>OZ038512.1:81739461-81746961 GCA_964036315.1 Acanthosepion esculentum
CCTATATATATATATAATTAGATTTTGAATCCCTGTATAAATATAAAAATAGAAGCTTCCTGCTTCTCAAGGCTCAAACCAATTTGGAAGGCCAGTTTGATCTATACATGCACACAAAGGAAAAGACACAATCAGTAGCTGCTGACTAAGGCTTTGCCTACACACACAATAGAAGGGATTAACAAGCATCCACCTACTAAGCCTTTGTCTACGAACTCACAAACACATTAGGCTGACTGTCACAATGTAAGTCTGTTCACACACTTCATAAAGCACTGTGAACACTTAATTACTTGATAAAACAAACTTCACTGCGAGGAAAATTGATCATTTTATTGTCATTGTATATTTTTTAAAAGAATCTATAAGTGTTATTTCAACTGACGTTCTGCTTCTCCTTTGACCTCAAAAAATGACTTTTTTCATCCCATTTGAAAGATGGGTTGTTGTTGTGAAGAGAATTTTTCCCAGTTGCAAGTGTGTTTGTGCTCGGCAGTGAGAGTGGAATGAACAAAACTCTAGATATGAAATAACCGTTCAACAGCTTTTATTTCTGATTGAAAGAGAGTGCAAAGCAGTAGTATTTTGCGGGAAACATGGGGTTTCCCGGTTAGCAAAGTTCGTGAGCAGTTGTTTTGTAGAGAGATTTCTGTACTAGTTCATACGGGAGAAAGTGTGAAAGTGTTAGGACAGGCCTCGTCTATGAATTTGATTTTTGTAGAAAATGTTAAATTTTTTCTGTGTGTTCAGTGTTGCTATTGGTTACTTTAGAAATGTTTGGAAAATAAAACATTTCTATAACTCTAGATACATACATAAAACAATCCCTATATTCAGTTAAAAGTAAAATAAAAGTCATCATTGATAATGGCTAAAAAAAAGTATAGCCGAAAGTGTTTGGAAAACTTTTATGTAATTTACGTTTTAGCATCTCGCTACCATTTTCTTATCAATGTTAAATTTTGTACAAATCTGTGCAAAAAGTGGATCAAAGAGATTACCCAGCTTTATACATATTTTCAGGAAATCTCAATTTCTAATTGGTCAATAAACACACAAGTAGGCATTGCAATCCACCTAACGTACAAGTCTTTTTCCAGCGCGTGACCAAGTCAAGTTTTCCTGCTTCTTTTCTAGGAGCCTGTCACGTGGTTACGTTAATTATAAATATCAGACACAAATGTGTTGTTTCTTTTATCTTTTCTTTTCTTCCGTGATTTCATTCGCCTACGAAAATGTAACCTTAAAGGAAACTGCGTTGCGACCCCATTGCAGTCGAACGCTGAAAACATATTCACACACGCACGTACGTACAAAATTTTCCAAACTACATTACAAACATACGAAACATTTCCAAACCAGCAACAAGAACTTTTCTCTTTAAGATACTCTGATCAAGCCTATACACACATCTTTACAAAACAAAATTGTAATATTCTGCATATAAAGAATTTACTTGTTCCAAACATATCCTTTTTTTTTTTGTTGTCGTAATTGAATATCGTTATCATTTGATTTTTTTACTTAAATTTATGTTTGTGGATGTTGCAAGTTTCATTTACAGCGAAACAATTAAATATTCACGCAACTTTCTTAGATCGACTACATTACAACGTCCTGAAAAGAAAAAAATATCCGAACACATGAGAAATTATACAAAAAACTCAACCACTGCATCTTGTCAGTCATTTTTGTCAATGAAGCTTGCTGTGACAAGATAGAGACCTCTCATCCAGCTTTTAATCACTTTTAATTGTTAGTAGTTCAAAATTCATCGCTTCTCTGAGGACAAGATGATCAGCTTTCAAATCTAAATTGTTTGTTTATTTAAAATATTACATTTATTAGAAATTGTATTCAATTTAAATACAGAAGGGTTCATAGATATGACTTAAAGGGCCATACATTTTCTGTTCAAATTGCATATGTGCATTTGCTTGTGTATTTATGAGTTCAATGACAGACCTGTTGGGGACGAGTAGAATGTGTTAAGTGATATCAGAAGGTTTTTTAGGTTGTTCGAAAGTTCTTTAACGTCTGACTGCGTTAGTCAACGACGGGAGTTCCTTGAGCGTTACATTTTGCTAATGTGTGAGCGGTCGAAATTGGTTGTCGTTGTGGTTTGCTCGGGTCTGCTCTGCTCGAATCTGGATTGCTCGGCGTGACACGTGTTTTCAGGTCTTTTATACGGTCATATAGGCTCCAGGAAGAATGGCGCGTAATATGAACGTGCGCGTGGGAGCGATCTGATTGGTCGAAGCTGACCAATCAGCAAGCCGGATTTACGGTGATCGACCAATGGATGCAAGAAGAGTGCATTTCTAGCGGAGGGTAGACTGGCTGTCGTGGAAGATTCCACAGACCTAAAAATATCTGGAGAAAAAAAACTAAAAAATAATTTTATTTATTCCAATATCTTATTTCAAACTCAGTGAAATTATGTGTGTGTACATGTCCTTGTATATACATTGAATGACACAAACTAAACACGTGTATGTCATTCACACACAACACAGACATAGGCATATACTGTACACGCCTGCAAAGTCACAGTAAATTTTAAAAGGTAGTAATTGTTTGACCTGTTTTTATCCTACTGGAGAAAATGTACTTTTTTTTGTTATATGTTTTGGGAAAATAAGTAATATTTTTACAAAATCTAATTAATTAACCCTTAAATTTATTACTTTTCCATGTCTAGAACATACAGTGGATTTTTAAGATATTTTTAAAGTATTTTTAATTTCTCTTGTTGGTGTGGCGTCCATCAAATCCGTTCATCGGAAGCGAGTTTTTACTTTTTCTCCTACTTTTTTTATTTATTTAAAAACGTCTAAAATCTTTATTTAAATAATTACAATAATTTCTCTTTTTTATGGATTAACTTTTTTGTCTATTATCTTTCAAATTAAACGAAAATTTTAACTTCAAAGAAAACATTCAAATTATTTAAAATGCGATTTTCAGCATTTTTTTTAGAAAGTCCTTGAATGTTAAAATTATCTTAACAAAATATTACTTATTTTATTAAAAAAAAAATTATTTAAAATTTTGGATGAAAATATTACTTTTCTGTATTTTTTCGGAGACTTTTCTTTTCATATAAACTTTTTCTGGTCACCCGAAATTCTACTTTGTAAAATAGGTAGAAAATGTGCAAGTAACCAATGATTTTTTAAAATAATTCCTGAAGAATTCAGTATTTATAAATAAAATGTATGTTGGATTTTACAAGTGTATTTGTTCTGTAAAATATTTGCCTTTGTTTAGCAACTATGACTTTCTTACTAGATTTGTTCACAGTAATTTGGGGAGAAACGACCCACCAATTTTTCTCTTAACCTTTTTCTGCCATTTGAACTCAAGTTCAATATGTTGAGTTAATATTTCACAATTGCCAATTTTCCACATTTTAAGAAAAATATTCAGCATAAGAAATATTTGATTTATTTTTATTGTTTTAATTAATTAATGTGGAAATAAAAATGTCAATCAAGCCGTGACTTTGGCTCTTTTCGTAAAGTGATCAAAGCATTTTCTTTGCCTTTTTTTATGTCTCTGTTGGAGGAAAACAAGTGCGACATTCAGATCAGGTTCTGTACTATTCTGGTCGTATTCATTACTCTTCGTGTTGACCCTAATCTTTCTGCTCTTAGCTTCTTTGTGAAATCTTTAAAAACACAAGTCGAAGCAGACGAAAGGTTAAAATGCCGGGAGTTGTTGGCAGACTCCTTTCGATGGACTTTGAGGTTTTTGGCCTTGTGCAAGGTAACAATATTTTCAGACTTCATCTTTTCTCTTTTCATCCTTAAAATAAGTCGTGTTTAGTGAAGCGTTACATTTTTTTCAGGAATGGTCCGGCATTCTATTGCAGACTCTTCTTCTTCATCAGGATTTCTGCTTAAAAACATTTATTTAAAAAAAAAAAAAACCCATAAAAATGTAAATTTGTTTAAGTTTTTTGTTAAAAAATTTTACATAAAAGGTGTCCTTTTTCAGTTGGATAAGAATATTTTTGGGTTCCCTCAGTTTTTGTCGGGAATTCGAATTCATTCATTTTTCAGCGAAAATTCTTGTACCTTTTGAATTTTTTTTTTTTTTTAACCAGATAAGACCGCAAGTATAATTGAATAATTTATAAAACCGTCTAAATTTATTACCAATAATAAAATAATTAAAAAAAAACAAACAATATTATCAACAAGGAAATAAATAGCTACAAAAAAAAGTGTTACTCCAAAATTGGAGGGAAAGTAAACTGCGAACAAATGGTTTCCTTAAGCAATAATAATTTAAAATATACATGATTTTTTATTTTTAAAAAGAATTCTTGGTATGTTGTATTTTTTTAATTTCAAGAGATGTAGGTGGGTGGGTGTTTGGAAAGTATCCGGCGAGACAGGCAAAACGTGCAAATGACCTGACAGATGAATCGATTGATCAATTTGTGTGAATTCCCCAAAATTATAAACTTGAACAAAAAAGATTTTCTCATTTTTGCTTTCCATAATTATTTAGAAAAATTATAACATTTTAACCAAAACTTTAAGAAGAGTTCAGGTAAAAATTTCGAAAATTCTTTATAGCAAAAAAAAAGTTTCTTCAAGAATTTAGAAAAGTGAAGGGATTATCAAATGAATATTTTTAATTGGAGAAGGGGGAGGGAGTAAAGTTTTAGTTTTATTTTTTAATTTTGTTTTTGTATATGAATGTCCCCCTCCCTCGCAAAAAATTGATCCCTTATTTATTTCTACAACGAAATACAAATGAAAAATATGAAAATTATTTTAAATTTAGTTACCTATTTTTTTAATTACATTTTTTTGCTAATTAAAAATACGTTAGTTCGATTTTACAGTACAGTCATTCTTTATTTTCCAACGTCCGTAGTGAGTGAATAAATTGACATTGTCGAATGTCGATAATTTATTTTTTTTTATTAACTTCCTCACCCCCACCCGACGTACGGATTCTTTTTTTAGGCAAAAAGAAAAAAAAATGTTTGTCAAAAAGATAAATATCAGTTGCCCCTATTTTATTTTTGAAACCAAGCTCTTGAAATGGCTGATTAATAAAAATAAGATAGTCAAGCAAGATTAAAAAAAAATTATTTTATTTTATTTTTTAATAAACGAAATGCGGACAAAGAGGGGGAGAAAAAAAAGTAATGCATTTTTCATTTTCCTCCTCTGTACCCTGAATTTTAATTCCACTAACCCTAGGGTCTATAATTACTACCATCTCTTCAAGCTATTATGTTGCATAGAAGAGGGAAAAACTAGTTTGTGCCCTCATTCCTGATTCTGGAGAGGAAAAAATCCATTTCCATGGACAAAGGCAAAGTGCGGCGGCGGCAGCAGCAGCAGCAAAAATGTGAATTGCTGTTTGGTGGTCATTAGACCTTGATGTTGTCCGCGATTTTGCAAACAAACCCGACCTTTCTCTCTCGTGTTTACCATCCCCCCTTTTCTACTAGCAGCAGCAGTCTTTTTTTTTTCTTTCCTTTTCTCTTTTTTCCAACCCAGCCTCTTGGTTACAAATTACATCACCAACATCGTCTTCTCCTCCAAATAAGAGTTGTTAGATTGTAGCTTTTTAAAAACGGACATTGTTGACATGTAAATCACGAAGTTTTTTTGCAGTTTTTTTTCCATTTCTCTGCTTGTAAAATCCTTAATACTCCCAAAAATAGACAAAACGTTTGCCTAACAGATCTTTGGTTTTTTAATTTTTTTTAATATTAATCTGGAAACTTGTAAAATCTCACTGCATAATGTCAGAAATGTTAATTATTAACATCATATTTTGTAAGAATAAGTTCAAAGTTGTAACCAAGTATTAACAGTTAATACTTGGTTACAACTTTGAACTTGTTCTTACAAAATATGCTTCTATCTTCTTAATTGTCCTGGTGAGGTTGATTATAACAAATTTAGAAAGAAATTTACTGATTCTTAACAGTAAAAAAATCCATATTATAATGTGCAAATGTTAGCAAGATAGCCTTGTGTGTTAATTTTTAAAAAGTTGAACAACACTAACATTTTAATTCACTTAAATTTAATCCTGTTTTAGTGTTTACAGTGTAGAATATAATTTTGAGCAAAATTACTTGAAAATCAGCATTCAAAGTTGTTCAACCACAGATGCAAGTTAGAAATATGCAACTTTCACCTACCAAGTGTGTGTAAACCTGTGATTTCTGTTTTTCTTTTGGAAGAATCTGTTCCATTTTGAGACCATCTCTGTGGTTCTTCAAGATGTTTTACAAATGATTAAATTTATAATCGTGTAACACCTCCTCCTCCTCCTCCTCCCAGTGGTAGTCAAAAACCATCAATAATCAGCCTCCAATTTATTAAACCAGCATGGTTTATATATTTTGGTTATGGGTTGGTCCTCTTCTAGGATGGCAAACGGGTCAACTATTTTAATCAATATAAATTAAAAAAATATGTTTAATGATTTTAAGATCTATCACTTTATATAATTATTACTCATCAACCTGGTCTTCTCTTCTTAGTAATGATATATATAAGTGTTATGGTAATTGGAGACCTCATTCAATGCCAATAGGTGAACATGCTTCTGGTTATCGTAATAACGGAGTGTCTCATTAATAAATAAATGAGAGATCAGGCTGCTAAAGTATTATGTGTTATCTTTGGATAGCTTTACATGAATTTATAAAAGATTATTTAAAAACAGAATTCTTACATGTGACAATAGAATTAATTTTATAGATAAAAAAACTAAGATTATTCCTGTAGAAAACGTAACCAATTTAATTGCAAAATTACATTCAGCTGTAATTTAAAAAAAAAATTTTTTTTATGGAATGGTGAAATGAAGAAGAGTTTAAAATTTCAACTTAGATTTCTTGACTGAACCCCGAGTCAACCGCTTTTGTCTCTCGTTCAAAAACTGAGGCCAAAGAAAGAATAGTAATTATGAAATTACTTTTCTGCCTCCTTCTACTGCAGCCTCCCAATCCCCCAGCATCTGCCAATTCCATCAGCTGAGGACAGCCGATTTCTTTGTTGACAAAAATGCACTCGCCTGGAACGGGTGTATCAACTGCAGTTGCTGCAGACAAAAATCATTAACATTTGTGTTGCAGTGCTGATAGGAGCCAAGACTCAGTCTGGTACAAGGCAATAATTATGGATCCCCTATGAGGATTGACATGCTTAGCAATGGATGTTATGACATTTACCATTAAGCAGTAGTTATATTTACTAGCCTTATGCCTTACCTGGCATAAGGCTGTAACAGTGAGCAAATATAGTTGAGAGAAAAGAAATCTGATTTTTGATCTTGGTTCTAGGCATCAAGAAATCCTTCATTCTTGGAAAAATTTTCTCTTTATAACTATTGCTTATATTTTTTTTCTGGCAAAAATTAATTTACTGAATTATTAATCTGGTTTCTTTACTGCAGTTTCAGTCAGTGATAGAAACTTGTGTAGCTGTGTACATATTTGAGTACATTAAATAAAAC
>OZ038512.1:81761961-81799461 GCA_964036315.1 Acanthosepion esculentum
GGGCAGCACTACCTCGTCAAGGCCCTTGATGTAGGACTCCGTGTTGAGTCTGAGGCCCTCACCAACAAATTCAAGAGTTCTTATTAGAACAATCAGTTTGGTTTCCAAGCTGCTGTACCCTTCATGACCCCCCCCCCATTAGACTAAATCTAACTCTCTTTCTGAATCCTATGCATTCTCCTTAGATTGACATGCAAACATTTTGAGCTTCTGACACAAATGCCAAATATTACAGCATGCTGTTTCCAAATTTCTGGCAGGGTGAGTTGTGCCCTGGTACCCAACTGATCCTACTATACTGTGCAGTTGACAAATAAAAAAAACAAACTAACAATGCACATTTGCAAAATTAAAAATATCAAATGATGATGTACCCATTGTACCCTGTATATAGTATATATGGGTAGAATATGATTATAATTCTATTCATGGTACTTTGGTATCTGTGTTTCATATCTGTTCATGTGTATATAGTCATCACTGTTGTTGTTTTATCAATGTGTCTTTGTAGAGCTTGTTGAAGCTGTCAATGGAACGATATCCTTTTTGTTTGTGGTTTTTTGGGGGGGGGGGAGTTACTAAAAAGAATTTTTAATCTGTTTTAAGCATTTTTATTTTTTATCTCCCATTTCCAGTGCACTCGGGAAATAGCCAAAAAGAACCAATTGGTTGGCTGGGTACGTAATTCTGACCACAGCACTGTAGTGGGCACTGTCCAGGGACCTGAGGATAAAATAGAAGAAATGTACGTATACACATTCTTATCTATATATATGCGTTTTTTTTTCTATTTGGCCACAAAAACCTTGTTGACCATTTAATACCAAATCAATTGTTTCAGTTTTTAAGATTTTCTGATAAATTCAGAAGAATTTCACAGAAAGGGAACAAAATTTACATTAGAAGGACTGACAGCAGAAAATTGACTTTGGCTGCATAGAAAAAAGATTAACATTTTTAGCCTTATCTCGATTGCCTTATGTATTATGTATGAATACTGGTATATAGAATCATGAAAAAAATGATATAGGCAAACAGTCATTTTTTTCTTTAACAAATTATTTGATTGGCCAAAACGAATTAGCTAGCTTAAAAACCTGCCTAAATGGAACCATTTTATTTGCCTTAAGCAGAATTTTTTTGTGCCTTTCATTACAAATTGCTATTCTTGTCTTCTCAAAACCATTAATTAATCAATATACTCCCACTGTATATAATTTTCTCTTTCTATTGTGTAACTTATATATGAGAATATTATTTGATGAAAAACAATCAAATGCTTTTTCTTTTTTGTTAAAGATAATTCTTGTTTCTGTAAAAATGTTTTTCCTTTCAACAGAATTTAAAAAAATTTTTTGTTTATTTTTCCTGAGAGCACCTTTGGTCATCATTCCTAAAGAGATTAAAGCCAATGTCGCAATGTGAAACTGAAACCAATGATCAGCTGGAAAAACTTGTTGTTCATGAAGCAATTTCAAGTTCTTTACTTATCTGCTGCCTAGATTAGGAAAAAAAAACAAAAACAAAAATAATTTTGGGACTTTTAATTAAAACAAAAAAAGTTGGTTAGAGAGGGAACTGCCATGTTAGTACTTCAAATACTTGTGGGCAAATAATAACAACAACATAATACATTTAGGCCAAAAAGGAACTTTCATTGGGTCTTACACATGTTACATTTCCTTATCTCCCTGCTAAGTAATTCCTCTCACCTCATAACCTTAACTCCTCCCTGTAATAGGGCAGAGTTGTTCCCCTTTGATTACTGCGGTCAAGGCAAGGTAACCCCACTTGAACCAAGCAATGTGTTGTGATTGAAACAGAAAATAGACTAATCTGGGTAATTTCTGCAATAAAATGAAATCAATTTTCGAATTAAATTTCAAGTGAAAACAATTGTGTAATGGTTTTTTAATAAAAATTAAAATGTTTGCTGAATTCAGATTTTAAAACCAATTTTTAAACTTAGAGTTTTTAGCCTTAGACATGGGAAACGGTTTTATTATAGTGAAATGATTTTTCACTTTTGGATTAAGATATTCTCCAATGCAGAGCAAAGGCAGAAACTAAGTTGCAATTAGTAATGAAAAGATGTTTGTTGTCTTCTGCTGATGAAATTTATGAGAGAATAAAATTAATGTCAAAATCTTTCCATAATCTTTATAGAAATTCTTAGCACAGGTGGCCATAGATAGAAAAGAAATTAAAATCTTTTCATGCATTCAACATCAATCTTATGTGATGACGTACAATAAAATGGCAAGTAACTTTCAAATGATATTTACTCTAGAATTCGAGCCAGATTATTTGGGAGAAAAACAACATGGATGAAAATTTTTTTTTTGTTTTTAATTATAATTACTCCAGGCGAAGCAATAAAAAGCCACTAGGGTGCAAAGGGGTTGCTGAGTGTGAAAGAGATGGGACTCGAGGCTACAGAAGCTGTCAATGACTGACATTGGATTTAAAATTTTGAAGATGATAGTTGAAAGCAGAAAAGTGTGAGAAGAAATTATCAGCATAGAACTTACGGTTTACAACTAACAAATTTCAACAGGAAAATTATGAACCCGAGCTGCAAATGTAGGACTGCACTAATTAAATTTGTAAATGCATGTTACCAATGAGGCAAGCTCATTAGGACGACCCTAAAATTATTTATAGAAGAGATAAGGGGAAGTTATGTTATGGCTGTGGGGAAATTGACTAAAATAAAAATGCCAGGTTAAAACTGATACTATTGCAGATTCTTCTTCGGATGACTTGTCAAAAGAATGGAACCTGACGAGGATCAGTAATGTCAAAAGAATAAAATATAAGAAAAAAACATGAAAACCATTCTGTTGAGGTAAATTCTAAAACTACTCCACTTTCTGTTGAAATAATGGTAGGTTGGACACTTTCTTTTTGAACATGTTATGTTGTGTCTTTCAGGAAAGTTTGGCTGACGACCACAGGCAGTCCTGCATCTGTTATTGAACGCTGTGAGTTCCGAAATGAACACGAGTTGGCCACCATTGAATACAAAGATTTCATCATCCGACATTAGCATCCATCCTGTTGTGGCTGGCTCCTTGCCCCACTCAAGATGAGTCTGCCATTGTTTTTGTTTTTTCTTTTTTTAAACAACTTTTTTCTCTCATGTTTGATTCTTAATTTTGGTCAATATTTTGATGTGCCATATAGTAAAAAAAAAAAAAAAATCTTTTTATTCATGATTAGCATCATGCATAAATCAAACCAAAAAAATCTATTTTCTCAATTTTTGAGATCGTCTTTTCATTATTTCACATTTCTTTTTTTTATGGTATCTTCATCCTTGTTTTTTTTTTTCTCTGGATGCAAACCAACTCTGGGAAGGCTGCTGACAGCTTGAACAGGGCTAAAAACAGCAAAGATAAAGATACTTGTTGCCAAAAATGTGTGGAAGAATCAAAGAAACTAAAGTAAATTTAAAAAAAATTAAAATTATGAAATTTTAAAACAAAATCTTTCTCATTTTTTCCTTTTGTTTATGAAGAAATTGGGATTAAAATTGCATATTTTCCTTCGGATTGTTTTTGCATGTGCTATAAACATTTTGAGCTCTTATACTTGCAACATTTTTTAAATTAAATTTTATTCAATTAAATGAAATTGAAATATCAATTCCAGTTTAAGAACTAAAGTTAAGCAATAACCATTTTGATCATTATCAAACGGGTGATCATTAAAGAACCCAGATATCTCCAGCCTCGACTATTCAAAGAGATTATTAAAGATTTAAAAAGCACTTAACACTTTCATACCACAAACAAAACATATCACTAAAAGAACAAATACACACACTTTTGATATCGGTGCGTATTTGAAGACAGTGTGTATGCAGTGTTATATCATCTCCAACTTGAATTGTTCCTAACAATTTTTGGCAAAACGAGATTCCGGAAGGTTCCTTTGTATCAAACTGGCTGTCAACATTTCCAAAAAGAATCCTCATTTAATGTCATTTGAATTTTTTGTTTGCCAAAAATGGTCCATTGACGGTTTTGATTAACTTCATAAATTCAAAAAATAATTTCCAAATTTGTTGATGTTTTTGTTTATTTTTTGGCATTTTTACTTTCTTCTGCTGAAAAGGCTTTTTTTTTTCTTTTGTACAATTTCAGTTCTTGATGTTTTGTATCAGGAAAAATGGTTGTGAAACATGGATTCCCCAAAAATCACAATCGTTTCTCTGAATCTGATTTTTCAACTTAATTTCAATTAATAAATCCTGCCTCTTAACACCAAATATATTTCTTTATAATTTTTTTTTTTTCATTTGGGTGTGAGATTTTTTTTATTTAATTAACCATATATTTTCTATTTCTTTCTCTTCCTCTCAATGAAGAAAATTGCTTAATATTTTTCTTGGTTTCTCAAAACAAATGCTATTTTTGATTTTTATTTACATTTATACTGTTGTAAATTTCAGATTTTACAAGTACACTAAAGAATTGACTGTTGTGAATATAAAAATCTTGTTGAACATTGTTTTATAGGAATTTGATATAAAAAATTTTGCTAAATGATTTTAAGCCAGCTTTTTTCTCCAAGTAAATTTATTTAAAAAAGTTAAAATCTTGTGGCTTTTCATAAATGAATCTCGTCTATTTTAGTATAAATGTAAAATAGACAATTAAGTTTTGGCTTATTTTTTTCTTTTTTGGCTGTAACCCAAATTCGGATTGTTTATTTTAATCGGCATGGATTATGGATTTGTTCAATTCTATTTTTGTTAAGAAATTTGGATGAAAAACCAAAAACATTGTCTTTTATGAAATCACCACTTTTAAGATAGAAGATTCAAATAGCCAAATAAACTTTTTTTTTTTTTTTTTAATATAAACCAGAAAATGATGAGAAATAGTCTCAAACTTTAGTTGTCTGAGGACATCATTAACTGAGAAAATGATATTCTTTTAGTCTGAAAGTTTGTAAATCCATTATCTTAAGCTCGCACCCAATATTTACACAATGAAACTGAAAATATGAACATTTCCATTCTCATTAAAACCACTGATACCTTCCCCCCCCCCCCCAGCAAGGCGTTTTGAAGATTGTCACTGATTTGCTATTATTGGTGTATTTCTATTTTGTTTAAATATTTGATTTTCAAATTCCATAAAATAATTTTCCTTTTAATTACATAGCAAAACTTTTAACCAATTTTTGTGTCTCTTTCTTGAGCTTTTCTTTTGATAAATCATTTTTCTTTCAAAAAACATGTCCACGTGTTTTTTTTTAATCATTTGAAAATCTTCATGTTAAAAAAAACTTGTATTCTGAATATTTGCTGATAAATTCTTCTCGATTCAAAACTTCATTATTTTTTATTCCTAATGTAGGAGAAAATAAATGAGTAAAGGGAGATAAATCTTGCTTGACTCATTTCTTGTTGCTAGTATAACCATTTTCATAGGAATACGTTTGTTTGACCGGCAAGTCAAACAAATTGGTATCCACCCAGGATTCATATTTGTGTACAATTTGTAATTATTTTCAAGGTGCAACTGCTACATTTATAGGATTAGAGAAATTTTAAATTGAAAAGACACACACCAACTAATAATGTTCAATTAATGCCTCCCTCAGAATTTATACAAAAAAAAAAAAATTCTTCTGCTCATTGCATGTATAAAATCTTAAATAGTTCACTTATTTCATTACTTATTCAGCTTCAAGGAGTTTTTCATCCAATCCTCTGCAGATCATATTTTCTTTGATAATTTTATAAGTGCACACCAGCAGAGTTAACAATTTCATCTAAAAAATTTTCTTTTTTCTTACTGGATGCTCAGCTATTATGGCCTTGTGCCAGATTAAATTTATGCACACTTTAAATTGCACCCCTCCCCATTAAAGCTTGAACTTACAGCAATTTTAATGACTTCCATTAGATTTCTAATAGCCTTAATCAAAAATATAATTTTAATGAGTAAATTGTTGCTCAATTTTCTTCAATAAAGTCAGCACATGGAGCCAAAGTACAGGAAATAAAATATATTAGTTAAACTTTGTATCTTTTTTTGCAAGTCTTTTAACAAATCCATTCTGAAACTTAAAAAAAAAAAAAACCCAAAAAGATGGTAAGAATCTTTTTTTTTTTTTTTTTTTTTTTTATATTTATTTATTTATAAATAGCTATTTCCTTTTTAGAGTTCGATATCTGGCATTTAGGAATAGTTGCTTGTAAATTTCCCATTAAATTTGCATACGTTAGATTTTTTGATTTCTATAAGTAGAAATGAAGATGCTAATGAAAATTCTTTCTACAAAGCGTCCAATCTCAAATCTGCAGCTAAGAAAACTTAAAGACTTTTATCTTAATTTTTCTCCTCCACAGAAAAAACTTCCAGTTTAGCAACATCAGACATGGAATTTTAAGACCGGTTGTTTTAGTGGAAGAGATGATAAAGAATATCAAATATAACAGAGACCTGAGGAATATGGTAGTCAAAACAATGAAGATACTACTACTAATAAAAAAAACCATTGCACAAGTTCAAAATTTTTTTTCTTTACCATGCAAGGCAAAAAACACAGTGATGCCCAAGACTTGAACTTAAAATATTGTTTCAATTGTCTACTAAACAAAACGAAATCAAGTACTACAGCTAAACAAGAAATAATACTATTTATCAAGATTACTATTTTTTACCACGCTTCATATTACAAATATTCCTAATTGGTAGCATTTATAAAAGAAAACTAAATTTCAGAAAGGGGTGGCATTTAAATGCTTTAAATCAAAACTGCCTTTTAAAATGCGTAAATGATGACATTGGAAAAAATTCAATTCTTTACCATAGATATCTAACTTGACAACAGCAGAGATTAACAAAAATTTGAATTTGTTGAACCTGATATCACTTCCTGCTACAATGTTTGGCTGAGATGTGATAGGAAATGACGAGTGTAGGATTCTGAGGGGTAATTGCATGAAAGTGACTGTAGCAGACTTGGCTGGAATCTAAATTTGTGTGTGTATGTATGTATGCATGCATGCATGCACAGATAAGTGAGTAGACTTGATACCAATGGAGCAAGTGGTAAGCTTGCTGGACTGAGTCACTAGAGAGTCCTTCTCAGTAACAAGGAAATCAACAGTAGACATGGACTTACTTTCCACCATTTTTTATTTTTATATATATATATATAAATAAGATTCTATATTAAGAATCTGCAACTGCAGAAACCCAAATTTGTCCTCTTTCTGATCAGTGTTTAGTGAAAAATAAACCACGTCAAATTAATATCCACTTAATAAAAGGCGCAAGAGCCACTCAAGGTAGAGGATTACCATGTAGAGTTCTATTAGAGTAAGAAATGACAAGCTGATAGGAAATTTAGACAGCTAATTCCTGACTTGAAGAGGTCAAGATTTAATTAGCAAATAAAATTTCAGAGTTCAGGTGGAGACATTAGGCATATAGAGTTGAAGTAGAATTTATAAGGAACTTGAAACTCAATCCTAAATAGGAAACAAGGGATGAAGGCATCAATGGCCAATATTGGTTCAAAGATAAGACTTTAAATAAAGGTTTTATAACCACAAGAAGTGGTTATCAATAAATAAATAAATACAAACAAAAAAACGGCACCACCCTTTGAAAGTATATATGGGACAGAAATGATAATGTTAAAATAGAGAGAAACACATCTGTGTAATGGATTGAAGAGTTTAAAAAAAAAAAACTAAGTTATAAAGTGGTATTGGATATTTGCCATTTTTGTTTAATAGTTTTTCTTCTGAAGAAAAAAATGGAAATAATGGCAGGTATACATGGAATTACTTATTGTCAAACATGGCTGACCGAAAATACTTAATCCTTAAAAAAAAAAAAAAATTGGTGGCAGTGTAATTAATATATGCTTTGAGAAATTTTACAATGAGCAGGAAGCGTCAGCAACAGTGAAACTTGAGTAGCTGATTTGAGTTTTAAATCCATTTAATTACTTATACCTTATTAATGTTATATATATATAGAGAGAGAGGGAGGGAGGGCATATATTTTGGCAGCATGCTTTCATTAAGACATGTCTCATTAAATAATTTAGACAAGTTTTATCTACTTATTCTTAATCCGATCCTTGTATATGAAGTTATTTTAAAAAATTGAAACCAACTCTTAATAAATTTACTTATGAATACTGCACAAATGTTTTAAATGTTTACAGTAGATATTTTAAAACTATCTAGGTTATATTTAAAAAGAAAAAAAATGGACAGCTCCAGAACTCATTAACCTCTGACTTTACTGCACATGTATGCTTACATCATAAAATTAAAAAATAGTACACAACATAAATTTAGCATTTTTTTTTTACTTCACAATTAAAAAAAAATTAATTTTCAGATGAATACAATTGTCTTAGCAAAAAAAACCCCTGAAGATGACATTACGCTAATGCCGAAAGTATTTGAGAATAAAATAAATGGATATACCTCAACATGGTAATTTCCTTTCTTCCTTTAATAAGGGGTCTGATGAGGCAGTTGTCTGTCCGAAATAAATTATTACCAAACTTTTTAATGATGCATTGAGTTTTTCCTTGTGTGTGTGTACAGAATATTGTAGTGTTTACACACTAAATAAAGCTTGCAAGAAATGAACAATTGTGTTAGCACTGAACAAACTGATTCATGGAAATTAAGAGGAAAAAAAAAATTTGTCAAATGTTGAATTTTTTTTTTTTTTTTTAAATAATTGCATCCCAACTAAACCATCTTTTTACTGAGATTTAAAGAAAAAAAAAAAAAATTCAATTTAAACCCAAATCTTAAAATGCATTCCTTATATTTGGGGTTAGGGTCCAGAGATTACAAGCAGTTCTTGCATTTCAAATTTGGGACAACTATGTGTATTTGCTGTTTTTTTGTTTCCTTAGCAGCTTAAAATTTATGGTCCCTTGATATTTGTTGTCTTATCAAATGAAGGATAATGACGGCAAAAATTGAAAGCATATTGATAATATGAAGCATGATAAAAAATAGAATTTCTTTTTTTTTTAATATAAATATATATATATATATATATAAAAAAGTAGAAAACAAGTCAAATGGGCAAATCAATTTAATGCTCACAGGATAATAATAATAATAATAATAATGATTTACAAATTTTGTTCATCCACTGGATTCTGCAGGAATGTCAAAAATGGAGAGGCAAACCCAGGAACCTTTTTTTTTTTTTTTTTTTTTTTCAGAAAGAAGATTCTGTAATTTTGACATCAAATCAAATTCTGGCTTTCTTTTGCATAGCAGAGCGAGCGAGAAAGTGACACAAAGTTGAGTGTCTGCAGCCATTCTAGCGCTATGAGGGTGGGGAGGTTACGGGGTAGGGTGGAAAAGAAGTGTGGGAGGGGGCTGCTGAAGCTAATTTGAGGTTTGCGTCTGCAAGAAGCCAAGATTTTTCTCACAGTCAAGAGAGAGAGAGAAAATAATTAAATACTGAAACAAAACATCCCCCCCCACTCCTGCTCCCATCAATTCCAGTCATCTTCATCCTGGTTCAAAGAAAAAAGTGGATAAAACTCACTGGAAGAAGAAGACAACCAGTATTTAGGGAACGGCTCCCCAATCGGTCAATCTTTTCTGAAGAAATCTGCTCAAGTTGAAGACCAATTCAGATACAATTCAATTAATGTCCATTAAGACTCTATTAAGAAGGAAATAAATGAAAGAAAAAGAAGAATTTAGTTATGGGGCTCAGTGGTGTGTTCATTTCCCAATTTATAGGTAGAAGCCATTTCTGGCAGAGTTGAAGAACAAAGTTTTTTGTGTACCATAAGCAAAATACTTATTTCTAATTTGATGCGGACATCTGTATTTATAAAAAGTCTACAATAATTATGAGGATTGAATTTGTTTTACAGCGCTGGAGATCTTGACTTAGGGACCAGCAGGCCATTTTTATGTCCAAATATAACCAGAGATTTTAAAGAAACCCAGGACTTTAGACAGGTTGTGCCCCTGGGTAGAGATTTAAAAAGCTAATTTGATAGAAGTGTACAAAAAAAAAAGAAAAATTCCCGGATTTAAGGCTGGCCGCTGGGCTTATGGAATTGAAAACAGAAATATCCACTGATAATATTGAACTTAACTTCAATTTAAAAAAACTTAATTTGTTCAGTGAAAGAAGCCACACCACCAACCCCCATAAGTTTTTATGGGTGGGGGTGTGTGCACGTAAATACAAAGAAATTTTGTCATTTAGCTTTGAAACATCAAAACTGACAATGAAGAAGAAAAAAGAAAAGAAAAAAAAGATGAAAGTTGCTGAGGTAGGTTGAACAATAACATCTGCACAGCACCCCAAAGAGGAGGTGTTTGAGGGATGGGTGGGGGGTTGAATCTGACATTTCTACTTTAGGCTGGTAGATTAAATTTTGTGAAAAGAAAAAAAAAAAAAAAAAATAAATTGGGGAGGGGGACCCCTTTCCTGCCCCCTTTTATTTTAATTGTGGATATCAGAAACAAAATGTACAAAAAAAAATTATTAAAATTATTTCATGGAGTTGGAAATTTTCATCAACCATAGTGCATCTCCCTTTCTGCTCAAGAAAATAAGGCATGAACCTAACATGCAAATGTTTGTATGCCAATATCTAAGCATATATCCTTATTAAAAACAATTACACACACACACACACACACATATATATATAATGTGTGTGTGTGTATGTATGTATGTATGTCATACATAGACAGATATCCACACAAGTGATGTGCCGAAAAGTTGTTGACCTGACTTAAAAGAAGCCTTTTAAAAAAAGAAAATTTGGTGTTTAGTCATTTGATCAAATCTGACAGTAGATCAAGCTAAGAACTTTTCAGCATCCCACTCACCAAAAAAAAAAAAAAAGAAAAAAAAAATGGAAATTGTGTATATCAAGGTAACAGGGGGGGGACTGTGATCATCTGGGGGGGACCCTTCAATAAGATGGGTGATGCGTGACTGGGCAGTTGCATGACACACATCAGTGATTGTCCAGTATTTGACCTGAGAATTATCAGATACAAAATATAAAAACATCTATAATTTCAGACGTATGACGTCTACTGCACCTACGCAGGCCATCAGCCACTTATTTATTTTTTTATAAACAATGGGAATCTGAATGATGGGGGTTGGTGTTAGAAATAAAATTTACAGGGAGGGGGGGGGGGAGTTATTTTTAAAGAAAAATATTTTTTTTAAATGACATTATCAAAATACATTTTTTTTTCTATTCCTTTTTCTATTTTCTTTTTGGTCATGAAAAGATTTTTTGTTGTTCAAATGCTTTTCATATCAGCCAGAAAAATTGTTTATCGAAATAGAAGGGTCCCCATTGGTCTTGGCTATACAGCTTGTCCCAACATTCCTCTGGTGAAGATGATGTTGCAGCAACGATAAGGAAAGTCGTCAAAGCTAGAATGCCAGGAATCAATCGACTTTGGCAAGCAGAAGTTGGGAGTTTATTTGGATACCATTATAAAAATTTAATTTCGCTCTCAGAAAAAGAAAACACCAAGTCTAAAACAATTTGAGAATCATCCCCATCCCAACGAGCTTGCTTAAAACCAAATTCCGGCAGCCAGAAATTCCTTCGAGAACTATCAAGCAGAATTCAGAAACAGAAAGTAGATGTTGTAAGCATCTGAAAATACTAACCCCACAACACATTGGCTACAAATGCCTAAAGTCAAGATATCCATTCAAAGGTTTCAATCAAGGCCAATCATTTTACCAGAGTTAATCAATGACCTCAACAACCCATTGAAGAGACTTGCTGAAGACTTACATGCCATTACCACGGATTGAACCCTAATCAAACATTTGAAGCAGACCAAGAGCAAACACATTTTTCAGTTACCATAAAACTTAATCTTAAACTGAAAAAGCTGTTTGTAATTTACTAATGTTTGTTAAAAGATGAACTGAAAGTTGTTAGGAGAATTGGCAAAGGAGAAGTTTTCTTACTGAAGTCGAAATACAAAATATGGTACAATTAGTGAGACTTTTAACCAGAGAGAAATTTGAGGCTTACAAACGCAATTGTTAAAAAAAAGAAAAAGTATCATTCATAGATCATGCTATAGCCTGATGAAATAATAGTCTTTTATCTACGGATTGGAATGAGTCAATGAAGAGAAAAAAGTTACGCAACATCAGTGATAAAATGGTGTTGAGGAAATTGGGAAAATAACATTTTTCGTGTGTCAGTAGACGCATAAGGATGCATGCACATATGCACTTGCACATCCAGACCCCCTTGCAATTTCTCCGTTAAATAGCTTATATCCAGCGTTCAGACAGAATAAAACGATTGGAATTCAAAGCTGCACTGTACTCAACTCAAAACAGCTTTCCTTTTGAATGAAAGGAGGAAAACAGATACTACACTCTGATCTCATACAGAGTTGTGAAGAAAAGATTGTGCTGCACTTTTAAGCAATCTAGTTTCTCCTTTTTTGTTTTGAATCAAAATTATTCTAGTGTCCTGTCAGCTGCAGTAATAAAATCTGTTTGAACCTAGGCAACAACTAATAGCGGCAAATTGAAGAATTTGCATTATTCACATTATTCGGACTATTGTCCTCATCTTTGTCGCCATATTTATTATTTATTTATAAATATGGCGACAAAGATGAGGACAATAATCCAAATAATGTAAATAATGTACATAATACCTCATCTCAGAAATATAGACAGAAACTAGAAGAATTTGTGTCTTAAGAATTCATGTAGAGTAAAATGATTAGTGGCAAGCCAAGTTTTAAGTTCTGACAAAGTCTATTGCATCCACTTTTGCACTAATGCCCTTGGGGAAGGCGGGAATTCATACCCCTCCCTATCTTTGTGTGAAATAGCAGGTGTAGGCTGAGTTCTGAATTCAAAACGATGCAGAAGGCAATGGGGAATCCCTCCATTATCTTTCTCAAGATGTCACGGCAATATATGGATAATAAAGAAAGTGAATCTGCGGAAGGGTCATGATCACCTACAACCTAAAGGACGTGGCACATACACAAAACTTGCTAAAATTGCTGGTGTATTTTAAAAACTAAGATGATTTCCCCTTTTTTTCTCTTGTTAAGTCAGAGAGCAAAGAGTTGAACTCCAACATGAATGTCTATTGAAGACCTAATAGAAATGGCATTTCTTAATAGAATCAACTACCAAATGTTTCTTATAATTGATATGTGTCATTTTATCAGCATATTTGACAAATGATAAATGCCTGAGGAGTGGGGGGGGGGTATCAGTTTTAAATGTGAAATATAAAAGGGTTCACTTAGGGCACAAAAAAACAAAACCTTCGATCTTTATCTTTTTTTGCATGATGAAAAGCATTTTTTTCTTAACTAAAAATCTTTTCCAAATTGGAATTTTATTTTGTAGATGAGAATTGATTCCTACAAACCCATCAGTCATCATGAGGTGTGTTTAGGGCATTTTATAACTTTACAACTTCATTGAGGATTTTTTTTCTTTTCTTTCAAAAAGGGATTTTACTTTTAGAGAAGTGGTTTATCTTCTTTGAGAACAGGGCAGCAATCATCAGAAGCCGTTGCATTCTAGTTGAGAACAGTGTAAGGGTTTTGATCGACTTTACACTGGATTGAAATGTTCACCTTGCTATCTAGAAACTAATATTTTAACAGAAACGCTTGGCTTAGTGTTTGGCACAAAAAAAAAAAAAAAAGAAAGAAAAGTTCTTTAAATTACAATCAAAACAAATTCTTTTCACCATTTGTAAAACAAAAGTAAAAATCTAGAAAATCTTGACAAATTTAAAAAGTGAAAAATCTATTTTGTCAATTGCAATGAAGACATTTTCCTTGAATGGAAAATATCTTAATTGCAATTTCAATGGACATTTTCTGGGATTTTCTTTTTGCAAAGGAAACAACCACAGAAGTTGGCACTACATGCAAGGAAATATTGACTGAAAACCCAACAGCACTTGTGACAGAGCAAAGGTTAGGGCATTTATCCCACAAGCCATTGTTAGTGAATTTGTTTCTCATGTGGTGCTCCATGATTGGGTTTTTGTGTCTTGATGACCTCATATCTTTCACTAGACTTGGTTTCTTCACTCAAATCTCATTTTGCTTGAATTGAGGAAAAACTTGGTGCGGAAATGTCAGTTTACGTTTCTTGAATTCTACTTTAGACACAAACCTTTCTTGGCACTCCTGAAAGACAAAGTGGCAGGAGAGAGTGCCACTCCACAACCATAAATGGTAAGAGACAAAAATCAATATATATATGAGAGAGAGAGAGAACGGGGAAGAGGAGAGAGAGAGAGAGAACGGGGAAGAGGAGAGAGAGAGAGAGAACGGGGAAGAGGAGAGAGAGAGAGAGAACGGGGAAGAGGAGAGAGAGAGAGAGAACGGGGAAGAGGAGAGAGAGAGAGAGAACGGGGAAGAGGAGAGAGAGAGAGAGAACGGGGAAGAGGAGAGAGAGAGAGAGAACGGGGAAGAGGAGAGAGAGAGAGAGAACGGGGAAGAGGAGAGAGAAAATGGAAAGAGAGAGAGAATAAGAGACGGGAGAGAGTGAGAATGAGGAAGAGAAGAGAGAGAGTGAGAATGAGGAAGAGAAGAGAGAGAGTGAGAATGAGGAAGAGAAGAGAGAGAGTGAGAATGAGGAAGAGAAGAGAGAGAGTGAGAATGAGGAAGAGAAGAGAGAGAGTGAGAATGAGGAAGAGAAGAGAGAGAGTGAGAATGAGGAAGAGAAGAGAGAGAGTGAGAATGAGGAAGAGAAGAGAGAGAGTGAGAATGAGGAAGAGAGAGAGTGAGGAAGAGAACAGAGAGAGTGAGAATAAGGAAAAGAAGAGAGTAAGTAAGGAAAGAGAAGAGAGTAAGTAAGGAAAGAGAAGAGAGTAAGTAAGGAAAGAGAAGAGAGTAAGTAAGAGAAGAGAAGAGAGTAAGTAAGAGAAGAGAAGAGAGTAAGTAAGAGAAGAGAAGAGAGTAAGTAAGAGAAGAGAAGAGAGTAAGTAAGAGAAGAGAGAGTAAGTAAGAGAAGAGAAGAGAGAGTAAGTAAGAGAAGAGAGAGAGTAAGGAAGAGAAGTGAGGTGTCAGCTGGAGTAGACTATTTTCTTATTAGCAAAGGACAATGGGAAACAATTCAAGTTCACATTAGCCAAGCTTTTTATAAGTAAAGATCTTATAATTTTTAAATTGGATGAATTATATGATCTGAATTCTTATTTGAATTAGTTGAATTGCCATCAGCTTGAGGTTTTGTGTGTGTGTGTGTACAACTTGTTTACTACTCCAAATGTTTAAAAAACGGATTAAAAATCAAAATCTATTAATTTAGAAATTACGCACATATATATATATATATATATATATATATATATATTATACAAACACACATTGAGGGACAATGGAAATGTGGAAGCTGGCCCTGCAGGATCCAATGAGAGACACAGAGTTATTGGTTAGAACTGGCTGTTATGGGAAATAAAAGAGCACAGAAAAAAAAAATTCAAAGAATTCTCTAACACCTTCCCCTCCCCACACAGGAAATAAGGCTGAAAGGATGGAAGGGGGGAGTCGAGTTGTATATTTGTAATATTGGACATTTGTAAAATATAAACTTATCACTAGAATTGTGAATTTCTGAAAGAGTTTTGTTTAATGTGCACTGCTTAAGTAAAAAAAAGTAAAAATAATGATTCAGATGCAAAATGAGGAACACAGATTTTACAAGCATTCATCTATTAGACATTTGCAATCCTTGGTTCTCTGCACACAGATCAGAATCAATTTTTCTTTTTCTTGGGAAGATGAGGGAGGGCAGAGGAGCAGCCAGTTTTGATCAAATGAAATACATAGATATTTTGGTGCTGGCAATAACTAAATGAAACAAAAATAGAATTTCTTTTTTGTTTACAAAAAGGAAAAAGAAAAATCAAGAAAGAGCAGCAACACCGAGTTACGATTCCTTCACAGTTTTTGTCAGACTAACAAATCTTTTCTGTCAACAGATGTCAACAAAAACCAAACAAGGCAGATATGGATATCTTTGGTCGGCAGCCATCATCCACCTTTCTGGTGCTTCTACAGAGAGTCCGTGGTGCCTTACCAAACATTTTGAGATGGCAAAAGAGGCAATGAAGAGGAGAAACATAAAATGTTGCAGAGAAAATACATAAAATCATTCATAACAACTCTTAGGAATTGGCTAAGAGATTATTTTTGCTTTTTTGCAGGAATCAGAACTGATTATAAAAATAGGAACTCTGGCCAAGTAATCCCTACAAACAAATTTTTAAAAAGTGCAGTCGAGATTTAATCTAATTTGGTTAAGATAAAAAAAAAAAAACCTCAAACTTTTATCTAAATTTAATTTTTCATCTTGTTAAAACTTTTTATTTGGGGACTTAGAACATTTGAAAAAAATATTATAATTTATTTCATTTCATGTCTTAGTTTCTCTTTAGAGAGAAGGGGTCTTTTTTTTTTCTTTTTTTAATTATTACTAAAAATAGAAATAAACAACAACAATTCTTAAAGAAACGAAATATGTGTTTGAGAGAAAGAAAAGGACTGAAGAAAGGTTCTAACTAACATTCGAACCAGACACAGTATTGGAGGGAGACGTACAAGAGAGAGGTAGGCATGCAGGCCTACAGCAGGAAAATAGCAACATTCAAGTTTTGTTTTGTTTTTTATTCACTTTTTTTTTTTTAATTGGTAAAGTCTCTCTTTTATTTTCATTTTTATTTGTTCGTCTTTTGTTCCTATAAATTCAATGAAGCATAAAAGTATTTCTTCTTCAAGAGTGGCAAATAGAATTTCCAGTGTCCAATTTACAAGTCCAGTAGATAAATAAAAACCAATTTAAAAAGAGATTTAAAAAAAATCATGTGACCAAAAAAGCAGAAATAATAATAATAATAAAAAAAAATAATGGAAGGGAAGAACAAAAAAAAAAAAAAAAGACAAAAAAATAAACAACAACAATAACTAACCCCTCCCCAATTCCCTAAACAACATCCCACCTTTGTTTAGGTAGTGTAGGGCTGCCCGTGGGTTGGGGCGAGAAGGGTTCAAAAAATTTCAGCCACAGAAAAGTAGGAAAGAAAAAGATAAAAGCTATGGTCATGCAAGGAAGGGTGTGCCTCCTCCTCCTCCTCCCCCCCAGTATCTCTATTCCCTTCAGAAAGGGATTTTTTTTTTTTTTTAGCTTTTGGCTCACTTGCTATTTAGAGAAATCAGAATCACAGAAATTGATTCTTGGATGATAGTAGCAACCTATTTCATACTATTTACTTTTGTAATGTAGGCTCATATGTCAATAGTAGAACAGTTGTTGGCTGTTAGTGACACATTAGTGACACAGACGATGCTAGTCTATTTTCCCCCATCAACGGCACAAATTGTAGCCATTTATGTCTGCAACAATCAACAAGCTGATCAAAACTGAATTGTTGGCAGATGAGATTTTATCTCCATGCCTACTAAAGGAAATTAACTGAAGAAATTCTTGAGACAATTTTTACAGATCGATTAAACTAGGAAAACGAAATATCTGTAAGGCTCTAGTTAGACGCGTGTTGGGTGAGCTGCTCTGGTAAACAATAAATAGTCAACAGGTTCTCTGAGGATGCTAAAGATTTTGTTCTGTTGTAGAACAAATCTGTTAATGTGACATCAAAGAAAAGCGTCTGCTACTTTGTTTCTTTCGTTTGGTGTATGTTTCGATCTCTGCTTACAGCAAACAGTTCGTTTACATTGTCTAAATATTCATCTTCTTAAAAATCTGTGTTCATCAGAATTAACAAGGCACATTTTCTCAAGACCGTTGCGCAAAATAGAAAATGTTTTGCTTTACTGAATTTAGCAAGAAATAAAGAAAACGAAAACAAAAAGAGTTTGAGACATTATAAAACATTGAGCATAAAACATTTGAAACCATGCAGAATTCTGCAAGACAACGAAACAAAATGAAGACGAGAGAGAGAGAAAGAAAGAAAAGAAGGAACAGGAGGAGGGGATAGAGGAGAAGGGTGTTACCCTCAGCTGAGAGAACTGGAACTATTCAAATGGATTTCTTCCAAAACTCAAAGTTGGCTTTTTTTTGCAGGAGAAAAAAAAATTCTTTTCATTTATATATACTTTTTTGGCTCTCTTTTTAAAATATTTTTTTTGTTTTTACATGTCTATATGTGTACACATATACAGCATTTTTGCCATATGCACATATACAGATAGTATATCTATTTGGTGTGTGTGTGTGTATGTGTGTGTGTGTGTATATATATATATATATATATATATATATATATATATATATATATACACACATACATACATGTATGTATAGTATAGATATATAGAATTCATAGTTTAGGCAAAAAAATAAAGAGAACTTGCAACGTTTTTTTTTGTGTTTTTTGCTGTTGATCCCATCTGCGTACGGATATTCACTGCAAGCTTTTTTTTTTTTTTTTTTTTTTTTTGTTAATTTTCTTCTCTGGATCCTTGACCTTGTCTTTTCTTTTCATCATCTCATCTCTTATCACAGTGAGAAGCTGTGTCCGTAGGAGCAGTAATACCTGCAGCAGATCTACCAAACAAAATCTCTCAGCCTTCTTTCCTCTGTCTTTGCAGTTTTTCTTCTTTCCAATTTAAAACTCACAGGCCACGCTGCAGAACGTCAACACCACCAAACACGGAGGGGGGAAAGAGGGGAGGGAGGGAGTGGTGGAAAAAGAACGCTACAAACTTGGAAACTGAAATGGCCAAATGGTCGGCCAAGTAATCTGCCCGATGACCACTGTCCTAAACCGGCTGATAATCCCCCAAAAGCCTAAGTCAGCAAAAGTAGTGCTAGTGCTGGTGTCGTAATAGTTGTTTTGATTGTATTACTAGTAGTCATACTAATATAGTAGCACTACTAGTAGTCAAATAAGAAGTTGGTAAAGTAGTAGTAGTAGTAGCAGCAATAGGAACAATTGGATTTGTGGTAGTTTAATTGGTAGAGCCGTCAAATCTGTACAAATAATAATAATACTAGCAGTAGTACATCAACACTAGATGCAATCAGGTCTTTTGTCACTTTTTTTTTTTTTTTTTTGACCAACCAGTAAAAAATCTTGACTGCTGATTATTTGTTCTCTGTCTGTGGCAGGCGGACAAATGATAGGAACATTGGTGGAGGTGGGTCAGATGCAGTAGACACTGGAGACAGAGTAGAGCAGCAAACAGCTTCTAATAGGTATTTTCATGGCCGGCCAGCACATAAAGGTTGGAGACGGAGTCAGGATGGTCTGTAGGCCGGCTTTCCAGTATAATCACCCTGGCAAAACCAAACAAAGATTTATTTTTCATTATTCATTTTGAGGTTGGTTATATGATATAATAATTTAAAAAATTTTTTTTTTAAACATTTATCAGAAAACATTAACCAAATGAACAATTTGATGTGATAAACCAAAATCAGGTTTGGTCAAAGCATGACATTTCTTTGTTATGGATTGGGTTTGAAAAACAAAAAGCAAACAGATGAAATGGCTGAAGAGACGTCATTCAACAAATATTAAAAAAGTTATTCAAAAAGTAAAAGAATTAGGAAATAATTTGGGAATTATTGAAGAAATATTACAAACTGGAAATGCAGCAGCTTAAAAAAAACAAAAAAAAACACATTTGAATAACTTGTATCAATTTCTTATTGCATTGAGATCATTTTCTCTATATAAAAGATCTGTATATAAATTTGGTTTATTTCTGTCAGTACAAAACCATGTGCTATCTTTTACTGAAGGCTGCTAAAGAAATAAATAAAAATACCAACTTACCGATCAGAACCTAGTAATTTAAATGTTCTGGTTTTGTCACAGATTTCTTGGGTTACCTTAAAAAAAATTAAAAAGGTGATGGAGAAAGGATTTAAATTTCTGGGCAAAAGATAAAAATGTTTCTAACTGAATTGAAACTGTTATGTGGAAATTATTTGAAATAATTTAAGACTCAATTTAATGTCTGAGAAAATTGAAAAATAAATGATAACTGTACCAGACTTGTTATGGCTGGGGTAGGAGTTTTTGGTGACATCACTGTTCTAATCCATAATTTAAAAAAAAAAAGTTTGCTTTTTCTTAATACAGATTCAAAATAAAACACAATTGCATTGTCAGGGGAGAAAAATAATATTGATTTTGAAGCAGTGTAATTGTGCAGAGGTCTTAAAAGTACAATCAACATGGAAATATTGAAATCATTTGTCTTCTGATTCTTCCCAATTTCAACAATATATAAATTTTGTTTCTTTTACACATTAACAGATTCATTTTTTTTTCTTTACACACAAAAACTGAATTGTTGCCAACCAACCCAATAGACGTTGCTGCCATAGAAATCTGTGAACAAAATCAATTTTGGCTTTGGTTATCTCCCCTTCACATTTGATTTCTTTTTCATTGTACATTCAATCAATGCAAATAGTTAACTTGATTTTTAGAGAATTCATTCGACGATCAAAACAACATTAATTGTAATTTACCTCATTTGCTTTGAAGCTTCTACCCTGCATGCCATGTTTGTGAAATGCGAGAACGCTGTCTTGTAAACAAACTGAAGAAGAAAAAAAAGCTCTGTACACATCAAACCAATGTAATAATCTCTCTCTCTCTCTTTCTCATTCAGATTACAAAAATCAGTGGAAATGTACTTCTAAAATTTAAAAAAACCTTGGCCATTTTTTTGTGGATTTTCCATATTGGCTTCGAAGATCTTTGAGAAAAAGATCAGATTTATTTTGAAATTGGGACTTTGCCTCATCAAGTTACGCTTAAAAGAAGGAAAACAGGCTTTTGCCTTTTTGCTTCTAGCTCCTTCTCATTTGATTTCATAATGAGACTGGTAATCATGGGGTGGGGAAACAAATCCAGCTGAATAACGATGACTAAAATGCTTACTTCTGCTTCCTTTTTATCACGTCAAATACAACCCTAAGAATATAACAGAGTGTTTTAGGACCAATGAACTTATAACAATCTATTGAAATAGACATTTACAAAATAGTTTCCTCTCTGGACACACATAGAAAGCAAAGTGTTGTTAAAGAATTTCTGTTTTTGGAAGAAAAAAAACGCTGCAAATATACACATGAAGATAATCTTGAGTTGCAGTTAAAAATAAGACAAGATATGTAGGGAGTTTGCTAAAATAAATCCTTGGAATTATGCGTAATACTTTTAAAAATTAGAACAGGCATTACTTTTTGACTATAATCATAAAGTATTGAGAGGCACAAGGGGAAAAATTTGGGAAGTTAGTTTCATTTTCCTACCGATAATCCTTTTTCAAAATGATTCCCTCTCTGGACACACACAGAAAGCAAAGTGTTGTTATAGAATTTCTGTTTTTGGAAGAAAAAAAAAAAAAAATGCTCTAAATATACACACGAAGTTAGGGATCATTTATTAAAAGGCTGCCACAGTAAACTTTGATTGATTGATTTGTTTTTGACAACTTATCAACATTTTGTAGGTTATTTAAAGCCAGAAAATATTTTTTGAGATAATAATGATTTACTGATACAAGTTGCACTAATTAACTCATAGCTGGTGGGAGAGAAGGTAGATTCGCAACTTTCGCAAGTGTATTTGTGCATAACTGAATATGACAAACCTGACTGGAATTGGAACTTCGCTCTCTGATCTTCATTACACCACCTGTACATCTAAGTTTATAGCACCTTTGGTATTTGCAAGCAAGCATCCCACTAGGTACTGACCAATCTTGATGTTGCTTAACTTCAATGATTATTATGAGAACCAGTGTTTTAATGTGGTATGGCCATAAGCCAGCACTGCAAGGTGATGATGGGCAAGTAGAGCCAATTGTAATGCAAGAGGAAAAGGCAGGCCAGTCGTTGCTGTGATGGCCAAACAACAAGCTGATGTTCTCCTGACAGCGTAATCATCATTGCAAAACTTAGGAAAAGCCCCCAAGTGGTCATTGCAAAGGCTTCTAGTTTAGTACCGTCTCTTGGTTACACAAAGGCTTCGGCAAATTAGATTCCTTCCTGAATGATGACAAATTCTTTAAACAGAGAGCGATTGCCACTCAAGATCTATTTTCTGGAGCTGCACAACACTGTGAGCAATTGGAGGACAGTTGTTCTCTAATGATGATTAGGTGAAAGGGGGGGGGACTTTTACATTAGCCAATAGAGCAATCAAGAAGCTTCAACAAGGCCATAATATACATGCCTTCATTCAAAGGCGGAGTGCTACGATTGAAAAGGAAGGAGGCTATGTTGAAGAGAAGATTTGAAATCCACACAGACTCTTTTTGTTCATTTTGCTTTACTTTGTCTATTGAATTTGTTGTAATTAAAGAAGAACAAGTTTTACATTTTAATTAATTCATTTTGTAATAAGCATAGAATGAAGATTTAAGATGAAGAAATATTTTAAATCTCACTTACCCAGAGATTCGACAGGAAAATCAAAGTGAAGTTCTGCTGCTCGCCGTCGACTGGCTTTTAATTTGCCGGCCATGTTCACAACCTTGACATATTCTGAAGAAAAACAAGAGTGAATTCTTGAAAAAAAATGGAAACGAACCAGATTATGAAGAAATGTTTAATAGTCCATTTATAATTATCATCAGGACTGAACAAATTTTTGCAATTATTTGGAAGAGAGCAACATTTTTATTTGCTAAAAGTACAACTATGTTGTCAGTGATAATCTGTTGTAAGCATTTTTTAGGGTTCACTAGGATTTCATTCATCTTCATTTCTGTTGCTTTTCATTGTATCAACTCAAACTATCATTCTATGACACCTTGAACAGCGTGGATTGCAAATCAGGATAGCAACATATTTTTAACCTGTGTCAAAAACAGAAATCTTACATAATCTGTAATAAATGTTACAGGCAACATTCAATCAGAAAATATGTATGAAATACAGTAAAAACTCAATAAAAAGCTAATGCAAAAACAAAAAACAAACATTGCTTTTTCAGTAACTTTATATCATTAAAAATTCTAACTTGTAATAAATTCATGTTGGGGTTTATTTTTGAAATTTGTTTGCAGTAGAAAGAAAAAGTTAAAAAATAGGCAACACTTACTATCATAGCAGACGAGAATTGACTCCTTTTCCAATTGTGTTACATTAACAACTGGTAAAGTTTCACCTGATGAAAAAAGACAAGAAGAAAAAAAAACACTAGTTCAAGATTTCATTTCAATGTTGCAGATTCAATTTTCTAATTGGGAACTTTTTTTTTAATTCTCTTCTGAAACGAGCCAACAATTTATGAAACGAAAATAAAATTCAGCTGAAGGTGTCAAGGGGCAGAGTTCAAATGACCAAAATTCAAAAATAGGATTTCAAATGAATGTTTTTTTGATGATCAAGTTTTAAAAATAATACTGAATGAAAACAAAAGTTTTGTTAAACCAAAAATCATAAAACTAAAAACATTTAAAAAGTTTAGTTAAAGAGCTTATATATCCAAAAATAAAGAGAAAAAGCTTTATGAGTAAAATAGGTAATATGGTAGAGATGATAACAAAAAAAAAAACCCTACCTTTGTGGGTGCATAATAGTGCTTTTGGTGGTGGGAGGAATAGTGCTTTTGGTGGTGGGAGGAATAGTACTTTTGGTGGTGGGAGGAATAGTACTTTTGGTGGTGGGAGGAATTCATAGATATAAAAATATTTGAAACCTTTCTCTTATCTTTTAGCAACAGCTGCAAAAATTTAATATTCTTCTTCAGCCCCAAATAACAAAAACTAAACAATTGATCAATGGCCAGAGAAGCAGATTTAAGACATTCAAATTGCTGTCATAATTGAAAAAAAAAAAAAGTTTGTTATAATCTTATAGCAAAAATTAAGTCCGGAAAGAAACATGTTGCCAGTAGTATATTGGGGAAAGCTGGTGACAATTTCACCAATTTTACTTTTGGTTACTTTATTGCCATAATTAAATCAAAACAAAACAACAGTAGGTGGGTGTGTTTCTTTTTCAAGTGGGATTAATTCAATTGCATAAACTGAAAAAAACAAATGTCTTAGTTGAAGAAAGAAAAGTAATGTTTTTTTCTTTCTAAAAGAGATTTCCAATTGTTGGCAATTTTGAAAGAGTATAAAATAATAGTTTGCAAAGTTACCCAAACAACACAAAGTTCATTTAAAAGAAATTTTCATCTTTCAAACAAAAAAGAAAAGTTTTACATTTCAAACTTGGCTTATTTTTATATTCACATCAAATCTAAAATCCACATATAACAAACATTATTCAGTAATAAAAACTTGGCACAGAAATGATGGACAATGATTCTTATTAAAGTATCAGGTTATCTGAAGTAATATTAGCTGCAAGCACAAAAAGTTATTTTCATTGCTTTTTTTTTTGTTTTCAATCAAGAGACAGAAATGATGTCGAGATAAAAAAAAGAAAAGATGCTGATAAGTGAAAATTTGAAGGTTTTTCAGTTTGATTTAGGAATTACATTTTGACTGTGGCTGTCACCAGTCAAACCAAGATTCTAATAAAGAGACAACCTGTTTTAAAAGACATCTTCTTCACCACTGGCAGATATAGGAAAGGGAATAGGAAAGGGATTATCAAAAACAAACCTGGAAGAACTAATGATTTCAAAATCGTACTAATCATGTAAAAACTATTTTCATAGCCGAGAGATGTTATAGGAGTGAAGAAAATTAGGAAACTGATGAAATGCTTCAGGGTTAGTAGATAAAAGAAAAATGAAAATGCAAGATCAGTATTTAGTGAGCTGTCACTCCACTCAAGAGATTGAATCGGGGGGGGGGGGGGTTAGGTCATAAAGTCATTCAGAAATGAGAAAATGACCAGAATCTCATAAAAGTTAAACCAATTTAGACTCATTTTTAATATTTGTCATCAGTTTTACACATGCAGGTTTTGTATTCTTTACGACTAGGAAATCTAATAATATTTACTAATTTCCTTTAAAAAGAAGAATATCTCATTTTAATTATGAGGCAATAGCAATAATTAAAATAAAATTTTGAAATCAATTTCCATTAAATTTGAGGAAAAGTATGATTCACTTTGCTAATATATAGTTTTGTTTTTGTCATCAGTGCTAAAAAAGGAAAAATCAAAATTCAGATAAAGGAAGAGTGGACCAAATAGCATTTATTTCCAATATTTCTTTTAATGGATCAATCTAATAAGAAAGGAAACCTAAAACTCTTGAGTAGGGTGGTGGTTGGTGCGGGAGAGAGTTACCTCACTACTGAATAAATACAGGGAAAAGTTTTCCAATCAAAGACTACATGGAGCAACACAAGGTAAAGGCAATGGCTACGTTAGGGTTGTAGGGGAACCTTTGCAGGGTTACGGGCAAAAGCAGCAAGAACATGGAAGCTTTATTCCTACTTACTCAAGTTGTTTAGTTCTCGCCAGTTTCTTCCTGATGTAACAACAAACAGCACATTTAACACCGCACAACAATAATCACAATTTACTGACACACAGACAGACAAGTCATCAACTACCATTTTGTTTGTTGAGGACCTGTTTTTCTGCATCAGCTTTTTCCCAGTTGGCATGAAATAAGCAAGAAACTGCCAGAAATTGATTAAAGATGGGAAAATAAAATAAAAAAAAAGATAATTCAAGCATTTGTTTTGAATTTGAATTCTCTTAAAAATACTAGCTGATTGTTAGTTTGGTCTCAAGATGGCGTACTAGTAACAGAGAAGAGATGTGTTACAGTTGTATTTTCTTGCTTTTTGGATTTTTTTTAATCCTTTCAGTCAAGCATGGTCCATGACATCAATGAGTTTCTATCGCCAGATTTCAGATTTGTTTACTTTACTGGCAACAGCAACAACTGGCAGCCTCATTAGAGATTAAATAAAAATGAACAATTCAAATATATTAAATAGAAAAAAATGTGGTAAAATGTAGTTTGCTATAAAGACAGAAATTGGAAATAGACATTAAACATGTTTTACAAATAATATTTCTTTATTATTAACAAATCTTTCTTCTTTGTAAGCTCTTAAAAGGCCAACATTGTCTTTTAAGTTCTAGGATGTTATAATGTTTGCCTCTTCATGCTTTTCAAAAATTATGAAAAATAGATTTACAGTTTGTATTGACCATCAAAACTTTTTACCCATCTTGTTTGTCACTCAAAAATTCTGCATTTTTAAATGTATTAAATATTTATGGAAACTGAATGAGAATTGAAAAGCAAGCAAAAATGATTACAAAAGGCAATGGATGTTGCCAGTTCTTGAGGAACATTAATGACATCAATCCATTTGTATTGCGATTGGCGTAATGAAAAGTGAAAGACTGCAATAACTGGAGCCAACCAAGTGGCAAGAAACCAGCAACTTCGGTCATCGCTTTTATTCACATAAAACTCTCAATATTCAAATATATTGAAAGATAAATCTGCTACGACAACTGATCTTTTTAGGTCTTAATTGGTTGCATCTTTTTCAGGTGCTTTCTGTTTATAATGAAAGTATGAAATGGCTTTGGATTATCAAGACGAGAGGAAATTTGAAAAGAAAATATGAAAGGAATATGAGAAATGGCCAAGTCCTTTAGCATCGAAAATTCCAGATAGATGGAATTCTCTTGTCTGTTGAAATTTATTTTACACATCCATCTCACTACACAAAATTCCTGCCTTCATTTAAATTCTTCAGAGTAATTGAAAGAATTTGGAAAGTTTTCTCATCTCTGTTGAAAGCTAGATGAAGAATGAAAAGAATTTAGCTATCCATTCTGATGGCATGTTCACAGAAGGATTAGTGCTTGGTTAGAGGTTTTAACATTTGGATGCATTGACAAAAGGAATTTTGTTAATTTGAATTTTGAAAGGAGAAATATTTTTTGAAAGGAGCAAAAATCAAAGGAGGAATTCAGTGAAGTGCTTTCTGCAGTCAAAACATGAGATGGGTGTATATATCAGGGAAAGAGAAAACAAAAGCAGAGTGAGGGAGAGAGAGAAACAAGCATTTTTACCTGAGAAATTACCAGTAAACCAATTGCTTGAAGAATTCAAGTTGATAATATCAAATCTGACATGGTTTCTCTCGGTGCTGAAAATATAATGCAGTCATTTTTTAAATAGTTGACATCGTCACAAGGAATAATCTTTGAATAGTTGACGTCGTCACAAGGAATAATCTTTGAATAGTTGACGTCGTCACAAGGAATAATCTTTGAATAGTTGACGTCGTCACAAGGAATAAGTATTTGAATAGTTGACGTCGTCACAAGGAATAATCTTTGAATAGTTGACGTCGTCACAAGGAATAATCTTTGAATAGTTGACATCGTCACAAGGAATAATCTTTGAATAGTTGACGTCGTCACAAGGAATAAGTATTTGAAGGTGTTAATTTCTTTTCACAGCACAAAATGAATTGATGCAAAATTACGAACGCAAAACTATTCAGTCAATTTATTTGAAGTTTTTTTTTCTCTCTCAGTTTTGCAGAGATATTTTAATCCAACAAATATTTTTTAATCTTTATCTTTTAATCCATCAAATATCTTTAAGATTCAGCTTTTTACCTTTGATTGCAAATATTGTTTTATTTCCAATTACATCTTTGAGTCTTTTAAAACTGAAAAAAGTGAAACCTGAAAACTATGAAAATTTGATAGAATCCAGATTTTAAGGCAGTAATTGTACTTGTGATGAAATTTAAATCATTTCCTAATATAAGAAAAAAGCAAAATAAAACCTGTTACATAATTACCCTTTTCTCACCCCTACACAAACCATTGGGTATTCTAATTCAGGGGATATGAACATTTCAAATACGTCGAGGTGGGTAGGCATAGAGTCACATTCAAAGGTCTGCAAAGAAAAAGCACAAAAACAATAACAACACAATGGAAATCTGCTGATAGCTACAGAGGCTGAAACAGTGTGTGACTGCAAATAACACCTTTAACAATCAAGAAGGGAATGATAGTTCAAATGAATTAAAGTATAAAATAAGGGTTTCCAATAAAATAGCTAAAAGGAATCATCCGACTTTTCAGAAGCAACAAATTCAAAACAATGACGTAAATGTAAGACTTGTTGAAAATTGGTTTGAAAAGGACTTTCCGTATAGCAACAATTCAAAAAGACTCGTTGAAAATTGGTTTGAAAAGGACTTTCAGTATAGCAACAAAATTCAAAATGAAATTGAAAGAAATTTTTTCATTTGCATTTATAAAGAATTCTTTTAATTGTTGAAAATATTTTCATTGAACATTTTTGTTAAGAAATTGATAAAAGAATCAACAAAAAAAAACTAATGAAAGAAAAGCGGCGAGAGACGTTGGAGTGAAAAGCGGCGAAGAGACGTTGGAGTGAAAAGCGGCCAGAGACGTGGGAGTGAAAAGTGGCCAGAGGGGAGGAACTGAAATTTGCTTACCTTGAGTAACATGTATTTATTCAATGGTTCATACCATTGCATGAGGATCACACCAGTAGGTAAAGCCCCACAAAGGTATTTATAACCATTGTAAGGGTTGCGACCAACACAGCACTTCATACAACCTCGGCTATCTGGAACTTTGGTGGTGGTGGCAAATTTTCTGCAAATATAAAAACAGTTTTAAAAAAAGAAAACATATGATGTCAATTAGGATAGGTGGATAAGTGGCAAATAATTGATGGGCTTGACGTATCTGATGTAGAGTAGTGATTAATGGGCTGCTTTTGAAAATTATTCACGCCTCATGGGGTGTTCCACAAATCTGGCCTTGTGCCAAAGTTGGTAGAGTTCAATAATATCAGTGCACTGAAAATTCCTCTTTCTTCACCTGCATATCATTTCTTTCTGGACCAATCATTCTTCACCTGCATATCATTTCTTTCTGGACCAATCATTCTCCACCTATGTATCATTTCTTTCTGGACCAATCATTCTCCACCTGCGTATCATTTCTTTCTGGACCAATCATTCTTCACCAAGTATCATTTCTTTCTGGACCAATCATTCTCCACCTATGTATCATTTCTTTCTGGTCCAATCATTCTCCACCTATGTATCATTTCTTTCTGGACCAATCATTCTTCACCTACGTATCATTTCTTTCTGGACCAATCATTCTCCACCTACGTATCATTTCTTTCTGGACCAATCATTCTTCTTTATAAACAGGATTCAAAACTGAAATTTCATAATTGCAGAGTAAATGAGACAATTTTATATTCGGAATAAAACAAGATGTTCTTGCTTTTTTTTCTTTCCAAAATACAAAGATTTAATAAAAGAAATTAAAAACAAAATTGAGGCTGAAATGTAATTTGTTATTAAAATAGAAATTGGAAAAGCCTTTAAAAATTTTTAATTATCAGGTTTAAATATTTTCTTTATTAACATCAGATATATTTTTAATTATTTCTTGCAGGATTCCAAACTAAATTCTCTTTGTTTGCAAACACCTGCTACCAGAGAAAAAAAACAAAACCCCAAAAACATCAGGTTCCCAGAGGAAGCATTTTCAGGTTTGGTTTGTAACATTTTTCAAAATGTCTCTTGTTTAGCCTGAGTCTACATTTGCTAATTGCTGTAACCTAGGGAAGATTACTGAATAGAATAATCCCACAAAGGTTGGTAATGAACAATAATACTTAGGACAAGAACAACACAGATAAGATTCGCCAGTAGCACATAGAAGTAGTCAACTGCTAGAAGTGAATTCCACAATGAATCTCCAACTGCAGACCAACATACAGTATTTACTACTGTATTTATGTGAATGGGGACATATTGTCCGTAGGTATGCTACAACAGCTAATGAATCAAAGATTTAAGAAGAAAAAAAAAGACGATCATTATTAATTAATATTATTAACAATAATAATGAGGAGGAAAGACAAATGAAAACAGCTAAAGAAATTGCACTATAACGAAGAAAAGAATGAATGGGAATGTGGTAAATTAGCAAAGAAAGAATAAGCATGAGTGGGTGGGAAGGTGATCTGTTGGGAACTGCAAACAACTACTGGTTGACCACACAGCTCAATAATATATTGAAATGGAAAAATCGTAGATCGAGACGTGCCTTTCATGCCGACCTGCTGCGCATTTCTTTGCGTTGATAGAGGCAGTCTTTGGCAAAATGATTCGGCCTAGAGCACCGATAGCAGGTGACATCGCCATGGCGACGGATGGCTGGGGTCGGACCCTCCGTGACTTCAATTGGTTGAACGACTGCGGCCACTGGTTCATTAGCCTCTTTTTCATTGATCATGATAGCACGGGCTCTGGTCAACAATTGATTGAGCGTCATGTCTTCCATTCTGGATGATGTGCGGAGTATCTGCTTTACATGACGAGGCAATCCAGACACGAAGGCACATGTCATCCATTCTTCAGGAAGCGGTGCAATCGGAACGGCGAGCTTCTTTAATTCTGCCAAATATACGTCTACTGTCTCGCCAGGTCGCAGACGCCGCGCCTGGAATTGGTCATAGGCCACGAACCGGTCAGTTCCAAACGCGGTTAGTAGAGCGCGCTTTATTTGCTCAATGTCACTTTTCTGTTCTTTGCTCGGCTGCCTATAAACAGCAAGGGCACTGCCTTTTAATCGCAGTGGAAGAATCCGTTCAATCTTCGTGATCTCGCATAATTCGCAGACCAGTTCCACATTTTTGATCTATGATGTTTCCATTGTCATAAATTAGGTCATATTGCCTCTAAGTGTCCGGGAAATGGAATGGGGGATGTGACGTCGGCACCAGTCTTCCCCGCACCGAGCATGAAAGAGACGCTCCCTGTGATTAAGGTGCGCATCAATGGAATAAAGCGTAACGCTTTAGTAGATTCGGGCTGCTCTCGGTCACTCACGAACGGTTCGATCTGTCGACGGTGGAGCAGACAAAAAATGGATGTACTAACGACTGATGGAAAGGCTCTCAGAAGCCGGGGAGTTGGAAACATTAAACTCAGTATCAACAACGGTAACAGTCAGTGTGTTGGTTGTGGACAGCGCATTAGCAGGTTTTGAAAGGAACACGCGTTTTTGCTAGTGAGAAGTGAAGGTTGGACGTGTAACCCAATTTTGTCGGTTCTACTTTGCTTGTTGGACTGTTACGATGGCAGACTGTCGTTTGAACTGTGATTTGGCTACAAGTGTTGCAGTCGAGAGACAGATGAAATCTATTGCAGACGTTTGTTGCTGCTTTAAGTTGACAGTTTTATTTTATTTTCTCTCACTACTACAATAACCTTATCAGAGAGCTGAGGAAGTTGTGGAATATCAATATGACAATTGTGCCAGTTGTTATTGGAACACTAGGAATAGCCCTGAAAAGTCTGGGAAAATGACTGGAGGAACTGGAAATTAGGAGAAGAGTTGAAACCATCCAGATGATAGCATTATTAAAGATCAACTAAAATACTGAGGAAAGTGCTGGAGTATCAAGGAGACTTGTTGGCACTTGAATTCCAGTAAAAACCACTGAATAATAGTGATCGGAAAATTCATATAATAATAATATAGAATACTAAGGAGACGAGTACTGTAGTATTGAGGAGACTTGCTGTCACTTAATCTCCAGCTTAGGCTACCAACCAGTTACTACTGGTGCAAGCACTTACAAGAAGAAGAAAATTAAAAGTTCTTACCTGGGAACCAATCGTTCAGGTATTTTATTCATGGGAAGAGAAAACCTATTTGTCTGTTTACTATGTAACATTAATAAATCATGTCTATAAAGGTGTGGAGTTTTACCTGAAATGGAAATAAAAAGCATTTAGAAATCTGAACGGGTTTTACAGCAGAAAAAGCAGCGGTGATGAATATTATGATTGAAATCAAACTGTGCTACAGAAAAAACAATAGAGATATATTTGATAAGAAATTCTTTCATTACTTGTAATAATATTTGAACAATTAAGTTTTTAGTACCAGTGGAAATTTTCAGTTATTTTAAAATAGGATTTGATACTGAAATATGAATTTCCTTTATTTTTTATTTTTTTAAGCTTATCACCCCAAGCAAGGCTGGAAGCCACTAGCACGCAAGCGGTTACAGAAGGTTTGGAGGAAGGGCAGATAGGAGAGGATGTGGAGAAAGATAGTGGATCGATCAAGGCAAGGGGGTTACAGAAGATTTGGAGCGAGAGCAGATAGGAATGAAAGGTGAAAGGATGTGGAGAACGGAAGTGGATAGATGGAGATGTCGATTGACGTTACACTTAAATAGTTGGAGCTTGTATTTGTCAGGAAAACAGGAATAAGGAAGGGAGTTCCACAGACATGAAGCTATTGGAGTAGGGGATGGTTTGCATTTTTATTTAGGTTTTAAAAAAACAAACAAAAAAATAATGTTGAGCAATTTGCTTTCAATTCTGTGAAAAGGAAGAAAAAACTTTGGCCATTTTGTCATGTCTTTAATGTTCCTATATATATTTTTCCAGTTTTAACTGAAATGTCACATGAAATAGAATTAAAGAAACTGAATACAGAAAAATGAATTATTAATATTTATTAGCTTAATTTAATCCGAACAATATTAAATGAAATATGGATGCTTGTCTAAAACAACAGTGAAATAAAAAAGAATTTGGCTCACAGCTCGAAGTCTATTTCGTCCTCATTCCAAGCAGAGGACAAAAATGTTAAAAATAACAAAACAGCAAAAACTGAAACCATAAACAATGTCTTTTTATTTTTTTTTTTCAATCTTTCTCTCTTAGGCAATGTATCATAATTTTATTCATTCAACATGAATTGGTCAGTGAACTTTACTTACATAGCCATGATGGTGAGTTAAAAAAAAAAAAAAGTAGCCTTGTGTCAGACATAGTATCTTATATTTTTAAACAACTTACTCGATATTGACATGAGAACATCTTTGATGACATACAACCATACACATCGCCGAGCATGGAGCTGAAGAACAAACACAACAAAATGAAAGAAATTTACTTTTATAATGATTTACAAAATTATTAAATTATCATCAAAACCTAAAAAAGGAATTTGCTTTCAAAAAAATTATTGAAACACTTCTTGCATTTTTGAGTTGTTTGTTTTTAGAGTTAAAAAATAAAAACTCAGATAACTTAAGGTGAGGGGGGGGGGTCAAATGTGAATTCAGATGGAAGAGAGTGACATGATCTGAGGGTACATGGAACCGATTACAATCAGGTTAGAAAAGCAAATAAACATTAAATGCTTTCATTTGATGTTACTTTTATTATTGAAAACCAATAAAATATTGATTTGCTTATCAAACCAAAGCAAACATTTAAAAGATGAATGAAGAAACAATTTTGGTCTTCATTGATTAAGATTCTTCTTGCATGTTTTTTTCCTTGAGATTTATATATATATATATATATATATATATATATATATATATATATAAAGTTGTCTTCCGTGTTTTCTCTTTTAAAAAGGAATACATTTTCATATGTCACCCTTCCTTAGATTGAACAAATAAAAAACAAACAAAATTATACATTTGTTGATTTTTATAAAGACAGGAGGTAAAATGGTATCTTTGTCTGCATTTATCTGAAAAGTTAATAGTTTGGATATTTCAAATTACCAGTTTCTATGAAAACTCATTGCACGACTTTGATTCGATTCAGAAATTGTTACATTTTCATCTATTCAGCCTTGTACAGTTTTGAGGGAAATACTAGTTTTTAAAGTACTTATATGAACAATGGGTTTGTGGCTGATTGGGTAGAATGTGAACATCCCAACCATGTGATCCTGGCATGTGGCATGATTGGGAAATACCACAGAGTGACCCCCGACACCTTGGGGGAATTAAACTGAGAAGAATAAACTGTTTGGAAACTGTCAATGAAGTTACAATTATTATGACGAGAGGAGTCTGAGCGAACTTAGACAAACACCAGCTGCCAAAGTAAACAAACATTCTTTCTATCTCTCCTTGAAGGAAAAAAAAAAAAAGAAGGAAAATTAAAGAAAACCTTAAAGGAAAGTGATGATTATATTATTTATGTACAGTTTATATCGTTGGATATTTCCAGTTATATATATTATCTATTCTCACCATTGTTTACTTATATTAGTTGGCGTGAATTGAATTAAATGTAACTTAAATATTTCTTTATTTATTGATTCATTATAATAGGTCCCTCCATGAAATTGCTAAAAAAAATCAGCATGCTGTAATGAAAACATGCTCCAAACATAATGAAAACTTCAATAAAATTGAAAGTTTTATTGTCAAAATCTTTGTTATAATTATGAAGAAAGATCAAAGTATTTTTCAAATATCTAATTAAATTTCTCTTTTAGAACATTCAAAATTTTGCTTAAAAATCTTGTTTTTCTTGTGTCAGTGGATGTACTATATTTTAGCATAGCAAATTTTAGTGTCTTTTTTGTGGTGAAAGATACATTAATTTTGGAAATTCTTGCAAAAATCAAATAATTGTTGGATTTTAATGAAATTTTCAGGTCCTATTCACAAATGAATGAAATTATTTTAGAAATGTTTTTTATTAGAAAATTTTGGCAAAAATATTAAAAAAAAAAAAAAAATAAAATAAATGTGTTTTAGCCTCTTATTTAATTTTATGAAAACTTGAGAAATTCAATGTGATAATTTTTAGTGACTATATTAGTTAAAAGCAGTTCTTTGGAGAATTTAAATCATTAATTTTTTTTTTTTTTTTTGCAAACCGGACCTGGTCTTACCAAAAATCTATTCTGAATTGAAAGATAAAAAAAAAAACGCTTTAAAACTAAGACGTTATTTAATTAGAGAAACTTAATTGCGTTTATGAATAATATATAGTAAGGATAATATTGTCTTAAGAAAAATGAATTTTTACAAGATTTATTTCCAATTTTTTTTTAAAAATTTTAATTGCAATAATTTGTAATATTTTTAAATCTTTTAAAATTCAGTTTCAATGGTGTAACTCTTAGGAAAGATTGTTATCAAGTAAAACTATATTTACTAATCATATATCATGAAATTTATTACAATCTGACAACCCCGAATATTTATAAAAAAAAAATTTTGAATTGTTTTTGTAAAAATGTGTCAAATTTGATAAATATGTTCGCCCATACACAACACCATCAAAAAATAAGAGCAACAACTGTATTAAATTTAGAGTTAAATTCTCTAAAATTCAATAAAACATTAGATTATAGAGAATATTTTCTTAAATTTTTAAGATGACCGATTACTTAAAAGGTGTTTGCATTATATTTTTCCGTTATATTTTTTTAAGGTTAAGTCACCCAAGTAGACTCCATTGTTTCCCAAAACTGATGGATATTGAAAATAGGTAAAGGGTTGAAAAACATCTTGAAGGAAATCAAAAACACTGAATTAAAACAATTATTTAAAAGAAAAGCACTCTATGTCCACAACGTAAAACTGTTCTTCCATACAAGATTAATCTTTGAAAGTTACTTACCAATTCTAGAGAAGATTCATGCAATTCATTGAGATTGAGTGTGTACAAGCCTTCATTGGCACCAATCAAAATATATTGGTCTAAAGAAGAAGAAAAAAAGAAAATCATAAATTTGATATCACTTATTAAATGGATTAATCATAGCTTGATTAAATGTCTTTGACACCAAACTGAATCATTTGTAGATCAACAGCCAATCAGAAGAAAGGTTAGGAAAATAAAAAACAACAAAATATTCTTAGAGCAAAAGCTACTTACCACGTGTATCAGGATGCACCCAACTTGCTGTACAGTTGATGTGAAGAGGGCAACCATTGAATACTTTAGAGAAACAAGCACCCATCTGGGGGAAAAAAAAAAAAAAATTCAATTAGCAATTATTTAATGGATATGAAATCAATTCAGAAAAAGACATAAGAGACATGGCATTAGAATTAGAAAGACTTTGTCACCAAAAATTTTCACATGTCACTAATTTTGATTTTCAAGTAAAGTTGAAAATACTGACAATTTTACTTTGAAACACTGTAATTTGAGAACAGTAATTTTTTTTCATTTGAACATGAGCTATTGAAAGTTAGAGAGTTGTGTCCCTTTAATTGTTTTTATCACAGAAGCCAAAAATGTAATTAAAAAACAATTGCAGTAATGAAAACTTGAGAATCTAAAATTTCAGGATTGCAGGTCTTGACCTAGCCCATAATGTTTTTAAACGTAGACTAAATCCAAAGAATGCCTTTGTTCCATTATCAATTTTCATTTCTCATCGAAAATTTGGACATAATTAGTAATTTGCACATTCAAAAAAATCTAAACTTCACACACTTTAAATATCACGTTTTCAAAAGACAACTATTCCTATGACCTTACATTGCAGGCGCTTTTATTCTGGTGTTACTGGGTGTAATGGGGGTAGAGGGGTTGGCATTGGAAGCATGGTAACAGGATTTACATTATCAACACAGACAAACCATCAGTGCCTTCTATTATAAATGGACCTGAGGTTATCTGATGTTTGTCAGATAAAGCTAAGCTCTTTGCAATGAACCTTGCTTCTAACAACATATTAGACCGAAAAGGGCGATCCCCTACCAGACTTCCGAACACTCACATATCACAAAGTTTGTGCTATCTCTATTATAGCATGAGAAGTCATCAAAAGCCTTTACTCTGCAAAGGCTACTGGTCCAGATAAAATTCCAGCTCAGCGATATCTCCAATCTTGTCAAAGTTGTTCAGTAGCTGTCTGAAGAAATGTTTTACAAATTTAAGGAAAAGGTTTCAGAGAATGCAGAAAAGTGCTCATCCCAGTTTTAATATAAATCCATCAGCTTCCTTAGTGCCATCAGCAAACTTGAGTTTATTAACAACAAAAAAGTTGTTGATCACATCAACAGAAAACAACTTCCTGAGTGATAAGCAGTATGGATGCTGCTTTTCTAGGCTCGCAGCTGATGTCCTGTGTCCTGTCATAACATGAAGAATCAGTAAAACACTTTATAATAAATTCATCATGTGTGCAATCACCGTTGATATCTCAAAGGTTTTTACAAGGTTTGGTATAGCGAGTTGTTAAACAATCTTTCCAGCTATGGAATCTCTCACAAACACTGTCCTTCCTATCAGACAGGTTCTTGAAGGACATTTTTAATAGTCAGTTTTCTTAAACCCATGAGATCAATGCAGGTTTTACTCTGTTTATGCTTAATATTAACAATCTGCCTAAGAACATTCTCAGATTGTTAATGAATATCTATGCAGATGATACCACAGTCTATGGGTACACAGTCAAAAATCGAGATGACCAGAGTCTGGCAGCTGATCTTTCACCTGATTTAGTATTAACAGCTCAGTGGGGAGAAAACTGGCTTGTAACTTTTATTACCTCAAAAACTAAGCTAGTAACTTTTCATTATCACCGAAATAACCCTAAATCCTCAACAGCCATAACAAATGATTGCACTCTCAATGTGGCTCCTGGTTCTAAGTGCCTATTGGGACTCAAGTTTAATCCAGACCTCAAGCTGAACTTGTGTATGTGTGTGTATATTTTTTACACAGCAAAA
>OZ038512.1:81801961-81861961 GCA_964036315.1 Acanthosepion esculentum
TATATATATTATATATATATATATATATATATATATTATATATATATATATATATATATATATATTATATATATATATATATATATTTTTACAGTTCACATTTTGAGAAAGTGTTAGAATCTATAGTCAGTTTACAACCAGAGGATGTGGTTTTCTAACTTGTAAGTTTCAAAATTTTCTCTCCACTTTTATCTTTTTAATTGGGATTCCAATCAATTAGACAATATTGAAGTCTAGGAAAAAAACAAAACAATCAAAACCCGAAGTCAGTTTTCTGAAATACGAATGAAAAACAAGTAACTGTAAATGTCAATCAATGATTAATGAGTAATTGTTTCAACATTTTTATATTTAACTATCAAAACAAGTCAAGCAAGTGTAACTTCAATATTTCTTTTTTAACATGAAGGCTTTTTGACAAAATAGAAATGACTAAATGTCTGTTTTTCTTTGAAAAGCAAGTTTTTTTAGTTTTTTTTTTTTATCCTAGTGAAACATTTTACAAAAAGAGTTTGACCTCACCTCAATCTCCATGATTTTTGAGTGGGTGATGGACAAGAAGAGGTTGTTTGTGGAGATAAATTAAGCTCTAAAAATAGTTTGAATGAATTCTAAATTTGCTGGTAGATATTGTCTATATGGGGGTAAATATTTGGATCTGAAGTCTTCCAAAAATGCCTTGCATATCAGAATCCTTATTTACTTGAAGCATTAGAAAATAATTAGTTGGTTTGATTGAAATGAGATTGGTTTCTCATAAGCTGAAAATGACCAGAAAAATTTAAAGAATTTGTCCAAATAGTAGAAAAGACAAAGAAGCATAAAAAAATCTTTTTTTCTCTCCTTTTGTAAATCAACCAAATTGTTGTTTTGATTGGTATTGACTTGAAATTGATCAAGAAAATCATGAGACCAACTGTTGTTGATTTTCATCATCATCATCGGCTGTGTGAAAACAAGATTAACAAGTTCAGGTTAAATATTGCAACTTGGATAGAAAACAATTGCTAATGAATAAATGAAAATAGAGAAAAAAATATTTTACCTTGCAGGAAGAGTCAGACTTGGCTGGTAAAGTTGGCCTAAAAAATTAAATTAAGTAAAATGAAGAAAAAAAATGATGACATGAAAGGCAAAATGAAGAAAAAAAAAAAAAAATCAAATTCATTAAATATTAAAAGAAAATTTCAGAGAAGAAAATTTGAGAAAAAGTGTTACTTAGAAATCACTGAGTATTTTTAGGAAAGAACAGGAAGAGGATTTTACAAGATGAATTATTGTTGGAAAACACACCAACTGGTATCCATATGCTTATCCTGTTGCCTTGAGTAATGTGTGGAATGAAGAAAGAAGTTTTCAAACATGTTTAAACTTAGGATCCTGTTGCCTTCAATTCTAAGTTAAAAGTAGAAATCCTACCTGATTAAACAGGCCAATGTTGCTCTAGATGCCATGAGACTTATGTGTTAACGCCTGTCCTGATGCTACAGTTAACACTTTCTGTATCCAGCTTTATTTTTCTCCTTACTTTTGTCAGGCTAATTTAAACCAAACACCTGTGATCATAGTAATGCCAAGTGATCTCAAGCCAAATAAATAGACTAAATAACAGAATATCACTCTACTGAATCACTTTGGTGCCATACCTCACCAAAGCCAAATCTGCCCAGAACAATTCAAAAACAAATAAAACTGAAAGGTTCTAACAGGACATTTTAGTAGGGGGGGGGGGGGGTTTAGATGACCTCCTCCCTTAAGTAATGGCAATATTTATGTGACATTTAAAAAGGAACAAATTCAAATTTAAAATGAAAAAAACTTTAATGAACTCATTTAACAGAAGACAAAAAAGACTCTGGTGATATCTAAAAAGAGAAAATTGATGAACCAAAATCATAGAAGATTCAGTTGTTTTCATTCAGATTTTAAAAGTTTTGAAATTATAAAAGATTTCATTTTTTTCCTTCAACTTCAAACTCCAAGGGAAACATTAAATATTCTATAATTTAAACTAAAAAAAGAAAAAGACTTTTTTTTTTTTAAAATGATGACACGCATCCAATTGGAAAGAAAAAACAGATTAACAACAAATTGTAAAATCAATTTTTAAAGACATTCACAAAAGATAACATGCATTGAAAAAGATGTTCATTTTGACAAACCAAACAAGAATGTCTTTGGTGAAATATTATTTATATTATTAGACATACTGCAAAAAGAGAAAATCATGCAGAGACAATTATTCACTAATATGTGTGTCACAAATGGTAAAAAATGGTTTCAAGACAACTGGGAACAAGCATAAAAATGGCTCATGAAGGGAAGAGTGCATTTTGAAGTTTGTTTGGGTTTTTTTTTTTTGATGCCAGGGGAGATTTGAAAGGACAATTGTTTTTACATGCTGTCAACAGTCCTTAAAATGTAAAAGCATTTTTTTTATTGATTATTTGATAACAGTGGTTTGTGTAGGACAAATTTTAAAATGGTAAAATCTATAGAGGAGTTCATAAAGTGCATGTCTATCTTCTAAAATAGGTCAGTTAAGGGAAACAACTCTTTGAATTCACACTTGTTTTTTTTTAATTAATACTATGGCATCAACAGCACCTATCTGGGTGGTGTTAATGGCATGCTGTTGAATGCGGTCAAATTTGGGAAAGAAAAGGAGAAAGTCAGAAAAATGTTATTTGCTGATAATTCTTCGCCTTTACAGATCAATAAACAACACACAACCAAATCACAACAAAGATTGATTTCTCTGCAAAAAAAATCTCTTTTGAAGAAGAATTCAGTTTCAATTAATGTTTGCCTGGTTTTTAGCTTTTCTTTTTTTATCACTAATAAAGCCAACTTTTTGCTACTCGGAAATGTTTTAAAAAAAAAAAAAAAAAAAAAAAAAAAAAAATCAGACTAAAACCACTCACTAGTGAGAAAACCAGATACTTGCCCCAAAAGGATTCAGACCCTAAAATTAGACATTTTAATTGATTTCTATTGTTTTATCTTATTTACTTTTTTGTTGAGTTACTCATCAGAGAACTCAGGGCATTTTGTTCATGCACAAATGATACAAACCAATTACTGTTTTATTTGTGTTTTCATATGCCTAAAAAAAATAAAACATGAAATCCTTTTCTTTTCATTTTATAGAAATTAAATAAATTTATTTTAATTTTGTTTTGCTTATGATCTTCAAAAGATTATTCATATTGTTCAAGGTTATTTTTTGTTTTCTTATCTGGAGTTATGAGTAACAATAGTGAATGAGCAAGCAGTTTAATAGGCTTCAACTATATTTTATTTTTAATAAAAATCTTATTTCTTTTTTTTTCTTGTTACATGTTCAGCACTTTGGTAAACTCCAAGCTGAATTGTTAAGAAAGCTTCATAAAAAATTATTCATCTTTCAAAGAATTTTAAAATATATATTCTTAAATATATCAATTAAGAAGAGATAATAATAATAAAAAAAACCCCAAAAACCTGGGTTCATTTTCAAACAACATGAAGCTGATGACAAGACAGATATATACAGTAAGAATAAGCCAACACCATTTTGGTGGTGTTGACTAATCAGATAGCAGTTCTCTCAATTGAGTTAATTAAGAAAAAAAAATATCATGTAGGGTCATCCAACCTTCAAATTAGAAGGAAAAACAGTGCAAAAAACCGCTAAAAATTGATGCTAATTTTATTATATGTATATGTAAAATCCATGAAAATAAATATAAAAGTGATAATAAATTAATTGGATTTTGATTGTATAGTGTAGAAATGTAAAGGTCTCATTAGATAATGGGGGGGGACTTCCACAGCCAAACATAAGTTACCTCGTCCAGTGTTATATAAACAGCTCTGGGGCCAGGGGTATTTTTGTATTTGTATCTCGTTGGTACGAGAATAAAGTAACTGAGAATTATTACTACCATTGCCGTTGTGGTTATTTTACATGGCGCTGCGAACAGGATCTGGTGAATAGATGGAACTATCTTAACAAGACATGGCATCTGCATCAGACGGAGAGACCTCAATGTGATTGCTCAACTTGTGCAACAAATGATAGAGCTACAAAGGGAAACTATTGCGCTTTGGAGGGACAAAACCCTTAACATGATGCAAACACATCCAACACACACACACACACACAAAAAAACAAAAAAAAAAAACAGACAGTTCTGTCATTGAGCCCAACACAATGGACAGTGACTGGGCATATTCCTTGACTCCTGACATAAGGAGATGTGTAAACTTGTCAACCCAGTTAAATTCCACAACAAACTGAGAACAACATGCTTGCCTGAAGTCAACAGGGTCCTTTTCAACCATATACAGGCTGAAAGTTTAAATTCGACTACGGAGGAAAGGCTTTTGTCACATATCCAATTCATTGTGGTAAAGGGATTGCACAAGGAAGTTCACTGGCAGACCTTTCATTCCACTCGTCAGGTGGAAGGTGAGTCAATCACTCAGTTTTTTAGCAATGCTATGAGCTCAAGCCAAGTTTTGCTCATTCACAGTTGATTGTCCCAACACAGAAGGCTGCGGTGAGCAAGTCAACTACTCATGCGACATGATAGCTGGCCAGATAATTGCAGGACTTGCCAACAAGGAAGGCCAGAGACGAGTTTTGGCCGGGGCTGCCAACCTCACCGCACTTGACCAAAATTTTGACTGACTTGTCAGCTTGGAAATGACGGATAAGTCAGCTGCAGGGTTACTAAATGATTTTAGCTTGTCAACCTCGTCCTATTTACAGATATGTGGCCATGAGCTCCGACAATCCCAAAGAAATAACGCACCCACTTCTTTGCTGAATAAGAATTCTTGTGCGGGTTGCGAGAAAATCTTCTACCCAGGTGGATCAATTAGTAGGAGAGATTGCCCAGCAGCTTAACTGGTATATCATAATTGCGGGATTAGGGATCACGTAAAAAGGGTCTGCCGGAAATCTACTAAAACTGAAATTGGAATGCGATACATTCCCTTTCTCAAACACTAGTGTGAAAGTTCCACTCACTTGTGCCATCTACTCTATGCTGGCAGATCAAAACGGAAACACTGTAAAAATCCGGTTTAATACCACTTGTGATGCTGTGTCTCATTTTGCGTGGAATGGAAAGCGATTTGAAGTAGGTGTCCCAGATCCACCACCATCACTAACAGTAGAGGAGGCTATAATGCATCAAAGCCACGCTTCATTTTGAGACACCCAGACTGGTCCAATTAGCCACAGTAGTCATTGCATCCTCGCGTTTGCCGATACAGCGGCTCAAACATGTTCAAGTGGAATAGAGATATTAAAACATCTCGAATGCCCAGATGAGTAATTCATACCAGCTAGTCATTGAATACGTACATCACAGACAACCAGCTTCATATAAAGGGTGTGTTGGTCATGCATATAAGAATTATCTTGAGGGAGACACGATAGGTGGTGTGTGTCAAACAACATGTCAGCTGTCCACATACTGATCTCTATTCCTCACTACTGGAAGAAGAGAGTGAAACAAGACCTGAACCGAGACGTCACATCGGGTATAACTGAACCAGTACCAATGGGCACTCCTACAAGCTGGTGCTCAAGAATGGCAGGTTGCACCCGAAAAGGACTGTTCCCCAGACACACAGTGGACTTACTGAATGCTGCCGCCATGAGGGAATTCCATCCCACCCTGTCCCCATTTAATCAGGTCTCCATTGTTCTGGCTCAGAAAAGGAAAACACTTTTGGATGCATGGAATAGATACAACAGCTTACCACTTTCCCTAGCTGCACAAGATGCCACTACATTTATCACTGAATGGAGCCAGAACAGGTATCTTCATGCTCCCCACGGATTTCATGCGTCTGGAGATGAATATACCCATCGGTTCAATATGAAACTTCGTTATTACTTAATATTATTTTATTTTAAATGATATAAGAATGTATTGTAAAGTAGATTGCACTTCTTTCGTAGTTTAATTAATTTCAAGAGTATTTTATAGTTTGCTGTATGTAAATGACTTCAAATTTGGAAATAGTTTTAACAATGTTAAGGAATATTATGGTGCTTTATGGATTTTTTTCTATTTTTATTATTTTATTTTTTTTGTCTGTGTACAGCAAAATATATGGCATGTTTATGGACAATTATTTTCATTTTGCGAATACATCCATTTAAAGGAAACTGACCTGTAATAATGTTAAGAATCGGGCTAAACGATAAAAAAAAAATGTGATAGTAGGGTTGAGTTTAAGTACACCCCTCCCGCTCTAAAAGAAAGAAAACACAAATAAATTAAAATGGCAAATATTTAGAGTAAGACACTACACAATACTTAGGGAACAGTGTTAAATTTAGGAACATTAAGATTACCTCCTCAGTTATCCATTGAAACTGCTATCCACCAAAAAAAAAAAAAAAAAAAAAAAAAAGCCAGTCCCCACCGTGGGCCATTTAAAAGATAGTTTGCGCAGCAGATTGGTTGTTACAAACAACCAATCAGGTGTGCAGAAAAAATGGTCTTTCTTTGTCTAATTCATTAAAAGGCCAGAGTAGCTGTTAGCATTTGATCGAGGGGGGGGATCAGGGATTGATCTCCCCTGATTGGGTAGATTTGGTGATGGGGAGTATGATGTTGAAAGACCCGAAACTCCCTGATGACCCAAATCAAATAACATCACTGACGACCCCCTCGGCCGCCTACTTAAGAGCGTATTTTTGAATTACATTAGACATGGTTTGAAAAACCCATTGCATAGATGATAGCCTCCTTTGGGACAATTCTATAGAATCCTCATTCTGGCACACAATGGAATATATAACTCACTGTGGGAAGAATTGGATTGTGTTCCATTTTGCAGAGAATGAGGTGGCGTTTGCTGAGTTCTTAATAACAGTCGATGGTGTGAAACCAACAAAGAAAATGATTGAGGCCATCCTTCACTTTCCTACACCCACAAATATCACAGGCATCAGGTTCTGGTTTGGACTGGTGAATCAGGTATCTTATGCATTCTCACAAGCTGAAGTGATGGACCCCTTCCACACTCGAAGTACCAAAAATTTTATTGGGATGAAAGGCGTGACCAACTTTTTGGGGAGTTGAAGTGAATAATCATGCAGAAAATTGAGGCTGGAATTAAGACATTTGAGATGAATAAAACGACATGCCTTTCAACATATTACAGGAATTAGTTACCTTCTTTTTTTTCTCTCAAAAAAAAACTGTAATTGTCCTGGTGAAGCGAACCTAAATTGTAGTGATGGTCACTGAAAAATTATTTTGGCCAGATCTCGTTTTACCAATAAGATAGAATCCCACTATACATGGCTGAAGGTGAAGCCCTGGCTCTTGTCTATGAGCTAGAATCATGTCAGATGTTTATATTGGGCTGTCAAGATTTGCTAGTGACTGTTGAACATCAACTATTCATAAAAATTTTCTCAGATCAGGCCCTTGAGAACAAAGAACCCACGTCTCTTTAATGTCAAGGGACACACACTAAATGTACAAATTCAACATTAAACATCTCCCTGAAAAACTTAATGCTGCACCCAACTGTACCTCTCAGTACCCATCATGGATCCCATCAGAGAACTCAACAGAAGATCTTCAAATATTGTTTGCACATATACTGTAACGAGCTTGTGCGGAAGCGACCTTGAACTGTGTGTGTGTGTGTGTGTGTGTATTTTCGCCGGGCACACCTTGGAGTACCATAATGGACTCAACTGAGGACTACAAGAAGAAGATGCGCGAGTCGGTTGCAGTTTTTTGGGGTGGCAAAAGCTGTTGCGGTCGGTCATCTGTTTGTTGGCAGCAGTTGTGGATGCCGTTTGCTCGTTCGCTGTTGTAAAATGTTTCGTTTGGAAGAGTCGTGCGTTCATTTCGGGTTTGCAAGAAGGCGTTCGATCGGGTGTAGCATCGCCGTGTGTGACAGTTTTGTCCCCCCCCCGTATTTCCCGTTCTTCCCACATATACAACAGTAGCATAAGAGATGGTCATATTCTACGAGACGATGACAACTGATGCACTTGAACAAATCAACAGTGCCATCAAGGTTGCATTCGTGTTCACATACGAGCATGACCCTGAATTGAGGGCTGTCACATGGGATAGGATCATTGCTGCAGCAGCCATTGATGAAGAATGTTGGACTGATGGAATATATACAAACTGGTTTCCTCAAATCATGCCATGACCTCCTGTCAGTGATCTTTCTCTGTTTTGGCCGATGCACAAAGAATTGTACTGCATTGAAGGAGTACCAATCAAGGAGAATAAAATCCTGATACCTTGACAAATTTGTGTGGAAGTACTTGAATCCCTACATTCTGCACACCAGGGTGTAAATGGCATGCTAGCAAATACAAGACAATGTCTATTTTGGCTTGGTTTGGATGCCACTGTCTGACAGACCAGCGCCCAATGCCAGATTATGTAACTCTATTGCCCTGTCATAGCCAAAGGAGCCCTTCATGCAGCCGTCTAACACTGAATTCCCATTCTAACAAATTGTGAGTGACTTTTTCAACTCACATGGAATCAATTGTGTTATATATGCAGATTGGTACACTGGTTGGGTGGAAGTGGCCCTAATGCCATCTGAGAAGGCTAGGGCAGTATGTGGCACCCCGAGAATTTGGTTCTGTATATATGGTGCACCTGAAGAACTTTCTTTTGATGGGATACCACTTTTTGATTCCCAAGAATACAACTTGTTCCTTAAGAATTGGTGAATACGGAAATGTACTTTGTCAGTTTACTACCCACAAAACAATGGCCATCAAAACAGAAGTGTGTACTTGCAGACAACATGGACAGCTGTGGTTGGCTGTGTCTTGATTGTGCAGCCCATGCTTTCCTGACCCAACACAATACTCCTGTCCAGGATCTTATCCTTTCTCCTATTATGATGTTATACAGTTGTGTTATCAAAGTGAACTGATAGAGGCAGCAATGGCTAAAAGGCACATATGGAATGAACACTTTTACAATGGTCATTGTCAACCACTTCGGGAATTACAAATTGGTGATTCTCTTAAGATCCTGAATCAAGATGGCCCTTACTCTTGTCAGTGGATGAAAATGGAGAATTGCAGAGATAATTGAGGTAACTGGCAGTAATGTGTGTAGGGGGATGGAAACAATATGGTAACTCCACGCAACTGTCGCTTCCTCTGTAAGATCCACCTAATTGTTGACGTCTCACAGCATTCTACCCAGGGAGTGGATACCTCAATCTCATAGCACCCCAATTTACAGCTGGTTCAAGATAGCAACACGGAAAATAGATTAACCACATCTAAACCAGAACTGTATAATATTTCTGCAGGTTCTAGGGTCTGGCTGCAGCAACCTGAAGCATCGTCTATGGTGATTGACACAGATTATAATCCCTTATTGCCCAACGTACAACAAAAATCAAATACCATGAGTAATGAACCAGAAGAAATGGACAACGACAATGCAGATGCAGTGGGCCCAAGGCAAAATAATATTGGAGAAAACCAATATCGTGTGACACCAGCCCCAAGTCAAGGCCCACATCGAAACACCTTGAACTATCCCCACAAATGTGAGGACAATCACATATTCTGGAGCAAACCTTCAACTGACGTCAATCCTGATCATTGAACTAACAACCAAATTTTATTGTAAAGAGAAACTGGGCTTGTTTCAGATGAATAAACAGAAGGATAAAATACCTTTTTTCTCTTTTCATTTCATTAACTCTTTTATTTAAACATTTATTAATCTTAACAGCCTAATATTAAATGGACGTTTCGAGAGTGTCTATGACAAACACAAAGCACAAAATGCAACTCTTTATAGAAGTGGAGACATGCCCAGATACTTTGCGTGGATTTGTGAAGAAGAAAGCTTTTTAATTGCCTCCAAAATTTATCATTCTCAGCCTATATGTTATTCCTTTTCTATCAATGTCAAAGGATGATGAATAATAATGTTAAAAAATGTAATGACCTTTAAAATAGACAAAGAAAATAAAAGTTGCAATTCAGCATTATAATAAATGGCAACCAGAGAATTGGTTTCAAATGACAAACGTGGGAAAAGTCAGCAAAATTTTTTTTTTAAAAGTTAGCATTTTCCTAATGAAATTCAAGTTGATATTTAAAGAACTTGGAAAGGGAAGAAATAAAAGATACCCCAAATATTTTTAATAGAAACCTCATTGATAAAGTCTCCAATTTCTCAGAATAACAGAAATGCATAAAGAATTGTGGAACTCTCTGCTGTTTGGCAATATGTTTTGGATGTCGATGGAAACAATTATAATCAAATGAAAATGGCCATATTCAGTATTTCTATAAATTAGAACATGTTCATATATGAATAAAGTTATCATCGTATAGCAAACTTCTATGTAAGCATAACAGGACGTCATCTTTGATGGTGAACATCTCTGTCATAATATCCATGTAACCATTCATGAGCTGAAAGCTTCGATCGAGGAACAGTATAATAAAAAAAAATATCCAAATGTTGGACAGTTTTTGTCTTTATTTTCCCCCAAAACTAAAGCCACTATACGAAGCTTAGAACGGCTCATGATCAAACATAATAGACATTCACTGTCTGTTATATTTAAGAATATATGTTTGAATAATGATCCCCAATACACTAAATATATGAATAAGTAAACATTTCTGAGCAGTTTTCAAAGTTAATTGAAGAGGATTGTAGTCAGACAAAATAGGTTTTCAAGGGTCTGTTGCTTTGAATATCTTGAAGACATTTGACAGGATTTGGCATACTGGTCTTCTTCACAAGTTGAAAGGTTATGGTATTTCAGTCTTATCAAATTGCAAAAAGAAATTTGTTTGAATGGCCACTCTTCTAGGTCTTTTTGCATTAATGTAGCTGTTCCCCAGGGGTCTATATCCTTGGACCTACATTGCTCCTAATTTTCATAAATGACTTTCCTGATGTCAGCAGTTCTGAACTCAATATCTATGTTAATGATATAACTATTTACTTTTGTCTTAATAGTAAGGCAAATATTTTCCACTGACATGAAGTGGAAAGATTATATTGAATTAATTGCTAGGAATTGCTAGTTGGTTCATTGTGTCGTGTTAGACAATTTTTGTTGCCAGAATCTATCTTAAGTCTACCATTCGTCCTTGCTTTGAATATTGTTGCCACATATGATTTGGTGCTCCTGCTATATATTTAGAAATTCTTGATAAAATCCAAAGTAGAATCTGCAATGTTATTGGTCCTGACCTGGCATCTCGGCTTCAGTCACTTTCCCACCACCATAACGTAGCTTCCTTGTGCCCTTTTTTATACTTTCGTGGTAATTGTTCTAGTGAACTTTACTCTATGACAACCAGACTTTAAACACAGTAATAGATTGGTGGCAAGGTCTCAGCATTTTACATTTAAAATAGAAATGCAATGTCAATTGTTATCTTCTGTCTTCTTCATTCTTGTTTTTTTTTATTGTTCTCTCTCCTTAATAGTGTTTTTTTTTCTCCTCATATTCTCCAACATACAGTAACCCCTTGCATCTTAGTGTTTTTATGGCCTTGATTGGGGTGAAATGATTAAAAAGTGATTTGTGCTTAGAATTTTTCAGCACACACCTCATACTTCCTTTTCTAATGCTCCTACATTTGGCCTTATGCCATACTAAACTAAGTTTAATTAAATATCAATTTCACACCTTGTATATCAACTTCAACTGAGCAATTAAAAATCTTAATTGTACTCAAGATGAACAAACATCCTTTGCAGTGAGAAAGTGGAGACAAATGACAATAACGACTTTAGGAGACAAAAAATTATCAAGAGGTGAATTGAAATGTCATTTCAATCCATAGACTGATGAATATAAATCCACTAATCGTCAACTGAATAGAAATAATAACAACTAAAAAGGTTCAGTATTTATTGGGTACTTAAAGGAAAACATTATTCATCCAATTTGTCTTTAAGGCATAATGTTAGAAAAAGCAAAGAAAAAAACGAGGGCAATTCCTCATTTTTGTTATACTGTCAGAATACGTGATAGAAGACAAAAAAAATTGTACTAATATTAGAAGAAGTAAGAATTCATACATTAAATGTCAGTTTATTTAAAATTTATGAAATTTTTGTTGAAATATGTCTTCTTTGAATGTAAAGAACATTTTTTGAAGATGAATTACATTTGACAATAAATAAAAGATTGCATCATGTAGCAACAAAATTTCATTGATGCTGAAGGTCTGTCACAATTCATTTCAGATAATTGCTGTTTGTCTTTCAATAAATGTTAAATACTGAATAAGTTTGTATTTTTTAGATGATTTTGCATTTAAATTGTTGTTGATATAAATATCTACAAATTCACAAACCTAAAATAAGCAGAAGGATTTGAACAGAACAAATTAACCAACGGTTCCACCTTTTAGTTAATCTGGTTGAATAAATTCTTTAACACGAGGCTAATGTTGTTTTCTCAACTTTCAAGCCATAGCTAATAATAATAGTAATAATCTGATAAAAATATTTTTTTAAAAGAAAAAAATATGAAATAAACAATTCAGCAAATGATAAGCTTATCTTTAATGATAAAAACTAAAACTTAACTTTAAATAAAATTTACTTTTTCTACACAAAAAAAACAAAAAAAAAACAATAAAATTTCTTCATTAGGCAAACTTGATACAGAGAAAATGATAATGTTGTCAACATGAGCAAATAATTGTCTACATATGAAATTAGTCAGCATACATGCTTTATTTAAGCCGACAACAACATGCTCAGGAAAGGAAGACAAAGCAAAATAAAGGCTGGGGATGAAATGACAAAAATCAAGCCAAATCTCTGACATTGCCAAATGCAGCAGCAACAACCAAACACCCAAAATAATATGATACCTTTTTATTGAAAAGGTACGCTGTCTTTGTTGAAGTGTTAACTCCATCCTAGAAAAGGGAGAAGCAGGAAGAAACATATGCAGAATCAGTCTACAAAGCAAAGCTTATCTTTGGAAAAAAAAAAATTTTTTTTTTAAAAAAGGCAAAAAAAGTGCGGCAAAATATAAGCAATACAAAAAAAAAGAAAAAAAGAAGAAAGAAGCTCAACTGGATAAAGGCAGAAATAGAATAATACCAAATAATCTGAAAACTGTACCTGTTTTGTTTTGCTTCTTTTTCAATTTACAAAACTGATTATGAAAGGAATCATTTAAACTTGCAAAATTCTATTAATGAGAAAATTTTAAAAACTAAATAGACAAGTTTTTCAGTCCTCATCATGTTAGTGTTGCTTAAGTTTTGTTCATCTTCCTCCTTATCTCTAGTAACAGTAAATCACTCCTAGGTATTTTGCTCAAAAGTAATTTTTTCTTTTGGAGGGGTGGGGAGAGAAAAGAAAGTCCCATCCCTGACTTCTGTTGATGACCAGAAGAAATACGAAAGACAATGTAAGAGGTCGACTAAAGTAAATGTTAATATAGATTAGATCATTCATAAAACATGGGACTAATTTTTAAAAATTATCCTGATATGAAGTATTTTCATATTTCTATTCCTCATTAAGTCTTTATTTTTTATTTTATTTTTTTTAACAATCTTTGTTCCTTAATTATTTCATTTTGGTTTGTTTTGCTCAGTTTTTCAATGATCTTTTCTCTCACCTTTTGATAGATGTCATCTTAAAAACTGACTTGATTATAACAAATTAGAAACCGGCAATGGCAGTAGCTGCTTCTTCATGAACAGTGACTAAAACAAAGAACCTATTTAATAACTGAGTGGAATAGTCAGGGATCAGTAGCAAGATTGCTATTTAAAATAAAAAAGAAGCTTGAGTTACCAACAAGTGGTTGGAATTTATTTGAAACACATCAAATAGAGTAGCAAACATGGAAGCCTATTTTCCCCATAAGCAAATAATGGCTTCATTTATTTTCAGATAAGATTGCAAATATTGGAAATTTTCAGAAAGAAATTAGTAAACTCAACTAGTTAATATTTTAATGGTATAGAAGAATGGTATTGAAAATTCAAGTTTTTTAATTCTAGCTACAATTTGCTTGGTTACCTATTATTTTTTATTTATTTATTTTATTATTATGTTGATAATTTTTCTGAAAGAAAAATTCTAGAAAATAATAATAGCCCTGAAAATGCTATAACTTTATTGACAATATTGGAGACATTTAAAATTCATAACCTGACTGGAAATGTTTATAAATTTTACTGCATCTATCCCATGATAGTTGCTACATTTAGTGTATGCAAATGTAACAACTATTATGGGATAGAGGCACAAGAGGTACATCTGTTGAGATTTTGGGAAGAGTGTTGGGCCAGGAACTTTTAGCACATCTACATAATTTAAATTTTCTTGCTTGATTTTCTCTTCCCAAATTGTGAATAATTTGTGGATAGAACAAAATGTAGAAAATAATTCTTTTGTCATTTAAAGAAAAGGGAGAGCAGAGAAAAAAATGGTGTCAGTGTTGAACGGACGAAATTGAAATAAAAACAATTCTTAGTATTATTTTAAATAATAATGAAAACTTGTAAGTCGAATTCAAGGAGTCTAAAACAAAATACAGAAGCCTTCAGAATAGATGAAGACTTAAAAAGAAACAAAAAATGGGCTTTTTAAGTAGTTGTGAGGTCTGGCTTTAGTTTGAAAGTATTATTAGTTAAATGGAAATATTTATTGAATTATGCTTAAATGAGTTGTGTGAAACATGTATTTCTTTTTAAGAATAGAGGCATATATATTTGCAGTGGCCAGATTGTGTGTGTGTGTGTGTGTGTGTGTGTGTGCCAGAATATTCATTCAGTGCAAAGAAGTTGCATTAGTACAAAACAGCGACACATTCTTAAATAGTTCCTTGTATCAAGCCACATTGTGTACTCGTCATGAGTATCTGACACAGAAATGCAAATAAAGAGGGGGAAGTGAGAGAGTGTGATACAGTAATGTGCAGAGCAAAGGCTGTGCACAGGTGCAAATTGAAGTTGTCATTCCTTTAGGTTCAGGCACTGCACAGAATAGGAAATGGGGAGAGCATAGTGCAGTGTGGGGAGTTGCAAAGGAGGGGGAGCATGTTTGTCATTAAATAACAACAAGTATCACAGATAAAATGTTTGATTGACAACAAGTCTCCAAGGAGACAAAGAAAGAAAGAAAGAAAGTCAAGAATTTAGATATTGGCATCACCAATTCCACAGTTGGTTATTCAACTGAATAATCAAAAATAGTTTTTGGCCTCAAGCTGAAAACATGTGAGAAAAAAAGTTTTCATTTTGATTGTTATTTTGAAAATTTGGAAAGAGTAAAGGCTCCTTACTGTTCTGAAATGGGTACATCCTCTTGGGTCATTATTAAGCTACTGCGATGCCCCCTACAAGAAGAGTGGAAACAATATAGAGTAATATGCAAAGAAGGTGTGTGCTGTTTCAGTCACTTTGAACCAAAGGTTTTATCAACAAATAAACAAACATAGCTTTATTTGTTTATTGGGTGTTTTTTTTAGCTTCTGTTAATAGATGTACACAAAACAAAATATTCACTGGGAGAAAATAAAGAAACACAATGAAGAAAGGAAAGGGTCTTTTGTTTTTTCCTTGAATCGTCAAATTTGGTTTTTGCCTTCGGATTGACTAAAATCATTATAAACAACAGTCTGAGTTTCTCCAAAGCTGAAACTCACTTAGTGTCACCTGCTTTTGTCAAAACATCAGGAAAAGTAAGGAAAATGTATGATTTCTTCTGGCCATAGTAAAATGGCTATCCTGTTCTAGGAGTAATATTTTGAGAGTTAACAATCTAAGTCTGAATGGTGTTATTTTATATATATATTATATATATATATGAGAGAGAGAAATTACTATTTAAATAATTTGGCTCAAGAAAAGTCATCTACCTATTTCTTCTAATTTATTTAAGAAAAAAGTATACATCTTCAAAGTTTCCTGATAAAAACTGGAGAAAATTCTAATCAAAATATTTTATAAAATTGTGGTGGTGGGCAGAGCGATTGGCTGAGGACTTCAAAAGCAGATGAACTGAACTAATTCTATTCAGCTTGGTACTTAGACTGTTGTTAAATTGTAGAAAAAGTAACATTAAGGAAATCACAAAAGTTAAATAATAGAAAAATTTTCAACAACAGAAACAATAAATGTGTGTGTGCGTGTGTGTGTGTGAGAGTGTGTATGTGTATGCATTTGTTTCTTTTTTTTTTATTATGTGGTACTGAATCAAACTTAAGGGTTCGAGCTGAAAAGAAATACAAACATCAGAGGAAAGAAAGACAAAATAAAAATGAAAAATGTTTATAGAAGAAGGAAATCAGATAACAATTATAAAAAAATTAATCAAAGAGAATCTTTACATTGATTTTTTAAAGTATTAAATGATTCAAACCAAAAATTGTAGGTCATTTTAGGGAAATGTGAGAAATTTGAGAATTTCATGCAATGATGTTAGTGTATATATATATATATATACATATATATACATATATGTATACCCATGCATACAGCCAATGTAGCAGCAGGAAGAAAAAGAGACAGAGACAATTGAAGAGCAAAACTAATTGACATGCCAGCAGATTCTGCAAATTCCGACTGATTATCTTCCAATTCAGAGTACGGTGCATTTTATTCCAACAATAACTAATTCCATAGTGCAAAATTCAAATAATTCCGTAAAAATGATTTCCACCTTTAACTTTAAATCAATGTGCAAGCTGTAAAAGATTTCTTCAAGCTTACAAGACTTTAAAGACATTTTCAGTTTTGCTGATTTTAGCACACACAGTATTTTAACAGCAATGGGTTTTATTCTTTCATTTCCATTTTAAATAAAACTAGGTGCACTGGCAAAAACAGAATCAAAGTTTTATTCAGTTACCTGCCAGTGAATCCCAGTTTGCCCATCAAAAGAAGCTCTTCACCTATGAAGCTGCCTTTGATAATTGGGTGGGTAAAATGAAATGAAACCAGCAATGATAAAACCCATCAATTTTTTTTCTTTCTTTTATTATTTATTTCTTTGTTTGAAACAAATTTGATCCTATAAAGGAATTTATTGATGTTCCTTAGTTATGCATAAGGACTGATCTGAAGGAACCCCTGTAAACGATAATGTTATGAGATGCTCCTAAGAAACTATTGCATGTTTAGATAGCATCTCTTGAAAGAAATAAGATATACACCAGTAAAAATATTGTCATGCAAAAATGAAGGTTTTCAAGAGTAATTCTTGGCGTCAATTCTGTTTATCCTAAAGCATAGATCAATTGTTTTGAATCAACCTTAAACATTAAAAAAACTTGCAAACAACTTCTGGTCAATAATTTACAAAGAAATTTGGTTATTTGAAGAAATAAGCTAAGAAGAAAAATATTGCTTTTAAAGAATGACATGTGGTGGTTATAATTTTAGTAATGATTTTAAGTTAAATGAAAATGTCTAGATATGCAATAAAATGCGGAAAAACATACATATATGCCTACTAAAATCCATATCTATATAAGATTTGTATTCAATAGATATTTATATTATAGTTAATATCGATATTTGTATTCATGTTGGAACATATCAACATGTTAACATAAAAAACATTTTTATATTTAATATTTAAAAAACTAGTAATGAAAAATGTATATCATTTATTTTAAAATTTTTAAGTTTTACATAAAAATAAAAGAATAAAACAAAGAATGCATACAATCAAAGAATGATTCCACAACGAAAACATTCAGAAATCCAAAAAGAACACAACATCCTGTTGATAATATGTGCATTCCAATCATAAAAGGATTCAGAAAGAAAAAAAAAAAAAAAATCACAGAAAATTGTTGTTTTCAATGGGGTGGGGGACATTAATTTTCTTAGAAATAAAACATAAATATGTTAATTAAAGTGGGAAAAATCTATCACTCAGAACAGATTTTCTCCTTTGTTTTTCCATTAGGATCATTTTCTTTGTTACACTCATCCTTCCCCCTTCTCTATTGTTGGTTGCTTAAACCATTTCCTTCTCTCTGGCAAGCCATTCTCAGAACATTCCTCTTGCCAATTCTAGTCAATTCCAAACAAATAAAAATCAACAAACTAAACTGGGTTATTTTTTTTTTTAATATTTTATTTTTTTCAGGATTTTTTCCACTTTGGCTGCATGAATCTCTGCTGCTAAAGTAGAACTTCTGTTTCTGTGTGTGCATGCAAACTCAGTTTACCAATTCAATCAGCATTTCATATAGATATTTATGATAGCTTAGTCTGGCTCAAGGCCATAAATGTGGAGAACCCAATGAGAATAGAAATAACTAAAATAGAAATATTCTGCAGTGGTTTGTTAAGCATTGCACCATGGCAAATCAGCCAAGTTTTATGAATAATAATGTGGATTTTATCATTGATAAAATCTCTTTAGCTGTTAAATTGTCACATATATTTCATATATTGATGATTACTAAAAGCTATTTTGGAATGTTACTTTTAATGGCTGTAAACAACAAACAGAAGAAAACAAATTCACAGATGATATCAGCGACCAAGATTTTTGTCCTTCACACTGATGGCAGAGCTGAGAGAATTCTGTTTCAACCTAAAAGCGCCAGTGTCATGCATGCTTGATCCCAACCACAGATCAGCTGTGATTGGCCAACAACCAAGCATTACTGTTTCCATGCAAATAGGTGCCACCTGCATTTTCTCACTATCCTCTCCAAACAGTCAATTATAAAGGAAGACAACTCTTGTAGGCGAAAGTATCAAATGGTCAACAAACACTTCAAGGGGGAAACTGATTGTTTACGGTGCACCAGATGCATGCCAAATCAGGGTCAGTTCTCCCACTTGCACCCAAGTCAGGGTTTCTTTTCTGACTTGTCAGATTTCTTCCTATAGGCCTAAGCTAAACATTATATACTTGAACTCAAGCAAGATATTCTTTTAGTAGAGGAATTAATTACCTTTAGAAATGTTTAAAATTATCCTTTTCACTTTATTTTTATATTAATCCCAGTGTGTAAAGGCAATGATTCCTGTAGGTCAGTGTAGATATAGTCCTTGAACAGAGTACAGAATGTCAAATCTGTCAGAAACTAATTCATTTTGGATGATTAAGATAGAAATTTTGTTTATCAGGAAATATGAAGAAAATGCTTTCAAAAGTGGTAACCAAACTTAACAGTTTATTTAAAGTAATAATCATAAAAGAGAATTTCAAATGGACTTGACAACGATCCTTAAGAGGCAAGCTTTGTTGATGTTTGTCCAATTATTTCACAATTTAAGAGAATAATGACTGAAAATATTGTGAGGGCGGAAGATGAGTGTAACAATAAAAAGAAGAGAAAAAACAAATTTGAAGCAGTGATTGTACATATATTTAAATTCTTTCAAAAATGGGAAGAATTCTTTTTTTTTTTTTTTTAATATCATTGCCAACAGAAATAAACATCCAGATAAAAAAAATTGAAAAAAGGAAACATCATAATTGTTGCTGGCAATGAAATTGAATTTGTCTATTTTATAAAATAAAAATTAATTGTTACTAGCCAATTGGCCACCATAGTGACATGAAACAAAATACAAAGACCCACAAATGTTTCTAGTTTGATTTTTCTTTTGATTAGCAATCATTGTGAAATGTGTTTGAATTAAAAAGACTAAAGCTACATAACATTAGTTTGCAACCACAGAAGACATAACAGGAATACTGCTTGCATGTCACAGACAAATGAGGATGATGAGGATGAGAGATGAGAGCTGGAACTGATCTATGAAGTTGAGCATGAGATATATATTGATGTATGGTTGGACATCACTGGTACAACACTCACAGCAAAAAAAAATAAAAAGGAATGGGAAGAAAAAAAAAAACAAAAAACAAATTAAAAACAAAGAAACAAACAAAACATTTTACAATGCAACAAAATCCAGAATCATTTTTCACTCCTGAATTTTTAAACTTTGGCTTTGAATCAAGAGACAAATTTGATGAGCAGATAAAAACACATTTTATTCTTGAACATTCATTCTTTTAAAACCCACAAGAAAATAAAGTCAAGCTGACTTTTCTAACCAAGCCTAAATGTTGCCAAGGGAATTGTTTGATTTAAAAAGAAACAAAAACCTATTATTGTTGTTAAGAGTTTGGGTTAAAAGCAGAAATTTCTATAAAGTTATAAACCAAAATTGATATCCTACCTTTAAATGAAAAAATCTTTTAAAATCAGGCATTATTTGTTATTCTGCAGAAGTCTGATGATAAAATGACATTCAATTTTTTACTGAATACAGACTGGCAGGATTTCTGACGGTCAGTTTTATTTTTGCCCAGCCTCTGTTCATAAAAAAACAGACACACTTTTTGATTTTGATCATACCGCAGTGCCTTTCGCTTATTTTTGTGAGGTAAGCATTTTCGGTTATAATCTTTTCATAGCAATAACAGCTGTGGATACTTAATAATATTATTTGAGTTTTTGAAGTTGTAAAATCAATTTGTGCACAGATCATAAGGATGAATAAGAATTCTTATTCATCATGGTTTTTGACCTAGCAATGTTGATTCCAAATTTCAACAAATCCTTCAGATTTGTTTGTTGATGATTAGAGATTGAAATGAGAACATCAAAATACGAGAAGAGAATATATTACAAATATATTTTAGAGGAAAGTTTAATCAAAGATTCAAGAACAAATGAATTTTGAACTTAAGACAGAAATTCATATTGAATTCTCTGTGATTTCAAAATGGTAACATAAATATGAATTGTGTTGTCCCAAGGTTTGATGTTTTCAAGTTTTTTTTTTTAACAGTTCAAAAGAGAGAAAGTAGAATTTATTTAATCCAAGTACATTGCTAACTTCAAGAAATTTTGTTATAGGGACTCAAATGTTTACATTTACCATCCTTTAAAAATGAAGACTTAAAAAGCAAAACAGAAAGACAAAGATATATTGAAGAAGGCTTTCATGGTTTTAAATAAAAACCTAAAGGAAATTATTTAGATTTGTATTGAATAATGTACAATTTTATAAATCAATACTTTTGATCTGCATTGGTATTGTTAGTAGATCCATTCTATTTTATTTTTGTAGGCTAACTTTGGATTCCAACCATCTTTTTCAACATAATTAGTGACTAAAACTAACAAAATATTCTACCATCTTTATTACTACTACTAATAATAAAACCAAAACTAATAAAATAATATGAAAAGAGAAAGGAAAAAAAACAAACAAACAAAAAACTACCTCTTAAGATCCAAATGCTGGAAGATTTAAATATTAACAATCTTGTGAAAAATCAAGTTTCAGAGAATGAAAAGCTTTTTACTAAACTTCAAATGATTTGCAGAGTTTTATTTTCAAAAGTTAAACTTGTCAAAAATCCAAGCTTAAAGTGTAAGGAAATATTTCACTGGCTGATATTTTCTGAGACACTCTAGCTAGAGCCACCGAATCCTCACTTTCTAGTCTCAGCCAAGTTCAAAAGCGTATGCCTGGCTTTGCTGCTGAGGAGTAGTTTTCCACTTCACAACCACTTTCCTCACAGACAAAATGTTGCCAACCACTCGCTACTCTATTGCTATTTTCATGGCTGATATTCAGGCAAACTACATTCTTTGGTCCCACCAGTGTAGACCTTCACAGCTAGGACTTGCCATGAGACAACTCATCCTCATTCTCTTCATATTCCATTGGTAAGGAGTAAGTTCTACTCAAACAGCTTCTTCCTCAGAACTCTTACAATATGGAATTAACTCCTCAGCGAATATTTCCTTGATCACTACAATCTTCAAGTGAAGGGGCAACTGTTATCCATCCTACACATCCTCATAAGATGCAACCCTTGCCCAGTACACCCTTACAACATCCCCATTCAGTAATCCTCTACCTGGAGTGGCACTTAGGCCTTTTATGGGGTGAACAATAGTATGAAAAAAAAAAAAAAAGTTGAAACTTGTGAAGATTCAAAGAAATTCCTTCATTTTCTTTTTCAGGTGTGTGTATACATGTGGTGAGTGAGGGTGGGTGGGTCATGAGAGAATGAAAAGTTGTGGGTTTTAAAGATTGGGACAGACAGAAGAAAGTAACAATAATAAACAAGGAATGAAAATTGTACACTGCAGAGAGAATCAAAATATTTCACACGAGGCACACTCTCGGGTGTAACTAAGACATTTGTAAAAAGAAACAAAAATTAAGGGTGAATTCTTTTTGACATAGCTACTCATCAAAATACACAAATTACTTCACTATTCCTTTTCTTCTGTAGTGAGATATCATTATAGACTTTGTATCTATTTGGAATCTTTGCAAGAATGGGGGTTAAAGTTCTCAACAGCAACATGAATTGGAACCCATTGGACAGAGATAAAATAATGTAGTATAATTTTTTAAAAGTTTTAAGTTAATTTTGGTAATATGTACCTATTTTGGAATACTAAAGTACTTAATATAATTCTAACAAAGTGTGGCACTCTCATCCAGATAAACTCCAGCAACAGGTTTACAAAAGTCAAATTGATAACATAGAAGAACACAGTATTAGTTTTTGACAACACAGTTTTTTTTTAAGTATTCTTTGAGAATGTTGTAGCTTGGAATGAAATGTAAGAGATGTGCTTAAGGATATACTAAGCCATTTGCAAGAGAAATAATATCTTTGAACATACATGATAAAAAAAAGGAGGAATGTATTGGATTGAAAAGAGAAGTGAAAGTAGTCAAAAGTTTTAAAAATGTCACTACATAAATATATTTATAAGAAGCAAAAAAGGAAAAAAAAAAGAATGAAATTTGAATAACTGTTTATAAAGATGAAGCTAAAAAGTATCTATTTCTTCAACAACTATTTATTAACTGTTAAGCTTTTTTAATATTTGGTGGGAGTGGGTAGATAAAAAAGAAACAACTAAAAGTATTTCTACCCACTATCTCTACTTTTTACACACACACACACACACACACACACACACACACACACACAAAAGTCGGATATCGATGTCCTTTTTCTGATAATGGAAACTATGATAGAAGTCTTTGTTTTATTATTCAGCAATATAACGATTCGGCACCTGAACAAGCTGGGTATTATTATTTCAAAAAACAAGAATTTTACAGGTTATCTGCAGACTTTCAGAAGGTTGTAACTAATGTGCTTTGTTTGGATTTTCTGCTTTTATTTAATTGATACAAATCAACAATGATAGAAAAATTCTTAGCATAAGATTGAAATTCACTTGGACATTAAAAAGGTGGCAGACATGCTGGACATTTTGGATCGCAGAGGAGTTTGCTATTCTCCTCCTCTTTTAGTGTCAAAGTGAAAATCTGGTATTCATCAGAGCCAGCTGAGAATTTCACGTTATCAATTAATAAATAAATAAAAGAAACCTTCAGATGAAAGAGTAGAAAAATTGGTTTCTTCTTAACATTAAGAATAATTTCTCTCTTTCAAATTGATTAATGTAATTAAATCCTAACAAAAATTCATTTGGTAATTAAGTGTTCATTAATGTTTTATTTGCCTGCATTCTTTTTGAAACAATATGATTTAACTGATCAATAGTTTACTTTTGAAAATATTTCTACATCTATTTGCAATCTGACCAGAAAGAAGATCTTTATGTAATAGGATGGTTAAAACTAGATAATTTACACTGCACAAACTCCTTCACCATAACTATGGCTTGAGGTTATAGCTGTTGCTCTTTGTTGCTAGACATTCCAAATCCTTGACCAGATGATTCAAGTTTAGCAAGAGTTAGTACATGCTTTTTTTGGTGGGGAGGGTCAAAGGAACATTGAGATGTAATCAATTTAAATATTTTCTAAAAGTTTATATGTTAAATTTTATAACTGTAAAAATAAAACCTAACTGTTAACATTTTATAGAAATTCTGACAGCACAGTGATATAATTTAATGGCTTCAAATTCAGGGTAGCACAAACAAATTTGTTTTTCAATTTTTGCTGACTTTATTCCAAAGTTCATTCTTTACAAAAATCTGCATATTCTATATAAATGAATGCGAATGTCAGTGTGTCACACTTTTTCAACTTTACTCCTAGAGACTGTAGCCCAACATATCCTACCATTTTAGAATCAGGCTGATTCCGTGAGCAAATTAAAAATATTCTGGGTTGAATCCAACCTGCAATCCTGCAATTTTGGATTCCCAAGTTTTCATTACTGCGATTCTTTTCAGCGAATTTTTTTTTTTTTTTTTAACATGATTTTTTTATGACAAATTTTTTGTACAATAACAATTTTTATAACTTGGTAATAAATTTGGGAATAATTGGAATTAACTGCAAAACCCAGCGAAAATCACCCATGAAATAAAAGTAAATGTTTGTACAGAAAGTAAAGACCTACGTACATCAAATAGTTTTTAAATTAAGTGGTGGCAGAAGAATTATAATTGTACTTTTAAAAGGTAAGCTTAAATATTAATGTAATACTTAAATGCAGCAATCAATTTTGAGTTCTTCTGTAGTTTATTGTTGCCTATCGCATACAGCAGCAGTAAGCCGTGCAAAAAGCAATTTCCTCCAACAGAGGACCAGATTCCAATCAAAGGTGCCATGGCTGCAGTGAGAAAAAGAAAGTCTCATGCAAATGAAAACCCAGAACTGCAGCCATCAGCCAATGTTAAGGATATGCAAAGTCTTAGGGAATCTCAAACTCCTGAACAAACCAACGGCCCAATCAAGAGCCCCCTGAAGGAGCGAGCTTAAGTGCTGCCCGATAGGGGGGCTTTTAAGCTACTTTAAAAAATTTCTTAAGTTCATGAAAATTGTTCAAGTTTTTTATTTTTTCTCTTTCATATATTACATGCACATTGCCAGATTTTATTATTATAGCCAAGGTGTTCAAAATAAAATTGCTATTAACTGATCAATAGATACTTATGGACACTATATATGATGTGAGTTTCAGCTTTCTATATCTAACCTTACTAAAAATACGGATAATAACTTGTTTTTGAGGTGTTAGATTTTATGATACTAAGTACAACCTATATTTTTATTTATTAAATAAATGCAACATACAAAAACATTTAACACAATATTCCAGATACCTTAATAAATTACTATTTCATTATTTTGCATGTTAATATATTCTCTTTGATATTCTATCACCTTCATCAGTCTCTCAACCATTGATTTTATCAACTTTTCTAGTATTTCAACTTTAACATTATTAGCAGCAGTTTTTACTGCTTCCCAAGGATCTTCTTTGTTTAAATATTGTTTTTCCTTCTCACATTGATCTTTTTCTTTCTCACATAGATTGTTTTCTATTGGATTAATATCTGGAGAGGCTGGGGAACCTAGACACTCATTTTGTGTCTTTGAAAACTTTTTTGGCAAGGTGGGCAATAGTCAACTTTACAGAATGTGAAGGAGCATTATCTTGCATGAATAAACTCTTAGCTTGTTGGTTGTGACCTCGAACACTCAAAACATTTCTTGCCCAAGAATTTAATTTTCTGCATTTATCTTGACACCATCATCCACTTTGAAAGAAAATTTTATTGCTTACTGTACTAACTCGAAGAATTACTCATTTCCTGTTATTTCCTCAAATGCAGCCATCAGGTCCATTCCAATATAGGTCTACATTCATTAAATAGGGTTGAGAAATAAGTTTTCTTTGAACAAAAAATTCTTCTCTTTGTGTTGTTTATTTAAAGGCAGTAGTTTCGTTTGTTTTCATATCTTTAGTCAATGTTATTTAATAATTTGCCGCTTTTTTCCCTGTCTTCATTTGTAACACAAGCCTCTTCAAATGGATTTTTCTTAAATCTCTTTTTGTGACAGATATTGTAAAGTTATTGAGTGATGGGAATCGAACATTGGAAATTGTGAAAGATTTTAACCAAGATCTGAGAACAATCAAAATATGGAATTGAAAATATTAGCAAAATAAGAACAAGAAAAAGAACTGGTTTTAAGTATGTCACAAAAAGAAATCTGAGAAAAGCTAATGAGCAAGAAAATATTGATTGACAAACAGGATAACATTTGAATACTTACATAGAGGTTAAATATATCCTGAAAACTTGTCCAACAAGGGTTGATAAATTTTTATTGGGAAAACATTGACTTGCACAAAGGTTCCTATAGATTTGTGCCCCCAAAATTCCAGGACTTTTCTAGAACTATGTTAAGAAGTTTCAAGGACTGATACTGGTGCATGAGCACACGCATACACACACGAGCACACACACACACACACACACACACAGTGAATGGTCCTCATGTGAGAGTACCAGCAATCTGAAAACTTTCCACAGTTTTTGATATTCTTTGTTACAAGACAATAAAGAGTAGAACAAAGGGTCCAAATGGTCTTCATGATTGTTAAAATTCTTGAAAGCAATATTTCCAGCAGCCTCCTCCTTGAACTTTTTGTACTGATTGATGATGTCATCACAATAAACCTGCTGACCTGTTTTCTATCTATCATGTGGGAAAGACATCTTTTTAGATTGTCTTCTGTGGCAATTTTTTTTCACAAATGGACCCAGAGTTCAACCATGCAAGTGACCTTACAAGTGGCTAGGTACCTCCACTAATTTTCAATACCTTGGTTTAAAATGAATTTTTATAAATGAAAAAGCTTCCTTGAAGCTTTCATTTTAGCTTTAATTGAAAGCTAAAGGATTAAATTTACTATTTCCATTAAGCAAAATACTCTGGTGTAATTCAAACCTATCCTAAGACGCATCAAAAGATCATTTTCTATCATCCTTCCTGTCTACATTTTCTTTGAGTCAAATTTCTCAAACTTGTTACTTTTGGCATCAATTTAGATTTTAGACAAGCGTAGTTTATACATAGAAACACATTGACATGTGATGCGTAAAGTATCTATGTTTTTTTCCAGCATGAATTCACCCACTGCTGACTAGAGATCAAAAGGACTTCTTACTTTTGAAATTGACATGTGAATAAAACTTCTTCAATTGTTCAAATTTTAAAAAACACTGATAATTTTTTTGCGATTCTACTAAAATTTATTTTATTATAATAATAAAATAACTTATTTTCCTACAAATTCAATGAGTGTGAATTAATTTTTTTGATGGAGATGTTTACTTGTCTCTGATGCTTCTTTACTTTTCCTCTTTTCTTTTACTGAGTGAGGGTAGAGCAGCTAGAAGACATCCCTTCATATTCTTTATCCTTTTCTTTCTCGTCACATAGACGAGAAAATACACAAGTAACTACAAGGTCATGAACTTGATTTAATCAAGGAAACAAACCACTGTTTGCAATAATTGCCAAATATTACTGATGACTAAAAAATATTTTTTCTTAAAAGGACAATTTTAGCCGTTGGCATTTTGATTTTTGTGGGAAAGGCCCTGTTAAATTTCTGGGACCTTTACAAACCCTGTTGCACAATAAAATCTGATATAGTGTGTGTGTGTGTATAAAAACACAAAGCATCAATTAAAGAAGTAAGATGAACATTTTTGGACATGAAAGAATAAAAATTACTAATTCTTAAATGTAATTAAAAAATGTATTAACAATGCATTTCCAATTTGTTTTATTTCTAGAATATTTATTCTGAAATAATGAAATGAAATGGTTTGATAAACACAAAATTTTCTTTTCATACCCAAATCTGATAAGATAAACAAATAGAAAACATTTATCAATCTAACATGTTTCACTTTTATTAAAGTTTCATCAGAGAATGAGATATGTAGAAAAAAGAGAAAGAAATTCTGGTATTTTTACTTTTGTGTTGTTTGATTTTCATTGGTTAATCTGGTTTCATGAACATTTGACTTGTTAAACAAATGTTAGTATAATTTGTAACACTCTAAATTCAATGAGAGATAATGTGTGCATTCAAAGTTTCAAGAAATTAATAGATTCCAAGCCTAACTGAAAAAAAAACGCCGTAAATATTGCTTTATGTATATAAGTGTATAATAATTCTAGTTTGTCTATGTGGGATTCAGATGATAATGTGTATTTGTAAGTGTGTGTATGTACATCAGGTAGACATTATGTTTGTTGGTTCTTCGCATACGTTGATTTGGAATGTTTTTATGCACGTACCATTTGTTTTAGATAAACATACATTAGATTCATTAAGAATGGATTCAATAAAGGTTGGTGATGTAATATAATATTCTTGATGTGTATTTATAGTTGGCAATATTGTTATTAGTAGGCTGCTTCCAAAGTACTTTTGACATAAAGAATTATATTCTTTTTTTTAAATTAAGGTGGCATTTATAAAATCAAAATTATGCCCAGTTTTGTTCCTCTGTATTACGAGAGTTTGAATGATTGTCTAAACGTAAATATCTTATGTTCAGAAATACAGGCTTTTAGATTATGTGATGTCTCTCCGAAATAAATGCTTTTACATTGTAAGCAATTTATTTGATAAGTACCAACATCTGAATTGGGATTGGATTTATTCTTCTTCCTAATTATATCTCCGATTGTCTTGGATGTGGTGATAAAGATCTTAGTATTAGGAATAACTAATTTATTTAGTTTTATAGAATGAGTGTTAGAGAGTAGGATTATGAATTTTGTGTTGTTGTTGTTGTTGTTAGAAGTGCTTTCGGTTGAGTCTAGATTTTTTTAAGCTCATTTTCTAGCGTTGCGAATGAAATGATGTGGGTACCTAAATCTACAAATATTTGGTTTGTTTATTAATGTACCTAAAAAAAAAAAAAAACATAAGTAATATCCTGATCATTTATGAGTTATATAAACATTGACGCTTTCTGCACAAAATAGTTCAAGAAAGACTGTTAGTGCTTAAAAAAAACAAAACAAAAAAACACGTCCCAGTCCAATTTTAATCTTAAAATCATGAAAGTGAAAACTTGTAATAAACAATTGGCAGAAATAAACAAGAGAATTCTATTAATTATTGACTTTTCTTGTGTGTGTGTGTGTGTGTGTGTGTGTGTGTGTGTGTGTGTGTGTGTGTGTGTGTATGGGGGGGTCGTTTATTACTCCTTTGTATAAAAAAAAGAAAAAAGATTAGCAACCATTCACACAAGTTGCGTTATTGACTAACATTGGTTCTGCTCACCTTTTATTTTTATTTAGAGAGCGTGTCATCTTTATTTAGGTTCAGTCAAAAACTTTTTCAGGTTAAAAGTCACAACAATAGTAAATGTTGAAAGCTTTGCAAAAAGGAAAAAGAAAAAAAAAAGCCCAGTTTCTATTCATTCTTTAGGCAACAAAAAGCTTGCCAAAAGAATGTGTCGCAGCATCCCTGAAGATGGGCATGAAGCTAGTTTAGAAATGACTTCACACTCAAAAAGCCAATAGAAGCAGGAGTGAAAAATATGATGATAGTATTATGTTTTGTTTATTTTTTATTTAATAAAAAGAAAAAAAATCGGATTTAAGAACAAAACAAAAACAGATAAAGAAAAATTATTAAAAAACAAAAGGAAGGAATGAATGAGAGATGGAAGAATGGATGGAATGAGTGATGTTGTCCAGCGAGTAGTGAATGAAATCATATGAATGAGTTGAAGGTAAAAAGGTTCCTACCTGTGCCTCAGTTCCTCATCTACAGATTCTAGTAACGTCCTAAGGGAAGACAACATAACGCACGCTAGATTTTGTACATGAAATATACAACTTCATGTTGCCAGCCGCCATAGAGCAGCACTGGCGACGACAACGATGACAACAGCAAGTTTACCCACCTCGCCATACCCAAAGGCTACTTTTGACAAAAAAGATAAATTGACAATTAAAATCAATTATCCATGTTGCATTTTTGCTCTCAACATTTGCTTGCCATACTCCACTGCACTGACATTGAACATTTCTCTCAAGTGGAGTTCTGTTGCCTCTCACCCGGATGACTGTGCCCTTCAATAAGTAATGACAAGTACATGGGACCATTCTCAGAATAGAGAGGGGAAAATATTGAACCCATGCACAGGATAATGAAGTTGTCCAATCATCATTAAATCATTGATATTCTCAACTAAATTATTCTATTCTCATAATATTTGTATTGGTTGATAATTCATTTTATACCATAAAAAGGCCCTTTTTATCATTTCTTGAATAGCATTACCTATGGTGTCATAGTTAACAAAAGTAGTTCCATTTTCAAAATCAAAGCCAACAATAAGTTTAAAATATAAATATTATTATAGGAAGAAACAAAACAAGTTGACAGATTGGGGTAATTAAATATAACAACAACAACAAAAGCAACTTTGGTCTATAGTCATATTTCTTGACAATATGAAAGGTAATGTTTTTTGTAAAATTTGATTAGAATTTTTGTTGTTGTTTGATGTTTGTTTTAAAAAACATCAAAAAAGCTGAAAAATGATCCCTCCCCCAATAATAATATAAAAATATAATGATAAAAATGGCCTTTTCAAAGTTTAACTAAAATATTTAACAATAATATAATTGTACAATAATTCATTAATTAAGAAATAAAAATTATAATTAATTTTTGAAGAAACAATATGATTCTTCAATGGTGGGTGAGGAGGAAAAAAAACCTCTCTCAGAAATAGAATAAATTCTAGGAGGGTTGATGTCATTTTTATGTCAGTCAGTGGTGCACGGAGTAGATTGGAAATGAAAACAGAAAAACAATGCCAAATTTAACAAAAGGAAATTACTTTTTTTTTTTTTTTAAGGTAGAAACAAAAAAAAAAAAAAGAAAAAAAAGAAGGCACCAAAATCAGTGTTCAGTTTTGACATGAAACCATCCACAGTTATCAACCGTCTGTTAATGTGAAAATCCAGAGACAATTTGATTAAACAATCCCTAACAAATAGTTTAAGAATTCATTTTTTCTTCGCAACAAAATAGATTCAAAATTTGAGAATAAACTTGGCTACATCAAATGAAAAGAAATGTTGTTTTTTTTTAACACTAAGAATCTATTTTGAGTATGAAACAACCCTGCTTAAATAATTTCTTTATAGCATTGGATGTTTGAATTGGTCAGAGAATAAATATGAGATGAAACTTGTAAAATAAGAAAAAAATCTTCAATAATAGCATTGTCATTTTTTTTTCAGACAAGACAAAGATTTTTCTCATTTAGCAACTATATATATATATATATATATATATATATATATATATATCTCATTTTTTTTTTTTTAGAGTATTGCCAATATTATATATGGTTATAAAAGTGACATCTTTCTGTTTGACCTTTTCTCTGACATGTTTGCAGAATTGAATTCCAGGTTTCAACATTGAGAGTTGATTTATAAATATATTTTAAAAATTATTAAAAAAAGAAAAAAAAAATTATTGTTGTGCCTATAATTAAAAACAATGATTATTACAATGATGGGAGATTTTGACACAAAGTATTTCATTAGATATTTCATTACTGAAAGGTTTATCATCATTTTCTTCTTTTACATCACATTTCATTTAGTCAATCTATTGTATTTACCAAATGAAGACTAAAGTGACAAAAATGTGATAAAAAGCAACAAAATATAAAGAAACGATATAAAAGTTATAACAAAATGTCTAAGAAATATTTTAGTGTTACAAATAAATATGTATAAAAATCTGTAAATTTTATAAAGAAAATATAATTTATGAATAAGATTTTTAAAGCAAATGCTGATGCAATAAAATGAATAAATAATACTGTGGTAATCATTAGAGTCGTCTATCAAATAAAATGATTGCTCAAATAGAAAAGATAAGGATAAAATTCTTGTTAAGAAAGTTTTATCTTATTCTCTGTTATTTGTTTATATAATCTTCAGATTGTTTTAATTATAACGAATAATATGAATGGAAGAATCTAACAAAATAAAGATATGATGTTAATAATGAAACAATTACAATTAGCCATACATCTGCAGATTTTGATTGTATCTGGTTGTCCCACACAACAGACAGTTAACTGGCATTAGTTCAAGTATTGAGTTGGAGAGACAAGAAAGTAACCAATTACAATTAGCAAATTTTTCTCCATTACCAACCCTACCTCTCACTCCATCTCAAGTGATAAAATGTTTTATTATTTCCTAACTTGGAAAAATAATACAATCTGCAAATTTTTGTATTTTTCAAATTAAAAAAAAAAAATTAGAAAAAAAAAATTTTTTTTTTTTTACCAATAATAAAAAGGAAAAAAAATGTGTATGAAAATCACAAAGAGGAAAATGCTATAATAATTTATGACTGCTTTAATAGTTTCTTTTTAAAAATTTATTCCGTGATGTAATTTATCATAAAAATGTTTTATTTCAAGTTTGCCGATGTTTATATCTACTTGAAGGTGACCAACACATAAGAAAGTCATTTAATTAGGGAACCCTATAGAAAAACTGAAATTTTAGTTTGAAACAAATGCACGATTTATATTTGAAAGACACTTTTATGTCCTTTTACCAAAGTTTGTTTTTCTAAACCCACTTTAAAATCTTAAATAATAAATATTGTTAAGAAAAATAATGTTTCCTGTTAGATGATTCTAGCAGATCCATGCAACAGAATTAAATCATTAAGTTATGACAGTAATGGAAATCTCTCTTCTTGGAGAACAATTACAGCAAACAGAACTGTTCTTTTGATTATGCAGATCACCTGAACCCTAAAGGTCTGTGAAGATATAAATAATGTCAATATTAATTTGTCAACAGCAAGAGAACCTGTTCTTTTGTCTCTTCTTATAAGTCTGCAGACAAATGAGAAGGATAGAGTCTTACCTGTCTCCTTACAGGTGAGAACAGTAATAAAACAAATAGTCACTATACATAAACAGCATTTTTTTTTTTTTTCCATATCACCTTTGTTTTTCTATTTTTCATTTTGTGTAAACTTCAACATGTTTTGGGTTCTGTGTACATCACTGACAGAAGACTAAACACAAATGCAACACACTATATTGCCAACAAATTAGGAATGAATAAATGCTGACGGCTCAATGACAGATTATAGATTTATGGTGCACATAACGGACATGCGAACAGGTGTTGGTATCTTTAAATATACAGAATACAAGATACACCTTCTGTGTGAGTGTGCATGTGTGCAAATATTACGTACAGAAACACACCTACACCAACACAGCCATGTTAAATATGAGGCCCCAACATGTTATTATCAGCTCTTTACTAATGTAAATTTTTCTCCCTGTCCATTTTAAGTAGGGTAGACACATAAGTAACTTTGATCTCCTCCTCCACTTTTTTTTTCTGTCAACAGGTGGGGGTGAAAATTGTTTGGTGCTAACCAATCCTTAAGGACATTTATCAATAATATTACAATATGCAGATCTTTATATGAAGAATATCTGCCCAAATATCAAATTCCAATGTGTCTAACCCTCAGTCTTATAGCAGAGTATCAGTGTGCATGTGTGTGTTTGCGTATGCTACATATATTTAAGGTGCAACTGCAACAAAAAACAAAACATACTGAGTATGCATAAGAAGCCCAAAATAAAATATAGCAGCAGCAGCAGCAGCAGCAATGAAAGAAAAACATGAAGAGAGGAGAAGAATGGATATGAAATCTATCCAAGCTGCAAAAAGCAATGGAGAATGCTACACTTTCAAATTCTAAACAGATAGGCAGGCATGCATCTCATAAAAATGACCCAATTCAAAATCAGGAGGAAAAAAAAAAAAAAGGAGAAAAAAATCTTTTTTAAATTCCTAGGATTTAAAATTCAAGTAGGAAAATCTGCCAGCCAGCTTTGGTCGATGGAAGGGAGGGGGGGGCTTCTAGTGGCTGATAATGAACTCTGTAAATATCTTGGCAAAGTAGGTGAATTTTAGTCATTGGTAATTTTGAACATGTGAGTATGGATGAAGTTGTATCATTCATAGTTGATTATATTTAGAAAAAGAATTGTTACCACCAAAATATTTCAGTAGTTAAATAATAAATAGGAGATTCACCATGATTTTGGAGCAAGATTGACTAGCACTTTTCAAAACTAACAATAATTGTATCACCTTTTGTGGTTATTGTCTGAACGGATAAGATAGTGTCGGGAATGTTGTTTGCTCAAGTATTTATCTGCCAACTATAAGGACATGCCAGTGACAAGAGCTTTGTCAAAACAAATGGCAACAGTATAGAATTAAGAGAGAGACATGAATTCTTGTTTTCCCCAAAAGGGCCTTAAAATGAACGCAAACAACCTTTGTAGGAACATTCAACCTAAGTGAGCCAATTTTGTTTCCTATGTTGGCAACAATATGCTACTTCTCACCTGCCAATAGTAGAACTAAAAACTGTTTTGTCAAAATAAATTAATCTAATTGTTAAGGAAAAAATAATGTAGTGTTACAATCATTATTTACAAATTAGGTTAGTAAAAAATATTGTTCTTTTACAATAAAGATATGAATATTTTTGTATTGTAGCCAGCACTAAAAATCTAAGGACAATATCAATTTTGTCAGTTTTTCACTTGTTAAAATGTATCTCTGGTAAGCAGTTGGGTTAATTTTATATTTTGTTGACATAAATTTCTGAACAGCATCAATTGCTTTAGATCAGCAGAAAGAAATATTAAGTCGATAAAGATTGATTTCCTTGTTAATTATGGAATTAGTCATTCTACTCTATTTGATCATTTAGTCTGCAAAAGAGTCATCCACATTTTATGTAGTTATTTTGTATTTTTTATGCTTACTTATAAAAAAACAAACAACATAAAAGTGAAGTTTAATTCCTGTCAGGTTCCTATAATGAAAAAACAAAAAAAAAACACAGATGTGTGTCTCTATGTCTATGTAGAAAATGGTGACAATGCAAAGACTGGAACAAAATAACAACATTTGGGACAAATAGATTTAGAAAATTTAATGAAGGAATTATTAAAAAAATGAGAAAATAATTTCTACAGATTACTTCCAGGATACACCTTACAAAAGTATTGAATCCATTTGGATTATTTGAAATAAGTCTAAACAAACTAGCTAGGTATTCAACAAATTGGAAGATCATTTTTATAGACAGAGATAAACAACTGAATTGCTTTTGATCTTCTAAGGGCATCAGAATGAAACAAAAAAAATGTTAAGAAGATAACACCGTGGAGAAAGGGATCCAAGCTAGGAAGCAACAAGAAAATACGAGTGAAATGAAACTGTGGATGTGAAAAGGCAGTATTAATCTCTTTACATAGAGGAAACACTAACGACAAAGTTTGCCAACAGTTGCATTCTTTGCATAGTGATTTTTGTCATCATAGATCACATATTTATTAAAAAAGTGAACAGACAACAGAAGAACTCTCTGATGAAAACATTAGTTGAAATATTTTTCATAATATTGGCATTCTGTATACAAGTTCAAAACCTTAACTCAATCTGTGATGTAAGTTGAGGAAAACATCTGTCGACCCTTGAGAGAGTGCTTAAAAACCACCAGAAAATTGGGAAGCAAAAAGGAAAAAAAGACAGAATCTTAATATTTTATGACGTTAAAGATGGCTGCCTAATGCAAACAAACATTCACTTTTAACTGATAACCATTAAGTTTTCTGCAAAGATAAAAACTCAGATTCCTACGAAGACGAAAAGATACAGTCAGTGGAAATGATACACGCAAGAAATACCTTTAAAAAATTTGCATTATAAAGATGAAAAGGAAATTTATCGTTACTAAAGAAAGAGCCAAGTTTCAAGAGTTTCTGGATCAATAAATTACTATCGCTGATTGGATTGTATCTTGTTAGTTTCACACTCAAAATTTAACAAGTTTAGGCTAAAAATATCACCATTTTATAAAAACTTTCATAACGTAAGAATTTTGTCTTAAAAAAAAAAACTGACTAAAATTATTAACTTAATTAAAACATGGCATCGAATTAGAGAAGTGGTGTTTGAAATCATTCCTTACCAATCATACTGTTATCTCTACTGCAATGAAAATTGACTTCATCTTTTGCGGCAACGATTTCAGGGATTTCCTTCAGAATTCACCTCTTGTGAATTAAAACAAAATCTAGTTTAACTATTCAGATTTTACTTTATGGGAGACAAGTTTATAATCAGGTGGTGTTTCTTATTTTTTGAAAAACAGAAAAATTTATTAAATTTCATTGAGATGAAAAATGCATCAAGTTATTTTTTTGTAAACACATGAAGTGATAAAATATCGATGTTAGCAGTGCACCTATCAGGATAGGACTATTGAATTTCTACAAGTGATGGATTATAGTCATTCTTAAGACTAATAATACGTAGCAGTTTTAGAAAACCCCACTGGTCAAGAGTAAAAAAAAACAACAAAAAAAACAGCTGCTAACGAACAACATAAATAGGAAGCAAGCTATATGAATTTCATTCAGTAAGACAGGAATATTGTAAGTAATCAAAATGAACTTCTTACTTCAGCCAAAATAAAGTGAATATCAACATATCACTTACACTTAATTCAAAACTATGATGCCTCAAGATGTTTACCATTTTGCTAACTTTTATCAAAAGAATGATAAAATCTCTTGTCAGTTTTAATGAGTGACAAATTTGTTTTAAAGAGAAACATATAAGACAGTCAAAAACGCTTAAGGTAAACTCAGACACAATTAATTAAAAACAAACAAAAAATTAAAAAAAAAAGGGTGGGGGTGGGGGATTTACAAAAACTAAAACCAAAATATATATATATATATATATATATATACTGATGCCAAGTAAAAACTAATCCACATGAATATGTGGATGTGTATATGCTAAGCTGTATGGTAACTGTAATGTCTCTCCACCAACACTGAAAGGATTTACATCAAAAGGTAACACAAAACAGAATTAAAAAATACAAAAACAAACAAAAATAAACATTAAAACTAAGTGATGACAATGTTTTGGGATACATAAAAAAAATTAAAAAAAAACAACAAACAATGGGAAAAAAAGTAAAGCAAAAGTTGAGAAGAAGCCATTCAAAGCTCGACGAGACATCAATGATTTTTTTCATATTTTTTAACCATCACAAACACGAAACCAAAAAAAAAAAAAAAAATGAAAAACTTAAATTGTACAATGTTAACTAAAATAACAATTAAGCTAATCCTTTTCTTTTGTCATCAATTATTATTCCTACGCTGACAAATTAAATAAAATAAATTCAAAATTAATTCAAATGAAAAAATTTTAACTGACGACTCAAAAATCACTCAATCTTCATCAGATGAAAACAACCTGCTCAGAATTCACATCATTTTAAAAAATGGGATTTTACTTAGATTAAGTTGTGTTGGTCTGTGAAAGTGAATCAATAAGTCTGTAACCTAATAAGGACAAAAACATTTATTTTATACAAAGAATATTTAATTTTCAACATAATCTCCTTTTTTGTCAATACATTTAATCCAGTGGTGAATAAAAATGATATAGATCAAATATTGTACAGTGAAAATTTTAGATTAAAATTCAGCTAATAAATATGTGTAAAGCTACAGACTATTGATCTACCTTCTGGGGAATATAAATTGTAAAAATGACCTTTATTATAGCTTTTGTTTTGAAGTGGACAAGCATGAATTCCAAAAGACAAACTGATATCATTTTAACCACAAATCAAAAAAAAAAAAAAAAAAAAATTTTTTTACTCAATTTGAATCTGGTATACAATCGCATGTATAGAACAACTGGTGAGGACTGAACTCCTTACAGTAGAAATGCCCTGTTGGACTAGTTAAATATACCACTACAACACAAACCGAAATTGATATTTAACAAAATGACCAGAATAATAATATATTTACAAAAAAAAAGAAAAAAGTTATCGTATGCAGTAAGGCTTGAACTTACGACTTAGTAGTAACAGACCAAGACAAGCTTTGCCCATAACATATGAAACATTATTCTGTGAACACTACCATTGTTCTCTCAGAATTAAATTTCATTTTCATAAATCAGTGAAATTACTTTGGTACAATGGAAACTTAAAGAAAAAAAAAGTTAGCAATAAAAGTTTTAAAAAATGCAACTAAAATAGGGTGGGGAGCCAAAAACAAAAGACCTGAATGTTTGTGTAAATGAAATTGGATCTAAATAAAAACCTGACTCAACTTGAGGATGCATATTCATACACTTAAATGCCATGTTCTTTCCAAACAGGCAATCATGGCTTCTCACAGACTAAATTACCACAACTTCTTTTCTTGAGAAAAATTGTGGAGCCATTTTGAATTCAGAGTAATTCTTCTAGACTGGTTAGCATCCAATGCTAGAGAGCCCAGTTTACACTGCTATTTCACACATAGCTTAAGAGAGGAATTTATGCATTAGTGCAAATGTGAATACCACAGACAAGTGCGGAATTTGAACTCAGCTTGACGATTTTACTTCCCCCACCAATGTTATCTGCATATCCGAGATTCACGCTCTTTTAGAAAATAACAGAGAAAACTTTAGTCTTATCTTCAATAATGCCATACTGTGGATGGAAATAACTCGACAGCACTGATAATCCCAAGCAGAAATAAAACTAACACTTAATGCCTAAGTAAATTTGAACCACATTTGTATAAAGCCATATCTGATATTATCTGAAGTTTCTCAAAACAATGTAACAATTCATATTCTATTGGATATGCATTCATATTATTGAATAATAATAAGTGTATTATAATTAAGAATTAAGTCATCTCCTATTAGATATGAAGAAATTTTGTTTTCTAGACTCATTTGTCACAGTCAATGGGGAAAGTAACTTAGTAGGTGAGTCTGGGTTCAAATGAAAATGAAATGGATAGTTGACTGCTAATGATCTTATTATTTATTCTAAATGTATATCAATAAATATAAGGTGAGAGAGAATTCTAACTTCAAACTGAAGTTAACCATATCATTAACATATTTACATGAAGAGACAACAAAAGATATATATATATATATATATATATATTACACATACACACACAGAAGATTAGGGTTTGTTTTGTTTTTAATGAAGATGGAATAAAGTCTGAAAGAGAAAAAAAAATCTTGTCTAAGGTCAAACAAATGACAATTTATTCTCAAGTTTAAATTCATGGTCAAGAAAAATGTTTCATGGAAATTGTAAGGAAATTAATTTGACTTTTCTATTTCTAGCCACGCCTTTTTCATCAATAAAAATGTTTTTTAGCACAAGTTAACCAAAAATGAATAAGACTAAATTGTTGCTTGATCGGAAACGCTGGTAATAAGTGTAGATCTCTTCTTCCAACCATTTGATCCAAGAGCTGAAATTTTCCATGGGGTTAAACGTAAACTATTGTTTTTGACATTTTTGTGATGTCAGTGAACACTTGTCGCTACTTTTGTAATGTCAATGAATACTCGTTGTCACTTTTGTAATGCATGCTCGTTGTAGTAGAGACTTTGTAATTGCAGATACAACTATAGTAACGCTGCTGAACAATACTGGTGTCAGACGCCTTTGACTAACACTCGCACTAATAGTACTGGCTCGATAATACTTGCTTGAAAAGTAACCACTGAATAGTAATCTGTATAGTGATCCATTAGACGCCACACTAATTCCCATATATACATTTCCTTTACCATCATGTGATCTACTTATTCAAAATGGGATCGCCTGTGTTTTCTCTCTGGTGATCTGTGTTCAAACTCCAGTGCCGGCAGTGACACTTTATTCTTATATAACCTATTTCTCATTTGAAAAATTAGATTCTTGCAGGAAAATAAATTTTTAAAAAACCCTTTATATAAATTTAACCTTTTGTTTCCTCATCAAGCTCTTATTTTAAACCTGTTCTCATGTTGGGGCTTCTGGATTTTTAAACATATTTTTCCTTTCTAACTGTACAACATATAAACAGTAAACAAAAGACTTTATCAGACAGAGAAAGCAGTTTCAAATTAGAAACAAGAAAGAGAAAACAGCCAAATTGTGAAAAATAAAATAAAAACAGTAAATAAAGCCAATTAATGATTTGCCTCAAAATAGAGCAATAGAAAATATCTAATTACCTAAATGTTTTTTTAAAAAAAAATCTCTCAAAGAATTGAAAAACAAAGAAACTAATTGTAATGTAAATTTGGAGTTTATAACTTTGTAAAAAAAAAAAAAAATATATATATGTTCATAAATTATAAGAGAATAAGAAAGAATGGAAGCCTATAAAGGATAGGCAGTCTTATTTACCTACATTGGAGTATAACACTCACCTTTTATCAAATAACATGTTTATCAATGAGTAAGCCTATCATTCAAATACTGTGAGTTGATTGGTTATTCATGAGACTATATTTGATGTTTGCTTCACATGTTTATGGATGGATGAGAGTCCTTAGTAACAGAATCATTTTGACAACAGAAGAGTTCAACTATCTGTCCTGGCCTTCTCGCCCAGTATTTTTGGTTTTGTGGACAACAGACAAGTGGATTTAACTAATAAACTTTGACAAGCACAATACTTATTTCCCAAATATGATTCCTAAAAGGCTTCAAGCATTTGTCAGCCATTTTTTTTCCTTCTCTTTTTGTGGTACTGTGGGTATCAGTGGAATGCAGAAATGATGTGACTAATATAGCAAGGAGAATCAAAGAAATCAACTTTGAGAAAATGAGGGGACAATTCCGTTGAAAAAAAAAAAAGAGAAAAAAAATGATTACATTTAATGAATGAACAACAAGAGAAAACAGTGTGTATAGAAAAATTAATAGATTTGGCTTATCAGTTCTTTTTAGTTTTTTTGTATGCTGATTTTGTCTTTAATAAAATATTCCTGATCTTATTTTCAGATAAGGAGGAGGAGGAGTTATTGCTTATGATTAAAAGACATTATAATGTTTTTCTAATGCTCTTCAAATTGAGCTGTGACCATGAGCAGCAAATCAGTTTAGAGGAACCTCAACTGAAGCTGTCATCACCGTTTGCAAACAAACTCTACAAGCTTCACTACTTAAAAGGCTATTCTATTCACTTATTTGGCTTTAATTAGGCAAAGACTTCTAACAGGTAAACATGTTATTAGTGGTCATGTAGACAATACTGAAGACATTTTCTTTTTTTTCTCAAGCTGATAATTGGCGGATATATTTTCAGGCTGCAACCCAATGCAAGTTGGCAGATGAAAGTGCACTCAGTGTGAATATTTAATTTATTAACAAAATATGCAACATTCTCTGCTGCCTATCAAGGATCAAAGATGTGAATGAAGAAAAAAAGATATATATATGGATGAAGAGAAGGGAAATGATTTGAAAAATTAGCTGTAGATGTTTTAGTATCAAAAAGTAATGGGAATAAGATGGGGTGGGTGGGAAGTTGTGAGTGGTGCTTGTGAAATTACTTGCAAAATTTTTCAAGATGGGAAAATGAAGTGCATTTGAAAAGCAACAAAGAAAATTGCAGTGTTTCTGTAAGATGTGATAAGTGAGAGGTTGGATGCTGATGATAGAAAGAGTAGTTATACAAATCAAAAGATCAACTAACCAAATTAATATTTTCAAAAGAAATTGGTAGAAATTTCATTGTTAAATTTCTAGGATTTCTAAATTGAAAACTAAATTAACAAAAGCAAATATTAAGTAAAAAAGAAATGGGAGCAATGATTTGTTGTTTTCAAACTTATGAGAGTCAGATTTTGTGATCTTTACCCCAATGACATTTTACCCAACATCATAGTGACCATTTGAAATGGTATCCATCTTTTTTTCTTTTTAAAATGTTCAATTCAAAATTTTCTGTGAATTTGGTTAACAATTAAAACTCAGGCCACCATTATGCTATTTTGGTAGGTCAAATTTTTGTTTGTTTTTTCTCATCATCAATGTCCAATGTCCAGCTGTGAATGGTATCCAAGGTGAGAAGTGAGAAAGAGAGTGAGAGGATAGATTGAACAGTGAGAGGAATTCTTGAAAGAAAAAAAAGAAAGAAAGAAAAAGCAATATGAACAATCACACTCACACATACAAAACAACTGGATTAATCTAAGCATAATAACAATAATGCAAACTATACTGTAGCAGGGAGGGGGGTTGTTGAGAGAACAATATAATCTCAATAATCTTCAGTTCTTAATAAATTCCATTTTTAAAGTCGAGGAACCAATTTTGAACAAATTTCAAAATGTAGTGAGAACAATGTTGTAACAACTTTTAGAATGTTCATCATTATTTTTCAAAGCTGATAATTAAATCCCATTGATTGAATGTGGATTTTATATGTACAAAATCGGTCTTGGCAATTAACCCTTTGGCTTTTAATCAACTGAAAAAAAGAAACCGACACTTTTTGTCATTTCTCATGGTGCAAAGAAAAGTGGATGAATGCCAATTGTCTTTTCTGGCGTTTAAACAGAGATGAATTACAAGAACATTTGATGTTGAATACATATTCATTATTCATCAAAACTGCAGAATATCAATTTTCATTTAGTTGCAGAGATGAGATATTTTTGTTTCTGCTTTCAAAACATTACTTGTCATCAAAATAGAACTGGCAATGTTTTTAACATTCAAATGAAAAAATGTTTCTAGAGAAGATGCAAAACTGATAGAAATGTATAAGCAAATTGGGCAAATGTAAAATTCTTTGATATAAAAATAAAAAGTGGTAGAATGTTTTTGCCATAGTCAAGAAAGCTCCTCCTTGATAAGAAACTTCACTGCTGCAATCCCTGCACCAATATTTCCTGTCAGGCTAAGTGACTATAGATGATATTAATAATGGCTATTTTGTTTGCATTGTTGTTGCCAAAGAAATGCAAAAGGGAAGAAGAAAAAGAAAAAAAAATTGAATCAAGAGCAAATATTAAAATTGACAGAAAGAAAATCCAGTTTCAAACACAGCAACAAAAAGACAGAGGAGGGAATTTGGAAAATGAGACTGTTTGCACACACGTACACAATTATGATCTACAAAGTGAAACATCTAATTCCAATAGGCAAATCATTCAGTCATTGCGAGCCGATATATGTTGATCATGATGATTATTTTGGTTGTTGTTACCTTTGTTTTTTTTGTTTTTATTTTTAAATTACATCAACAAGCAATCACTCTCACCATCTCCTCAAAAGAAGACAGCAAATGAGAAAAAAAAAAAGAAAAGAAGAAAAATCTGTTGACAGATGCCAATGAGAAAAAATGCATAGAATCAATTCAGAAGCATGCACACTCACACACATCAACATTAAAGGGATGAAGAAGAACATGAAAATGAGAAAGAGAAAATAGAAGAAGACATTTAAAAACATATCAATGTTAACTTACTTTTTGGGATCTCCATATTCTGGCCACGGACGAGCTGTGTCATACTGGTCCTCCTTAAAAATTTTAAAGAATGGCAATTAATTTTGAGAAAATATCTGCAGGAAATGTTAACCAATAAAAACATGCACTGTCAATATGTAGAGAAAAATAATTATATCTTAATTATATATATATATATATATATATATATATATTTTTTTTTTTTTAAATGTACACACAAAATATTTTCATTTGTGTAACAATTTCATAGTGATCAAACCAAGATTATAATTACTCCAACAAAGAATTTTATTATCTCCTCCCCCCACCTAAATCAATGCTATTGCACCCAAGTGTGGTAAGTTAAAGTAAGTTAATGTTTGCAGAAATTAAGACAAACATTCCTAATTATTGAGAAACTTTACCAAAATAACTGAGCAAACCTCAGATAATGTATGTGATCATCTAAATAAAAAATATATATATATATATATATATATATCCTGACTAAATTAATTTAGCGTTTGAATGAATTATCGCTTTTTATTTTATTTTTTCAAACTTCTAAAACAAATTGTTACTATTCAATAATTCTTTTAGACCAACATCCTCATCCTTGTTTTATTCTAACATTTTGATGGAAGCTGCAAGTCAAAAAAAAAAAAAAAACTCACCAAATTTGTACAAATTGTATAAATGATAATGAATCGATTATTGTAGAGATAAGAAGTGAATTATTTTAGATAACTATCAAAATTGCAAAGCATTATCTCACCTGAAATGTGACACTTTACAAAAATAGAAAGATAATACTCATAACAACTGGGAGAATATTTATGTTAAAAACAAAACCAGAACAAAGTAAAACTTGCAGGCAAACTCATCTATCTAAATGCCTTCATTATATTATTAATAAAAGCAATAAAAAAATAGAGGGAGAGATATAAAATTAAAAAAAAAAAAAAAAAGCACACAAGTGACTGGCTGAAAGGTGTTAAAAAGCCAAACAGAAGTGTTCTGGAAAGTGTAAAACAAAAAAATGTTTTCATGAGATTAACCACTTAATAATGGAGTGACATCACAAACATTTGTTGCTAAATACAAGACAAACAGAAAGTGGTCAAGTCTTCAATAAAAAAAAATTAAAATAATTGACTTTCTTTTCAATGCTATAACAAATAAAACATTCAGTTAAAAATGTAAGTAAATTAACATTAGCTTTTTATTTTAAAAAAGAAAAAAAGAAAACTTTCTCCAAATGGTTCATGTATTTCTTGCCTGATTTAGTAATTTTCAGAAGGAAATTTCTTCTGGATGTATATTTTCCATTCTTTTCATGTAACAATTCCTCAAATTTGAAACCACTTATATGAGTCATACTAGACAAATCAATGTTTTTTTTTTTTTTTTTTTTTTTTAAAAGTGCTGGTAAATAATTTCTGTTTGAATTTCTAGGATGAGGAATTATCACTATTTACAGCAAGACTAGTGTTCTCATTTTTATTATGTTTCATGTTTCAGGTAATGTGCACTTTGGTTTTCTTTAGGTGTTTGTTTTTCTGGGTAAACTTTAGAGAATTTCTTTATTTAATCTATAGAGATATATTGTTCTTGTTCCACTGTCCAGGTCTAGGGATCATCTTGTCTTGTTCTTATTTAGTACTGGTCAGTTACTGCTCACCTAAGTCTAAAGCTGTACTACATGGTCCAGGGATTGAACTCACAAGTACTATGTTAGCAAATTCACAAATAAATGCTTTAATACACTGTGCTAACATTGCATGTGATATCCCTATCCATGGACAGGGGAATGAGAACAATCTAACCTGTAAATTAAATAAAGTGTTCAGTTCAAAATTACCTGGAAGTTATCTGGGCTGACAGACACCTGAAAAACATTGTGATAATAACAACAAAGATGAAGACATTAGTCCAACTGTAAATAACACAGGTAAATAGATCAAGAAAAATGAATGGCTACTTGGAAACAAGTAAAGAAATCATTTGAAATACTGGCTTAAGATTTTGACAGGAATTTCACATGCATGTTACCAAATCAAAGCAAGAAATCTCTTAGACCCTTGAAGATTAATACAAACCTCAGGAACAAAGAGAATAGGCATTGAAATATTTCAAGAGTTTCTCTCCAACGAAACAGAAATGCATATATACAGGGTGTCCATAAAGTCAGGGGGTACTTTCAAAAGAGAAAAGCTATTGCAGCACCAATTAACAGATAAGTGGTTGCTACCCATAGTTAATGAGCTCCATTAGCCATTTAATGAATCATTTTTGGAGAACTGACTGAACCTCCCAAATTCAAGGACAATGCTCTAGTGAGAGTTAATTTTGACATTAAAACCCTCAAAGTACCCAAGATGACTGTATAAACACCCAGCAGCAGCAGCAGTATATTCTGCTTGTTACCATGGTCCAATTCCTGTATGTGTGCATTAGAAGCAAAATACAAATTGTGGCTTTGAATAATAAACTGACAAAATGACAGCCAAAACTGAAGCTCTAAAAAGTCAATATTTCCCAGTACTGAGACATGCTGTAGCATAAATTGTCATTCAGGAAGCAAAAATAAATGTTTTGTTGGTACCAAACTATTTAATCATTCTCTTCACACACAGACTTCATTTACTTCCCATCAACTACCCTCTTGCCAACGAGAGAAACAACCTTACAAGACAACTTAGATCCTCAAGGGTCTAATGTGAAGCTTATCTGACATATCCATAAAAAAAAAAAAAAAATCATCAGAAGTATACACTGAATTGTTATTTGTTTGTTAAGAAAATAATCTAAATTGGACAAATTTTCTATTTAACATTTGTACTTTGCACAATGATCCATCAACCTAAATGCCTTTTCTTCTAATATATTGATAGCACTGAACAGAAATTTAAAAACTTCATTGACAAGGGCCAGTTTCTAAACATGAAATTTCAATTTTCTGAATTCAAGTAAAAGTTGCAAAGAGAAGCTTTGGAAAAACTGTACTTTACATAAAAAGAAACACAATGACATTTGTGAAGTGCAAGGACTTATTTAATGTTCCTTATGGATAGAAAGAAACTTAATCAACCAAGGCTTTCAAGTTGTTTTAGACATCACCTATGCCGATTCTAATACACAGGTTCAGAATTCTTGGTGAAGCATATTAGTAGGTCTTATTTTTAATCTCAAATTTTCAAAGCCAGAAACAAATTCTTGCCTGTTGATATTGGTTCTCAATAGAAGTGGGGATATATATGTTCTTAAATATGAAGCACTAGAAATGGTAACTTCACGTTATAATTGATCCAGCAACAATTTTCTCCTCTTTTGATAAAATGTTTTTCATAATATTAATTTGTTCTCCCAAGTCCTTTTGTATGCGACAACTTCTAAAAATAGGATAAAATAGTAGTCTAAGTTCTAGCAACAACCTGAAAGGTAAATAGTTTTTTTTGTCATCCAAATAATCACCAGTCACATAAAATGAAAAGGACATAGATGCTAATGTTTTAGTTTTAAAAGGTATGAACAAGTACAAAAAACACCCCCCCACCCACAAAAAAAAATTGCTAAAAATTTAGTTTTTAGTTTAAATAGAGTATTTACATCATAATGTCTGAATTTCTAGATACATGTTTAGTAAATTGTTATAAGAGTGTTACACATTAATATCAAATGTTTATATAGAAATTCTTTTTTTCTGAAAAAAAGAAGAAAAAGAAAGCTGATGATAGTTCCAAAGCCTCAGCTTGTCAGTTTTTATAAATTTGAAGGAAGTCATTGTCAAGTCAGTTTGATTTTATAGTCATTGTCAATTTTGATATTCAATTCCAATCTTCAGTTGATATCCAAACATTATGAAGATTAGATTTTGCTATTTAGCTGGACGATATTAATAATTTCTCTTTTATGACTTTTTCCTCAATAATTAGCAGGGGGAATTGTTTTTAAATTGATTTTAATTTCTATGATAATCAGTTCAAAATCATAAGTATCAAATATTTAGCTGACAATTATAATAGAAAAGACGTATTTGTTATTAAAGTCTTTTGCTAGAAGACAACTATTGTTTATTGTTGTATGAATCAAGCAAAAATGCTTATTTGTTTTCAACAATTCTGCCAATTGGTAATTTTTTATACAAATTGGAGAACGTTTCTTCTTGGATTAAAATTACTTAATTTCATTGAACTTATCGAATCAAATGAAACTTTTGCAGACAATATATTCTAGACTAATTGAGGCAAGTTCATCAGCAAATTTGTCCTATGAATCGTTATGTTATTTAGCAAGGAAATAAGCTGAAGATGAGCCAATGTTTAACAAATTTTGTGGCCTTTCAATGATGTTAATAGATCATCATAAGAGCATAAATCATAGTCGAGAATTAAAAGAAATGAAAAGTTCCTAAGTTATCCAAATTTAGTGAAGATAAATTATGTGAATATTAAAGGCAAGAAAAAGATATAAAAATTATGTCCGCATTTTTTTTTTTTTTCATTTTTTACTTCAAGCAACGATTCTAGCTCTGAAAGTGACATGACAAAATGGCCTCTTATATGACCAATATTTGTGAGTCAATTCATCTGTCCACAAGAAGTTTGTTCTCTCTCTTATGTGTGTGTGTGTGTGTGTGTGTGTGTGTGTGTGTGTGTGTGTGTGTGTGTGTGTGTGTATATATATATATATATATATATATAATTTGAAACTAATGTTTAAAAGAATACTGATTTTTTATGCTGCAAAAATTACATGAAAATTAAGATTGACAAAAATCTTTTTGCTCTCTTGTGTCTTTTGGCATCAATGTTGATAGACGTAAAAAGGAACAGTAAGTATTCTATAATCAATCTTGCTATTTTAACTTCAAAACTCTTTATACTCGGGTAATTCTTTGAAACATCTTTTTTTTATCAGATCATGTAACATTGATTCAAATCACTTTCGTATTATTGCTTAAATTTTCAAGATAAGCAGAAATTATATTTTGGCCATTTTTCACTTAGAGATGATTTTTTTTTAAAAAAAAAACCCAAAAAACAACAAATACTTTAAATTCACATTAATATTTTTTTTTATGTATAGTAAAAACTTGCTACAGGCAACAGGTTCAAACAGATGCTGTCAAAGCAAAATAAATCCAAGGTAAAGTTCCTAAGTTTTTTTTAAAAATTAATTTTGGTCTTCTGAGTTGTTTGATATTTGTTTTTTTGTGATATTGATAAGAATATAGTTAAAAACTAAAATTATAGAAAGAACCATAATCGCATTCTAAAATCCTTTAAACATTTGACTTTATTTAGTGACAGTGGCAGAGAGTACAAATAGTTTATAAAAATAAAAGTTAAAAAACATGTCAAAGGTTAATTGAAGCTTTGAAAAATATGCAGCTAAGTGCGTTGTTTGATAATCAGCCAGATAAAAAACAAATACAATGCAGCACATAAATGAGAAGAGACTGAACAGAAGAAAGGAAAATATTTCACACAACAGCCACCAATAAAGAAGAGGTGAAAGTAAATGACTTTTGCTTTTTAGATGAGAAAATATAAACAATGATGGTTTCTACTGCACTGTCTCACCAGCGAAAAGATGAAGTAAGAAATGCTGGAAGGCAGACAGACAAACGGACAAACACACCTTGCAGCCATTGGCCGTGGGTAGCAGCCTGGTGCTCATGGCCAGAGATGGCAAAAAACTTTGCTGCTACTAACATCATGGCAACAGTATGGAGGCAGAAACAGATTAAAGACACAAGCAGTCACTGTCACCATACTTAGTAGCTTCAACAAGAAAGAAAGAAGCATACAATCACATGACCACAAAGAAGGCATGTCTGAGCAGATATGTGTGTATGTGTGTGTCTATGTGTGTAATAATATTAATTACCTGCTTGTCATCATCGGTAAGGCCCCATGCTTGTGCAATTGCATAGCCTTCAGAAACCTGAATCGGAGAAATAGAAGGTCACCAAAGCAACCAGTCAGTCAATTCCAGCTTGAGAGACTCTTTTGCCACATGCAGAAAATGCACTTAATGTGGACATTCCCTATTAAATCATTTAGACAATTTCTATCAAAGTGCACAAGCTTCTCAGAGCATCTGCACATGATTGAAAAAGCAGTGGACCTAGTCACTTGGGATAAAAGAAAATATTGTGATTTTAAGGAACTGACAAATAACAAAAACAATAATAACAATAATAGTAATAAACAGATAACAATGTTTGATGTCTAATTTGAATGTCAATTTCAGTCGTTGCTTCAGTATAGAAAGATGATATGCCATAAGAAAAGCAGAACAATTTTAATATTGTGTAAAAATCAATTTTCAATAACAAAAGTTTAAAAAAGAACAAAACAAGAATTATTTTACAAAAAAAACATTCTGAAGACCTTAAATAAAGTGAAGGTCATTAAGTGTGTCAGCTTTCTATCATCTGAGAATAAAGCATCATACATCATCATCATCATTATTATATACATTTATTCCAATTAACAACCTGTTTTTCACAATATCTGACCAATTTGATTTTATTGGGATATTACAAAATATACTGGGATTTAATACCCAGTCTCAGGAACTGATCAATGTAGTAGTTCTTGAGAAATACATTGTCAAAAATTTATAAAATCCAAAGAGGTTTAGAAAACTGGCCAGAATCTTGTGAGAAATAAGGAAAAATATTAATAAATATAAAACACTGAGAAATTCAGTGACTAAAAATGCAAAGCAGACACAATCGTTGGACAAAAGGAGCGAAGATCATGTTAGACATCAAATATATAACAAGGAGCTATCACCATGATAATTTTACTTAAAAATCAAAATTAAAATTTACTGGAAAAAATTAGTTCTTCAATTCAAATTCTTATGATAATAAATGCAAATGATAGGATGAAATTAAATATAAAACTTGCCCAATACATTTTTAGAATTTTTCAAGTGTGCAATTATTTAATACTAATGTATCCATGCTGTTAAAATTGACAGCAACAAGGAATATATTATAAGGAATATGCATTATATTGTAAGTAATTTTTGTTTAATCCAGGTACAATTTTGTCATTTAAAATAGGTTGTTGTTAACGTTAATAAATGAACAGGGTACAATTTATAAACGCCTAAGGAAAGATATACAGGGGTTGGACAAAATAATTGGAACAGGTGCAAATTCCACTCCTATATTTCAAAGACCTATTATATTAAGAACTTTAACTAAAACTTTGTAATTGCAGGTTATATCTATTGTAAATACGTTTATTTATTTAATTTACTCTCTTTGTCTTATTTATTTTTAGAATTTAGTAAAATTTAAGCTAAATGCGTGACCTCTCCGAGTTCAAAAAAGGGCAAGTTGTTGGAGCTCGAATGGCAGGAGCCTCGATCACTAAGGTTGCTGAACTGTTTGATTTTTCAAGAGCTACCATATCAAGAACTATGACACAATTCGAGAAACAAGGCAAAACTTCTAGCAACCGTAGCAATTCAGGCCAGACTTGCAAATGTACTGACAGGGACCGACATGCATTGAAATGCAATGTGGCAAAAAATCATCGGACAAATGCGGCCAAAGTGATTGCTGAGTTGAATAATCATCTGAATAGTCCAGTTTCTACTAAAATTGTTCGTCGTGAGCTCCATAAGGCTGCATATCATGGAAGAGTTGCTGTAAGGAAAGCTCTTCTCTCCACTTGAAGTGGTGCAGAGATCACAATGCCTGGTCTGCTCACCAATGGAAGCAAGTCATATTCTCAGACGAGTCCAGTTTTTCTCTTTTCCCAACTTCAGGGCTAGTTCATGTGTGGAGGCAGCCCAAAGAAGTTTACAACCCTGATGGCCTTCTTCCAACAGTGAAGCATGGAGGTGGATCAGTGATAGTTTGGGCCGCCATATCATGGAAATGCCTCGGTCCAATAGTTGTCCTGCATGGTAGAATCAACAGCAAAGATTACCTGAACATTTTGGGAAATCATATTCATCCAATGGCCCAGACTTTATTCCCTGATGGTGACTGCATCTTCCAAGACGATAATGCTCCAATAAATACCGCTTGAGTGGTTAAGAATTCGTATGAAGAGCATGAAAGTGAGCTAGAACACATGGAACGGCCTCCCCAATCTCCAGATATCAATATTATTGAACATTTGTGGTGCATTTTGGAGGGACAAGTTAGGAGCCGCTATCCTCCACTGTCATGTCTTAAAGAGCTGGAACAGGTATTAATGGAAGAATGGCTGAAAATTCCTCTGGATGAAGACAGGAAGCTGTATGATTCCATTCCTAGACGTATTAAAGCTGTATGTGAGGCTAAAGGAGGACCAACTCCATATTAAATAAATTTTCTTTGAATTTAACAAGTGTTTCAATTATTTTGTCCAACACCTGTATTATCCTCATAAATGTTACATATTTACAACCAAAATTATGTTTATTTCAAAACTTTCCAAAGCACAATATTTTTTGTGTAAACTTTGGAAGGTCCTAACAGTCTGCAGATTCAATCTGTAATTTCAGAGTTTGCTTATTTCTTGCCTTACTAAGAGCAACATATCATCAGATATTTTTAAAAATTTATCCCCCCCCCCCCCCACTTTTTAATTATTTTAAAAGTTTAAAATGAATTTCTGATAATGGACAAAGTATTCTTGAAAATATATGTGACGTATTATATATACAAACCCTCTCCGATGGTGATATCAGATGTCAATGGGACCAAGTTAGTGCATCACCGGGTGATTTTACAAAACAGTTGTCTTTGGATTTGTGTGCTTCAAACAAATTTGCTAAATCACAACAGGGATTGAAAATGACATATTAAATGTAAAAAACTAATGAATCAGAAGAAAAAATCAGCATGAAAAAAAAGAAAAAAGAAGAAGCAACGATCCCCTAATTTCAGTCCAGCTAAGATAGCAAGAAATTTCTGAAGTCACTTTTGGAATTTGGAAAAGAGAAGATGAATCCAAGACTTTTAATGTTTCTTCTCTAACCCAGCTTCACACATTGTTGATTTCTATTCATGGTGATCAGCTGATTCAGGTCAGCGGTAGATAAATATTAATTCAGTTATATATATATATATATATATAGTTATTGATCTATCTCTACTGATATAGAAATCAATATATTTTATCCATGAGTACATTATTTTTATTCATCACTTGCAAGTCAACCTTGATGTAGCAATTGACAGTGACTTTCAACTTGCATGTTAGCTGTTGGGATGTTAAAACATGATGAAAAAGAATAATTTTTAAAAAGTTGCCACAAATCCTGAGATGAAAGTAATCAGGTTCGATAAAAATTTGGCATAACCTTATAAATTCTGAAAATGGTTTCTCTGTAAACAATTCTAATCAATTAACTTTCCAAACAGTAATTTCTAGTTCCTATTCAAGACACCAGCTTTTTTGACATAGGCTTTTCAGGATCAAGTTATGCATTAGCAGGAGAAATTTCTTCAATTTCATTTGGCTGTTTTCTTTCTTACTTTTTTAGGCTTTAAGCATTTTCAGATTTACAGTAAATAAGTTCTGGAGGTTAGTGATAAGCTGTTTTTTCTTGTCAATAGAAAATCTTAATTTATATCAACAAGAGTAAACATTTTTTCATTTTAAGCTTGAGCCATTGATGTGATTTTGCAAGTAAATCAACTTGAATAAGTCATTAAATTGATAGAATTGTGCTTAACATTCAGTAGAAAATGATCAAATGTGAAAATAGGTTAGTTATGCATAAGTGTTTTCATCGTTGTATTTGATTGAAAACTAAAGAGGAAAGAAGAGGGTTTTTTTTTTTTGAAAGATAAGAAATGAATAAGATTAGAAAAAGATTCAAGATGACAAATTGTGAATGAAAAGCCAACCAAAAAGTTTAGAATGAATCAGAGAGTAAATGTTTGAATAAATGAAAAACATTGTTTGGTTTAGAAGGGCAATTTCAAAGAAACGTCTTCAAAGAAAAAGCGTGACTTTTATTTAATCTTTTAGTTTTACTTTGACCCCAAGAAAATCATTTCAAGTGAAATTATCAAACTGGTATTTTTAAGGGGGGAAAAAAATTCAAGAAAAAGATGAAATTGAAGAATCAATAAGTGAGAGAGAATGATTGGATGAATATAGATGTAATAAGTGAATCACAAATTAATAAAAAAAATAAAAAATAAATGATGAAGGAAAGGTTATTACCAATAATAGTGGCAACATTAGGTGTTATCTGCTTATTCAAATTGGAATAACATTTTGTCTTAAATGCTGCTGTGGTAGAAATGAAGCCACAACAATAAAACTGTATTTCTCTTTTGTCATCTTAACAAGAGATCGGAGTTAATTTGACAAAAATTATTAATTGGAAGAATTTCCTTTTTCTAAACAGGACAAAAAAAAGAAATGTAAAAAAACAGTCACACAAATTGAGAGGGAAAATGAAGACCCCGACCCTAAAGGAAAGAAAAGTTAGTCAAATAGAAAAAGGTTTGAGAAGAAAAACTGCAAAGAAAATAGTTTACTTGGAAGCAGTCAAGGAAATTAGCAGAGTTTATTAACATGCAGGTTTATTTGTTCTTTTTCTCAAGTCTTTATAACAATGATTACTTTGCTCAATTACATTCTTTAGCTTATCAGATATTTACTAAAACTGTCACCAAAATTTGAGCATTTTCTAAACAATAGTTTCAACAGTTTCACAAAAAACAAAAAAAAAACACAACAATCGGATGAAAGTCAGATGAAAAGATGAAATAAATATTCAGAAAGTCTATTAAACATTTCACTTCCATCATGGAATGCTCATAAGGAAACTCCATACTTATGCTCTACAATTCTGCAGGCAATCCAACTTATTTGAATCAAATCTCTTCTTTGATTCTATTTCAAAATCTCCTTTTTCTGACTGTCATTTTATTCACATTATTTACAGTTGGACTAATGTTCTTCATCTTTATTATTATCATCCTCACAACATTTCGCCTCTTCTATGCTCTGACCTTCTTCAGGTGTTTGTCAATCTAAGTAATCTTCATAGGATTTTGAACTAAACTCTTTATTTAATCTATGAGAGTAAGTAGGTTTTTGCTCTGTTGTCCAGGAGGTCTAGGGATATCTTTTTTTAACTACTGCTCCGTGATTGGTCACCCTGTTTCCACTGAACCCATGTCTGTACTACACAGTCCAGGGATTGAACTCAGAATTCCTATGCCACTAAATACAGAAACCAATACTTTAGGCTACTATTGCAAATGAGATAGCCGTAGACATGGAGAGTAGGAGAACAATCTGCCCCCAAAATAAAGTGTTCAGTTTGAAATTCCCTGTTTGTGAACTGGGGCAAGAAATGGTTGGTTAACTTTAACGCCTCTAAAATAAAACTGCTCTCTATTAACCACCACAAGGATCCATCCCTGCATCCCATTAGAATGTCTGAAGACCAACTTCTCGAGAGCTCCTCTCTGCGGCTGCTCGGTCTCACGCTGTCTGCTGATCTGAGATGGAACAAATACATCGAGTCAGTTGCATCATCCACCGCAAGGAAAGTTGGTTCCCTGTGCCGAGCCAGGAAATTTTTCTCCCCGGAATCGATCCTCCAAGTCTATAAATCAACCATTCGCCCTTGCATGGAGTATTGCTGCCATACAGGGTCTGGGGCCCCTGCTGTTTGCCTCAGGGTTCTTGATAAGATCCAGAGACGGATAGGCAACGTGATTGGCCCTGATCTGTCATCTCGTCTGCAATCGCTCTCTCACAGACGCGATGTTGCCTCGCTCTGCCTTTTTTACAAGTACTTTCACGGTAATTGCTCCGAGGAGCTGATTTTGCTTGTCCCTAGGTCTCGTGAATTTAAACGTCCCACGAGGCTGGCATCCCGCTCCCACCCCTACACCGTGGAAACTGTTAGATGTAGACGTCTCTTCTACTCCAATAGCTTCATGTCTCGCACATCTTGCCTATGGAACTTCCTTCCCTATTACTGTTTCCCTGACAAATACAATCTCCAACGGTTTAAGTGTAGCGTCAATCGACATCTCCAGTTGCCTTGATCTATCCACTTCCCTTCTCCACATCCTTTCATTTTTCATTCCTATCTGCTCTTGCTCCAAATCTTCTGTAACCCCTTGCCTTGATCGACCTACTGTCTTTCTCTTTCTCCACATCCTCTCCTTTATCACTCCTATCTGCTCTTCCTCCAACCCTTCTTTAACCCCTTGCGTGATAGTGGTCTCCAGCCTTGCTTGGGGTGATACGCTTAAAAAAAAAAAAAAAAAAAAAAAAAAAAAAAGATTAAGAGACACCTGAAGAAGGCCAGAAAACAGAATGGCCAAAACATTGTTATAATTACAACTAAGATGAGGATATTAGTTTGACTGTAAATAATGTAAATAGTGATAACTATTCATCCCACAATTTCAGACAGAAACTCTCACCCTCTCTCTCCCTCATCCCCTCTTATTCAAAAGTCTTTATTGCATTCATCATATTAACATTTGTTTTGCTCAACTACTTTTCAAAAGAGAATAACATTTTTATGAATTCAAAACAAGCCTCCATAAACAGCTGCATTTTTAATCAACTTACTTCAACCATAATTATAACAAATTCATTACTTCATAAATTATTAATAATTAAACAGATTTATTAGCCAATCTGAATTGCTTAAAAAGTATTTTAAACAGTTTTGACAAGGTGAGAATTGGAATTCTAATGCCAAAAACTTAAAAGGTGACATTTATTTGGGTAATAAAAAAATCTTATAAATACAAATGATTATTTTTGGAAAAGCTAAGAATGACCTTGAACTATACAATTAATATCCTTATGAAACTACTTGAGAGTAATTAAGTCTTGCTGAGGCAAAAGCAAACAAATATAACAGAAACACATTGATAAATTTTAATAATAAAACTTAACTAAATGCATCCTAAAAGCAGGATTTTAGTTGTGACTTGCTATAAAATATGACATTAAAATATATGACAAGCATAAAGAATTTTCAAAATTTTCTTTATTTCCAACAAAACTTCTTCATGTTTTTCATACATGTTATTTTGCAATATTAAAAACTAACTTATTAATTTAAACACGAGTTTAAAGCATCACATGATTTGGGATGACGAAAGAAGTAAATTTATTAATAAAAATGAAATTTGTTTTGTTTCTATTCATTAATAAGTTTCTTAAACATACTCTGCCACACACATGCACACAACCATACAATCCATAAATTTTGTCAGACGCACAATCCTATACATTGGACAAGCACACATATTCACTTCTGTTGATACAGACATCCACATATTTTGTGTCATTTCTTATTGAAAAGCATATTTTTCATTTCCTTCAACTCTGATTGCTGAAGTTGTTCCATAATATTTTGCTTTTAAAAAAGGAAAGTCTAAAACAACCATTTTATTGAAAAGAGGAAAAAAAGAAAGATCTTTTTATTCATTGATTTTGCATCTTTTATAAAAAAAAAAATAAAAACGACCAGCAAGTGAGGCAGCAGGATTCATGTAAGACTAATCATTTTCAGCACTGTCATCATTGAATGAAACATCAACTCTACGAATTGTGCCAGTGTCCATTTCTTCATCATCCTCCACTTCATCTTCTTCCTCCTCCTCCTCCTCCTGTTCTTGCACGTTTTTGTCAACATGGGAAGATGGAGATAAAACTTTATTCGGCAGCTGCTGACAAGAAGAGGTCTGGAATTAGTGTGTGCGCCCTTTGTGGAAAGAGATGAGAAACACATGCAAGGCTCTTTGGGCCAAAATGTGCAGACAGTGAGGAGGAGGAGGAGGAGAAGGAGGAGGAGGAGGCATGCACAGAATCTTGGCAGCCACTGGCGGTCAAGATGCAAAGTCAGAAGAAAGCACTGGATGCAACGCTTTTATGTAGTCCTGGACAGTGCCTCTTTTTTTTCTTTTTTTTGTCCATCCAGTTTGAGTGTCCACCATTTAGTGTTGTGCAAGAGTGACTATTGGCTTATCAAGTCTACCGTGTGATTGACCAAGTAGTGTTCTTCAGAAACTCACAAATGAGAAGGAAAGAAACTTTGGCAAAATATCAGAATCAAATAGAATAAAAGAATTGAACTGCATTGCACATTTTACATTGAAATATTACAAAAACTTGCTCTTAAATTTGCCAAAAAGGGCAAAATTTATTTAAATTTTTCTTCTTTCAGAAGAGTGGGAGTAATGATTTTATTTAAACAAAAAAGAAAAAAGTAAAAAATTTCAACATGATTATTAACTTGTTATTAGGCTTGATATGAAGAAATGTTATGAATCACGCAACATGCAATGGTATTTGCCTAAAACTAATGCCTGGAAAGAGATTAAGGGTTTGGAAAAAATGAAGGAGCTGATTTAAAGAGAAAAAAAAAAGAAAAAAAAAAGAGAATAGGCAGAGATATTAGAAAAAACTAATTTAGAATGTAATAATTTAATTAGAATATATACAGGAAGGAGAGTAATTTCTAGACATTATGAGCAATTTATTATTCAGATTGTACATCAAAACTTGAATTTCTCAAAGCATAATTGGTTTCCACCCATTCAGTGTCATTTTAAAGATTAACACATATTCGTTGTCATTGCTATATAATGTTTTAGCTTTAAAGGCCACAAGAAGCTAACAATAACGCACACTCTTCCAATAAGGGCTTATGTTGCTTTAATTCAACTGTTGCTTTCACTCACACTATAAAGTAATCTTTTTTTCTTTTTTTTGTAAAAAGAAAAAAAGAAGAAAAAAAAAATCTTAATTTTTGGAAAGAATCATTTAGATATATACTATGCTTAAAGACAGGGTGAAACCAATTGTTCTAAAATGCATCTTCTCAATCAAGCCCCACAATGTTATAAAAGAAGAAGAGAGAGAAAAAAAAAGAAAGAATTTCACATTTCAGATGACTGTACAGTTTGAATAAAAAAAACAACTTGCTCCAATGCTCAATACAAAATTTACATAACATGCAAGGTAGGAATTAGTCTATTATAACTACAAAATGACTTTTATTTGATAAATGGAGAAAAAAAATAGCACTCACCCTTTCTGTCTGTGATTCCCTTAATAAGGGACCAACTAAAAGAAAAAAAAAAAAGACAGAAAAATATTTAAAATCTCAACAAGTTACTTTTTTTTGTAAGTGAAAACAGTGCCTGTTTCTTCAAAGTGTATAAAGTAACTTACATTTAAAACCCAAAATAGAAGAACATCAAAAATGCGATATAAAGGAAAATATTTTGTCAACAAATTAAAATAGTAAAATTTACCTTTCTCAACAAATGAACCACCATTGTCATTGTAAAATAAAAATGTCAAAAGGCATTTTGAGACATTTCAGGTATTATGAAAACCTACATCATCTTCAGTGAAATGCTTTTAAATCATGTGTTTTGGATTTTCTGTTGGAAACAGCATTCTTAATATGAGGCTAAACAAACAAGTCTAAGTGTAACATCAGGTGACTTTAATTTGCCATCTAGATCAGTGTTCCTTTCTTTCCAAAGACATTGATTTAGTAATGTTCTAGTCAAAGACTCTGATAATACAGGAGTAATGTGCAGGTGCACTGCTTTTAAGAACGATGTCTACAAAAATCTTCTGGAGATTTATGAAGGGACCCCCCCCCCACACCTAAGAAAAAAAACAACAAATGATCCAACATCTTGAAGCAGCTTTCGTCTGTAATGTTTCCATCAATAAATAAAAGCCCACAAAATATTGTCCCATCCAGACATTTAACTTTGGGGTTGCGTGACATTTGCAAATTAATTCTACACATTAGCCTCAGCAAAAAACATTTTTCTTGTTATCTTATTTGTTAATAAAAAGAAATGTTTTCTTTTTTACCATATTTTTTTCTATTTTTGATTTCAAATAGGGTCCCTTTTTTTTATTCATATCATATACATAAATAATTGTGTATTTAGGCAGCAATACCTCTTTTATACAAGTTTCATTAAAGACAATTGACAAGGTACTACGATTAAGCTTTTAATTCAATCTTTCTTTCATTTGTACAATTTTCTTTACTAGACGTCAGTGTGTAAAAACTGTCCAAACATTCTATATCTGAGTGCTTTTGGCTAATTATCAAGGATGTTTTTATTTTAACTGAATATGTAGATATTTATACATATATGTAACTATAGTGATGGGAATATTTATTTGTCCAAACACTGTCAGCATATTGTGATCATGTTCATAGTCAATATTACTGTGTTGACTTTTTCACTTTTATTAATGCTGCCATTATTTTTAGCTTTTTTTTTTTTTTTTTTTTTTTACATGTGGCTAAAGCTATTATGGCTGCATTTTTCACAATTATGTTGCAGACAGACAGAGTTTGGTGGGTTTCTCTTTGTGTTTAAATGTTTCTTAAATGAGCTATAGTCTGAGAGATGTAATGGAAGTCCTCGAGATAAGCATGTAGTGGTATGTCCAATATAATTATCATGAATTCGTTTTCATCATTAACACAGTTCTTTAAAGGGGGGGAGGCAGATCAATTCATTAATAATGTTGGTCTTCCGTAATTTGGATTTTGCTGGTCATTGCAGATGATGAGCTTAGCTGTTTAAATTATTTAATAATAGATAATTTAATTTTCTTGCTCTGGTTGACTGGAGTTGTGAATTTCTTTATGTTTCAAAAGGAAAATTCATCCTGCATATATTTAATGAGTATTTGATTTATTTGAAAATGTTAACATTATTCTTTTTATCTGTATATTCAGTGTTGTCAGTGTTTTCATGACAACACACACACACACAAGAATGAAGAGTAAGATTTCAGTGTTGAAAACATTAATTTA
>OZ038512.1:81866961-82171961 GCA_964036315.1 Acanthosepion esculentum
AATATGAGCTCTGGTAAAAACATGAAATGATAACAGTAAAAATTGCAATATGAGCACTGGTAAAAATGGTTGTTGAAGACATTAGGTTTATAATACCCAGAAATTCATACACAGAGAAGGACACATGGCACAGTGGATAAAGGCATTGGTTACGATCCAGTGACAGGACCCAAAAAGTGTGAGTTCAATACCCGGTTATGGTGGAGAACTTTCAGAGGGAAAATTAACAGGAGATAACTGATAACTGAGATCCATTAAACATGGCATGTGAAACTAGAACAGTCTAACCCAGTGAGCGAAATAAAGGGTTCAGTTCGACATTCCAACCACCTGAAGAAGGCCGGAGCGTACAACGGCCGAAATATTGTAATAAATATGGCAACAAAGATGAGGACAATAGTCCGAATAATGTAAATAAAATATTGTCCTTAATATATTTATTCATGAAAGCTTGTCTTATTATGTCTTAGTTTTATTGCGTTTTTTATTTTTCGATTCAGAAGAGATTTTTGGTAAGACCGAGTCAGATTTTGCAAAATAATATAATAAATCGGTGACTTAAATTCTTCAAAAAAATTCTGCTTTTAACTAATATAGTCACTACAAATTATCTCAATGAATTTCTGAAGCTTTCATAAAATTAAGTAAGAAATATATATATATATATATATATATATTTACAAAGATTTTCTAATAAAATAATTTAATTCATTTGTGAATAAGTTCTGAAAATTTCATTAAACTCTGAAGATTATTCGATTTTTGCAAGAATTTCTAAATTAATGTTTCTGTCACTGCAAAAAAGAAGTGAAAATTTGCTGTGCTAAAACTTAGTACAACCGCTGACACAAGAAAAACAAGTTTTTGTAATCAAAATTTTTAATGTTCTAAAAAGGAAAAAAAAAAAAAAAAATTAAATAATCAAAATATACTTTGATCCTTCCTCTTAATAATAACAAAGATTTTGATGATAAAATTTAGATGATTTAGTTACATTTGGAGCATATTTTCATCATGTGATGCTGATTTTTTTAGGATCCTTGTGGAGGTACCTATTCTAAAATATATATAAATCATAAATAAATAAATTCTATTGGAATCCTTATTTTAATGTCCTTGGTTTAGTTTTTTTTGCTCAGTTATAAATTTTGTAGATCATTTGAAAAACTATTTTTAAAGGCCCATAGCATCTAAACTATTATTTATAGTTTTACAGTAAATAACATGGATATATATTATCTTGGTAGTGAGAGAGTGGTAAGCAAGAAAAGAACAAGTATTTAATGAGAGAGAGAGAAAAAAAAGGGAGAATCCTTACTTGTAATTTCTAAACTGTTCCTGTTTTTGGGAGCTCGACTAGAATTTTCTGAGGATATTCTCTGAGGCACATTCTGCAGAAAACCTTCATCATCCACTTCTGTCATTTCTGTGGTGAAATGATGTTGAGGATTGCGGGCTTTTTCTAAAAGTTCTTTTGTGCTTTTCCTGGACAGATCACTTTGGAGTAAGAATGGATGCTACCAAAATAAGAAAGAAAAACCATTACAGATAATAAAAAAGTTAATCTCATCGAGCAATATTTCCTTTGTGGACAAAAATACTTGTTTTTGTCAATAACTTTCTTAAGCTAATTGTGTAATTGTGTTGACGTGCTGCTGAATAATATTCAACCTGGGGCAAGATTTTCTTTCTTTCTTTACAAATTGGAATTCAGCTGTCAATTTATTTTGACATTCACTTAGGTCAAATTAAATCTAATATGACTTTTATGGGTTTTATTTTACATAACCAAGTCATCATCTTTAAAAAAAAAAATGAATCCAGACATTTGGGACTTAGATACAAATATGAAGTAAGAGCATAACAAAAGAAAAGTCAATTCATGGTTTATGCCATGCAGTGAAATGCAGCTTCTGGTTATCAAAATTCATGATCTGCAAATAAGTCATTTTAGTAAATACGTTGATACTAACATGTAATTCTTGTTTGTTTAAGGACATATCAACTTCTTATGGGTCATTTAATGTTGAAATTTTATTTTCTTAAGTTTTGGGTTTTTTTTTAAAAATGTATTCCTGATAATTTTTTGTTTTTTCACTATGAAAATGTATTGCTGTCACTTTTTTGTAATGTATTTTTATATTTTCATGTTTTAACCCCATTTTGGGGGGTCACTATTTCCCCACAACTCTGGGTCAGGGTGGACCTAGAAACAACAGTAGGTAGGAAGTGGTTCCACACTCCTCAAACTCTCTGGATCAGAGGCCTTGCTGCCAGATGTAATTTATTGTCATAACCAGGACATTCTTGGTTATGTGATAATGGTAAAACTTTGGAGACAACTCAGAGAGAAGAAGACATATGATAAGCTGTGGTGCATAACGAATTTAAAAATAAAATTTATGTGAGGGCAAGGGCATTTTGTGAAATAATTACATACTCAAATAATTTTGCAAGATCTTTCTTAAAAAAATGCCTGAGAGGTGTGAGCTGAAAGAATCAACTTCGAGTCAACCAAGTACAAAGGGAAATCAAATGTTGTCCCAAGAGATTTCAGAAGAAAATACTTTAATTACCTCAAGTAGTTTGTCAGCTGGTGGTCTTTTCTTTGGGTTTTTAGTCAAAGCTAATTTTATAAAATTATGAAGAAGAGTTGACCTGAAAAAGAGAACAAATAGAAATATGAAACTGTACAGAATATGCGACTTGTTATTGTATGGATATAATGATATCTTCCTAAAACAATGCAATTTGGAAACCTGGAAAGACCTTTTGTTGTTTTTCATGACCATTGTCTGCAAGAATGCACTTAGCCTGACTTATCCAGATTTTATTTAATCACCAAATAACCGTCCTTCCAGAATTTATTTTTAAAAATTGTTAATAGCATGGAAAGCAGTTGAATGAAACACTTACTGTCTTTAGAAAATATGTTTTATATATTTTGCATTTTATATTCACTCACAACATGATTATGTTATGAGAATGGAGGAAAGTTATTTTTAGTTAATTATCATTTGAAGTTCTAATCCACTGCCGGTATTTCTTGCTTAGGATTTGTTCAATGCTTTTGTATCAAAACAGCTATTAATGGCTTTGGTTGAAATCCGACTTGTTCCTTGACAAGTTAAAATCGGAGAAAATAACTGAAATCCTTTCAGACATAAACTATACCATTTACCCTTAAAAAGACAAAAAACTACAACGTCAGAAACTTGAAATTTGCTGAGAATCAAATGTCAACCAAACTTCAATCAGATTAGCAGCAAGAAAGTGACAGTCTGGACAGAAAGATGTCGTCCATGGAACACTCATGGTCACGTTCTTCCAATAAGCATAACAGATTGTTTTTTTGGCTTTTTTTTATCCAATCTCATATTGTAAAATACATACTTTGTTTAGACTTCTATCCCAATCTTGACTATTTCCATCAGAAATAACTTTGTTATTTGTTAGAAGTATATTATCATCATCATCATCATCATCATTACGACAGGAAAGGCAGACATTTGATTGGTCAGATTGCTTTCAAAATTCTTTCTCAGGTTATAAAAAATTGGTTTTCATTTCTATTTTTACTGACACCCCCCCCCCCCTAATATTTCCAGAAATATTTCTCAACAGATATTTACAATATAGAATAATAAGCACTTACCATTTATTTTTATCTTTCAGCTGAGGAGGCTTGAAACCACTCTTTGACATCAAAAACAAGGCCCTGTAATGATTTTCAAAGAAAAGCACATCATCAAAGACTACTGAATTTTCACCAAAGTGCACTGAAGACAAATGAAAACTTATTTTTAAAAAAAATTACGTTCTCATTGGGGACAATGTAATTTTAAGAGCAAAACCTTTTTCGTTTCGAGATATGACATCATAAATAAAAGCTTTTGTTTTTGATGCAGGCTATCTGGTTGGCATTCACAAAAAATAACGATACACTGTTAATTGCATGTGAAAAATTCAAACAGTATGTGGGATAAACAGATCTCTGCTTAAGAAGAATTACAAAGAGAATTTTACACACGTCTGCTATAATTATTTATTTCTATCATACAATTTTTATTTCTATTTACTGAATCTGAAGATGCATTATCATTACCTCAATAATTGAACATTGCTATTTTAAACATATTTTTTCAGCCAATATATCCTCTAGTATTCTTCAGGTGTATACTGTGGCCATCTTCCAGTTTTTTTTGGTGGGGGACACAAGAACACAGCACCCAAATGAATATATATATATAAAGAAATATAGTTTTAAGGTGTGCTATATTTATTGGATAAAGTGCTCAATATCAGAGATAGAGCATATGTAAATATAAAATAATTAACTTTTGTCTAGTAGCTTATTTCCTTTGTTCCATTTAATCTTTATTTTGAGTTCACATGACATAAGCCTTTGTTGCTCATGACCTCCACCAAGACAATCACAGGAAACATGAAGGTGGTGATGGTCAGTGAGGACATGTGAGTACCTCTATAAGGGTTCATACTTGTTGTTCTTCCTTTTGACCTTTTGGTCCTGGTCAAAGTTTTGATCATCAGAGAAGAATGCTTGGCACCTGAGAATGGAGTCTGAGCCTGTTTACCAAGTGCATTAATTTGATCAGCCAATTCTCTTGGATCTTGTTTGACATGAATTGTAACTGGTCTCTTTGTCTATCAGGTCCACGAGTAGACACTAGCAACAAGAGCTATGCTCTGTGATGGCTCTCACTTGCTGAGGTTGTGGTCAATAATATCCTGGACAAACTTGGCAGTCTTTCGACATCTGAACACTTATAACAATTTGTTTACTTGGCTACAGAAGACATATCCCTATTTGGCTCCCTCCAACTGACCATGAAAACAAAAGACATGGCCACTTTCAAGATGTCTATCACTGAGTTGGTGTCATTAGAGGCTAATGCTACAAGTATTATGTGCCTTTTTATTTTCTGTTAGAGTGGAAGCTATCATGCTAATGCTCTTAATGTCTGAAATAGAAATGAGAACGTTAAAGTTTAGTACACACCTGTAACATTATGACAACTTCCATTTATAGTCTGTTTAAGATTTTCTCTCAAATACTTGGTACACCCTGTTTATTTCTGACCTGACCCACTTCCCCAAATCTGACCAAATGAACGGGTATCATTCAAATTTTTTGATCAGGTTGAGAACTTTTCAGCACTCGTGTGTGTGTGTGTGTGTGTTTTCAGTTGAGCTAGCTCAGACATTCATGAGTTCTCCCACCAACCATCATGGTCTTGCATGAGGTCAGTAGATCATTAGGGGAGCATCCTGTGTCATAGGTGGTTGCTGGGTGATTGTCTCATCTTGCCCCATGGCTAAGTGTCCAGAGCAGTAGATCATTTGCAAGTTCTTGTTTTGCTCTCCATCAGTATTAAGGTATGTTTGTAGAAATAATAGAGATGGGTCCATAGAGCTTTGATTCAGTTGGATGCCGTCTTCAAGAGATGTTAATTATAGCTCTCAGCATCCGAATGTAGGGTCCATCAAGCTTAGACTCAAGAGTTTTAGTTCATGTCCAAGCAGTGGCACCATGCATTAAAACCAACTACAGTGGAATGAATCGCCTTTTGAGGTTGTCTGGTAGATCAGATTTCCAGATTAAATCCCTTTTATTCAAGGCAGCTTTAGCTATGTGAATTTGCACATCCTTTTCGGAATTTATTTTGCTTTCTAAAAGATTCAACAGATTTTATTGATTCACCTGAGACAGTTTGTAAGAAATATATATATATATATATATATATATGTATGTATGTATAGAAATGCATTATCAAGTTGGAAAAAGCAGAAAGTGCTGGAAGGTGTTACTGTTCAAGATAAGAAGTTTTGTTATTTATTTCCAAGCTGATATTTTCTTCCTCCATTATTTTTGGCTGTGTTTATAATGAACAGTAATCTTCATCCTGATCATATTCCTTAAAGTGTATTGTTTTGTGCTAAGCAAAACCAAAGAGGTCAGTGTTGGGGAGATGTAATGTGAAGCAGATATTTAAAAAAGGAAAGGCAAGTGAAGTTTGCTGAATAGCAGCTGGCTGTAATTGCAGCCAGGAAGCGCTCTAGTCCTCACCTCATGGGATGAAGGTCAAACATAGGGGGTTGCAATTCAGCCAATTCTATCGCTGTAATGCCAACAGCCCAAATATCACACTGCTGATTGTATCCTCCTTTTCTCTCAACCGCTGCCACTTCTGGTGCCATCCTGCAATTAAGAGCAAAATTGTTTGCTAGAAAAAAATAGCTATAATTCAATGAAAGATCTTGAGTTCAATCCTTGGTATTTACTAATTTATTTTCCTAATGTGAGTGGGAATCTTTAGCTAGGGATAAGATTCTAAAATCAATTGTTGACAATATATCAGCATGACTTCAAAAGGTGCAACAGCCACAGGTGGAACTTTTTAAATGGTACTGCTCAGTCTTAAATTACCCCAGGAACAGTCTGACTGAATGACTGCCTTGGAAAAGTGGTAAACTGTCAACAAAAGAGTAAGGTGCACAGAAAGCTAATCTCAAAATGACAAGATGCAATTTTATCAATAAATGACTGCATCCATAACATGTGCTACATTATGTGCAGCTGTCAATGCAAACATCAAGTACAATTGATATGCAAGCAGCTGCCTAATTAAACCATCTCTCATATCGAACATGTCCAGACAGCAATTCAAACATATGAAATAACCAGATGTCAATTCAAATATGGAACAACTAGATAACAGTACAAACATCTGTTGTAGTTAATATATGGATAGTTAGCAAATTAAACATCTGATATGTCCTTATTAGGGTCGGTCGATTTTGGAACTGTTGTATTGCTCTCTATATGAAAGTTGAAGTTTGGCATGATAATGACACAAAATATTTTTTCAAATTGTTATTGATTTTTGAGGAAACAGGTTTAAAGATTAAGTTTAGGTCAAAAATTGAAGTATTGGAATTTCATTCTGGTGATCAATGAAAGATTGAATGCTGTCAAAAATTTCCATACTTTTATGGAAAATAAATCTGTAAAAATGTTATCCAATTGCAATATTTACTTGTTCTCAATAAATCAAAGAAAAATAAATGAGAATTATGAATAATATAAAAATATTTACTTTATAAAGGCAAAATGGAGTTTAAACAAAATATGTACTTGTTTTGTGGTCAGTGATGAAAATTTCTTTTTCCTTGTATACAATTTAGGTTTTAGTATTTTTCAGTGGGAAAAAATTAGACTAATTCTCAAAAAAAAAAAAATCAAAAAAAAAAATCAATACTATAAAACTTAAAAAAAAAAGAAGATATTTCTTAATTTTAAAATCAATAATCGTAAAATAAATTAAATATATTTTGTTTATGAATATTGTACCCAAATTGTCTTTCAATGGGTATTATCTAAGTTCTCACCGAATGTAAAATGAATTAGTTCTTTTGTATTTTCATAAAAGAGACTTAATTATTTGAAAAAGAAAATAAACCTTTTGTTTAATTTACATAATTTTCTGTAACTGTATATTTTGGCATTCTTCTGGTTTTATATTTGATGAGCTGCTTGGGATTTCAACCAAACAGTTTCCACGAGTGGAGATTGTTCTCATTCTACTTTCAATATTTTAAGGGATATCTTTTAGCAGTTGTAGATTCTCCTTTCAGTTACACTGAAACAAAGTATATGACCTTTAAACACTACTGAAATCAAGGACTGAACTCACAATTGTCAAGAAACCAGCTATGATTTAACCTACAAGGTCATGTGTATATTGGTGTAATTTCAGAGTTTTTAAACCTGTCTACAGTCAGGTGGTGGAATTTTTGAATATCCTTTATTTCTTAATCAGTGTCTCCCAGATTGCATTCATCTTTATGCTAAGTCTACTGAGGAGTTTGTTAGATTTTAACATAAGTGAAAATATAATGTAATAAATTCTTCTAAATAATAAATGCAAGTATTGAAGGCATATCCATATTAGGGCTAATAAAGAGAAAAATCGATAAGAGATCAGGATTACTTACCAATAAGGAGTGCCAATGAAGGATTTCCTTTTGCACATTGTGACTGTGATTTGAGCAGAGACACCAAAATCAGCTGAAAATTATAGAGAAAACATTAAAATTACATTATGGCTGAATATTTAATTAAAAATTCTTAACATTAAAAAAAATCATTTTGTAGAAATGTTATTTCTGAAGGCAAATATAAACATATAACAAAATGTCCATTTTATTGTCGCTGATTCAAGAGCCCAGAAGAGATTTGCCCTTTAAGGTTTGGGTCAGAATGAAAGCATCTTTGTTGCAAAGACAGCAGACGGGTCAATGCTGAGAGTTTGATCTTCAATAAAACTGGTCAGTGGCAAAAGGTTACCAATGATCAGCATCGAAATGTGTACGAGTGATTCAATTAAATATTACTAGAATAACAATTGAGAAAACAGAAGGTCAGTTGATTGGGACACATCCAATAAACAGATGTAAGATTTTAGTCGGTATGCTGTAAGCAAACTGGGACTGCAAAGGAAATATTTGTCGCAGATTATTTCCACATCACAGAGAATAAATCACTAAGTTCAGACTTGAACATCGGGGGCAGAAAGAAATGCCGAAAACTCGATTCGCAGGTACTATCTCACAAATCACAATGCAAGCAACCAATCAGAAAAATAACTCACTCTCCAACAAACGTGGTAGCCAAAATGCCCTAATTATTTCTTCCTCGATTCGAGCACACCAACTGCTTTTATTGGCCGAGCATTTTTTCCATTTGTCGACAGATGGGAGAGGATGTTCAGTATTTTGCATATCAAAATACTTTTATAGCGACACCTGCGACGGACTTGTTTCTTAATTTAAATATTCCATCTTCAGCATCTCATGCGGAATACGTGCCCTTTCTTTTGGTAAGTAATTTTCTTTTTCGCCACATTTCCCGTCATAGGATACATGCGACGTGCTGTCGCTTGATTTGACGAGGTAAGTCGCTGTTTTCTTCGCTATATATACCTTCAGCTTAAAATAGAAAAATATATAAAAGCAACAGAAGCAGTCATCTTCTGTTGCAACCGACAATGTATAGAGCAGCTAGCGACTGAGTAGATATTGGATAAGTGATAAAATAAAATTAGCAAACTATTCCAAGTGCTAATCATAGTTGTTATCAATTCTGTATCTCTGCAAAAGTTATAAATCCTGTCCAGTGTTCTGTCTCACTATTAGTTGCCCATTAATGCAATATTATCCATTTCAAACAATAATGATTGAACAAAAAGGGTCAAAGTGTTCCATTGATTGTCAAAAATGACACAAGACAATCTATCATATGAAATTATTTTTCTAGCAGCTACTTATCCATCTCAGAATTTTTAAAGTTAAAAAAAAAAAAAAATACTTACCTAATTTGATGTCGCCTTCTTCTGTGAGCAAAATATTAGCACCCTAAGAAAGAAAGAAAACATTTATAAAAGAATTATTTTCCACTGTAATTAATCAGGTAGTCCAAATTTTGTATGCTCCCTAACCCTAATCCATCTGATACTCAAAGTGCATCTGAAAAAAAGACTCTTTTTAGGCAGACATCACATCCAAAATGTACTCAGTGATACTTCCTTGAAATGTTTTCTTTCCATACAAAACCCCAAAACACAACTGCAATATATATGAATACATTTTGTTTATTTGTAATATTTTTTTTTTACCAGAATTTCAGCTCAATTCAATATTTTACATAGAGAAAAATTGGAAAGGATACAAAAAAGAAGAGTGTCTAAAAGATTTTAAACAGTTCAATTAACAATGAATTCATAAAAAAATATCCCCAAATCATTGAAATTGGATTCAAAAATCTCTTCCTAAAAGAAAAGCAGTGTTCACCAAGTGGAATAATGAGACAATCAGGTTTTTGCCTGCTTTGTCTTCTTGGTATGTCTGTGGAACAAAATAACCAAAATCCATCTTGTTGATAAGGAATTTTTTTTTTTTTAACAATTTGTCAATCACTTTTAATTCCTTATTAGATTAAGTAGATATTTATAAAACAGTTTAATCTGGTAGAAAAGCCTAATAATGAAATAGCTTATCCTTAATCTATAGCAGATAGCTTCTTAAGATCTACTGCATCACACATTGAGCTCACTTGTGCTGATTATACTGTGGGTGGGAATGGACAGAAAAGACTTTGTCCCTTAATGTGATAATCTTGTTAAAGTATAAAGTGATTTCTAAAGACTATCACATGCAACATAACCTAAGTAACAACATGACACAATAAAAAAGGAGGAATTGTAGAATTGCTAACAATCCAAAGAATGGATCAGCATCACATCACCTGAAGATGATTGGAAAACAACAATCAGAACATTCTTTGATAATTTCTAAATCCAAATGAAAGCTAATAAAAAATATATAAAATATAAAAATGTAAAATTTGTAAAATATTTGCTCAAGCTTGGAATAAAAAATATCATAAAATAACTCACCTTAATATCTCTATGCATTTTTCCACGGCTATGCAAGTATTCTAAACCACGTAGTGTCTCTTTGCACACAAAAGCAATTTGAGTTTCATTGAGGGGACCAGTGACTGGGGAGGGAAAAAAAAAACAAACAATAAAATGGTAAATCCAAAAAAGAAGACTTTTCTAAGAGAAAAAGAGTTCAAACAAGTACACCAACACAAAATCATACAAAACTTGACTAATTTGTTGAAATCTATGACAAAATAACAGTCAAAATCTGAATTCATTTGTTCTGAGAGAAATTTGAAGTCAAACCATTCCAAATAATTTGCTTGTGAAATTATGACAAATTTTCAAGTCTACACTTATAGTTGAGATTTTTTTTTTTACACTAAAGTTCACCCAATACAAGGGTCAGTCACTAAAGGTAGAGGATAATTAAATGAGATGTATGATATGAATGTGAGAGGAGGTGATAGTAAATGAGGATAAGGAGGATAGATAAAAAATGACTCTTAACTTGAAGAGATTAAGGTTACAATGTTCAAGAAAACGTTAACATGGGAGTCAATTCCACAGAAATCAAAACTCATGAGATCAAGTAATATTTTTCCAATCTTCTATTGTTCAATTTTTGTGATCCTTACGAAATTGTATCCTTAGTTTCTTGTTCTTATCTGACAAGAATGGCACCTGGCATGGTCGTCTGCTGATCTCACTAATCTGCTTCAACGTTTGACATGTTGTACATTCAGAGATGCTCTTCTGTATACCTTCCGTTGTAAAGTGTAGTTATTTCAGCTACAGCTTCAATCAGTCTGGCTATTTGCTAAACTCTTTCAACAAGAAATTTCCACTCATTGCAATTTTTTCTTTTTCTCGCCGTTCTCTGTAAACCATAGAAATGGTTTTGTGTGGAAATCCTTGTAGATCAGCAGGTTTGAAATGCTTAGACCTGCTCGTCTGGCACCGATGACTATGCCATGTTCAAAGTCATTTAAATCATCTTCCCTTCTCATACTAATGCATGAAATGAAATTCAGCAGACCACCATGACCATGTTTAAATGTCCATATTCATTAAATTGATACCACATCATTGGCAGATTAAAAATTTGCATAAAAGAGCATTTGCTCATGTGTACTTAAATGGCCAGTGAGTGTAGATTTATGTAAATCACTCCACGAACTGATGTCGATAAAAAAAGAAAAGAAAAGAAAAACTTAATTCCAAAAGAGGATGGTCAGTGATTAAATGAATCAATCAATATCAACTGCAGTCAGGATCACCACCATGGATGTGCTGGTGATGTAATGAATAGCAACTCAGAACAAGAAATCAGAGAACCAAGTTCGCATTGCAGTTGAGTTTCATTATATTAACTTTCATACAAATACTCTTGGGAAAGGGGTATGAATCCCCCCCCCCCCCGAACCCAGCTATTGAGTTAAATAGGAGGCAGATTGTGCTCTTCAGCCTTGAGTAGAAAACAGTCAATGACAAGAACTCTGAATTCAAAATCATATGTAACCCTGGTGAAGTACATACTATGCAGCTAAGGAAAGGATTGAGAAGTTTAGTGACCCTATGATCCCGATTGTGCTTGGGTGTCAGATTAAATTTGAGTGGAAAAAAAAAAAAAGTCAGGCTAATATATCAGTATGAAAAGTAATATTTTTTTTCTTTTGTGTTTGAAATTAAGATGTAATTTATAACTAGTGTTCTTCACATGTGAAATCTTCTATTGTCTGATGAGAAGAAGCAACAAATGATGATAAAGAAAACTTAAAGGGATCATAGAAAAATGAATTCAGTCTTAAAGATAAAAATCTAAAAGTCAACATATGAAGTAAAGACAAGGTCGTATTCATTTTGTTCAAAGAAGACAAAAGCTGCACAAATACTTACTATGATAAATATCTTGCATAGATCCCCCACCACAATACTCCATGGCAATCCATAACTTGTCTCGCCTGAAAATATGATAAAATGAATGCATTAAAATCTTAGCAATCAGGTTAAATAGAAAGATGGGATAAAAGTGTTTCTGCTATTAAGATTCCAAGTGTAACTAAATGAAAAGAGAGAAAAGTCAAAATTAAATCTGAAAGTAATGTGGTTCTATTTATGCTATAATAATCTTCTCTATCATCTATTCATTCTTATAGTGCAGGTGTCTAAAACTCAAGGGCTCAAAAGGGGTCATCATCATCAAGGTATTACCAATGCAGAGGGGGGGGGGGTCAACTTGAGACCCCGTGCTATAATGTGACTATATGATATTCAGGATTAAATATTTATCTCTCTCTCTTTATTGCGATCACTGAACAGCCAATCATTTTCATATCTTCAGATGAATTCTGCTTTAAATATTAGTTAGAATCAAGTCTTAAAATGCAGCAGTGCGGGCGTAACTGTTATTGGCGCAGGAAATGGAATTGACAGAAACAGTTCAAGTTCAGCTGAGGCAGTCATTTTTTACTTTATATTAGTGTCTTTGGGAAATGTCCAAGTCCATCTTTTTTTCCCCCAAAACCCATTGGTGAAAGAGTAAGACAAACTGTATTCTTTAGCCTTGGTAAGAACATTAGTCTATGAGAAGGGTAATTCTAAATTTAAAAGTGTTGGAAACACAACAGGGAAGCACTCCACTATTTTTCCTTGATAGAACTGAGGTCTTTATTGTAAAAACTACATGTAAAATTCTCCAGTGACTATAAAGTCATTGGTTAGAACCAACTTAATCTACTCTGAATGCCAAGACAATAATTATAACAAAAATATAAAAAAAATATCTTAAAATGCATATGGATGGCAGTATTCAAAGAGAATTTTAGAAAACTATCAATAGTGTTTATCTTTTTATACTTTTCTGTTCCTAGGTGATTTGTTATCTGAAGGAAATTTTTAAGGAAGGCATTAAGTGTCCTTTACATGAGAAAATAATGATATTGTTTTTAAGCTATTATTTATAGAAAGATTTCTTTATTCATTTTTCCTTAAAGAAAAAGAAGTTTACCAATCTGTACATATTTCAATAAAGAAAAAAAAAAGGTTTACACCTAAAGCAGTGTTTCCCAATTTTTTTCTTCAATCAGTGCCCCCTTTGGGCACAAACTTTTTTTTATCAACACACCAATATCAATTTAAATTTTGAGTATTATACTGAATTCATCTTTCATAGAAAAATTAGGTATTAGTGCCAAAATAATTTTAATATTGTTTTCATTTCTATTATAAATGCTAATGATTAAAATGCAAAAATAAAAAAAAATGATTTGATAGCTTATCTCAGTGTTTTCAATGTGATAGTTGACTTGGTGCTTACTGGCTAAGGCTCTTACATTAGATTCCATGCTACTTAGAAGTAATCATAGATCTCTTCATTTTGTAATTTGCAGGCAGTTTCTTTGTTTAAAGCTGCGTAACTGTGTTGAAACCACATCCAGCCATATAGGACGTTGGAAAAACAATGAAGACAAGTTTGATAGCTTCCCACAGGTTTAGATACTTTTCAGAAATTTCCTTTTGTAGCCAATATTTAATAAATTTTGAAAATTTGAAAGAAAAAATAATAATGGATAAATGCCCACTGCCCAATGTGTATGTTCACCTCCACCCGACCAAATGAAATAAAAACTAATGAATGTGAAGAAGGATCAAATTTATGCTGGTTTAGTTTTCTATAAATGAATATACTTACCGGAGATAACTTCCAAAATATGCCACAATATTGGCATGTTTGCAATCTTTCATCATAACAATTTCCTGCTGGATAACAGCGAAATCATCTCCTGCAAGAGAAGAACGAGTAACTTTAGACAGCACCAATGATAACAACAAGGCTTCAAATGGTGTTCACATTTTGACCAGATTAATAATTTTGTGATGTCATGAAATGTCAGAGCAAAAAGACGCTACAGATAATAACAGGATTCTGATATATTTGTTCAGAGAACACAGCAGTAAACAAAGAGAGTTGACAAGTAGCAGAGCAATAAGAAGCTTGTCAACAGAACATTTAATGTCGTACTCTCTGACACCAACACTTTCAGTCCTTGTAAATGTTGGTTTATGGATACAGTAACAAGATGGCAAATGAGAAAAAAAAGGGGGAAAAAAAGTTCTTGCTAGCAGATGACCACTTTGGGTTTCCTTCTATTTTCCTAAGATCATCAGATAAACAGAATTTCTTTGTTATCCATCGATTGGTTGTGTATATCCTTATCCCAAAAAGACTTTAAAAGATAGAGAAAATAAACTTATTAAGTTGGATTATCTGTTTAGTGTATATTTTTGAAATATAAATGGATACACAAAGTAACCAGTTATTAGGATTTCAGTCACAATCTGATCTCTCAATTGCGTTTTGCATTTAAACTTTCAACAAAATGGTTTACTTCTCTTCTGACCCCCCAGTAAAAGATTGATGGAAGACAACTTACATTTAATAACAAGCAAAAGTCCTTTCAAATACAATTAATTGTTCGTAGATGTAATATTTAGAAAGCAGTTAAAATATATGTGTACGTTTTATTTTAGTTAATTGAACTTACCCCTCCCTTGCAAATTCATTTGTAAGAAAAGGCTGGATGGGGGTGCAGCTGCATGCTGTTATATAAACAATTATGAAGTCTTGATTAATTTCACTATTGCTTTCAGTATAGCCTGATAGAGAAGACATACTTTTAACTAATTCCTCTATACTAGAAGTTGCAAACTAACCATGACCAACTTGATTATCTTCAGTTCATTATAGTTATTTGTGCTTTCCTTAAAAAATTGCATAAGGTGAATGGCAGAAACAATAAATGAAGCAGCCAAATGAGAATTACTGGAGAATAAAACATTATATATATATATATATATATATATATATATATATATATATATATTTCACATGGGGTTATTCAAAAATACTTTTACAAACTTGGGGGAGAGGGTTCCTCACACAAAAACAAGGACTAAAGTCCATATAAATATATTTTTGAGTTATGAAGTTTAAAGTTTACAGTAAACACTGTTAAATGTACAATCCAAGATAGAATCATAAAAATAGTTTTACAAACTTTGGGGTGGGTTCCCGACACCAAAACAAGGTAAGATGTCCATATAAACATATGGACCAAAAAGGCCATCGTTGTACCTCAACATAGCAACTCATATCATAACAAATGTTCAAAATCCCCCCCCCCCACTTGTTTTACATATGCATGCACCCATCGCCTCATTGACAGGCAGACCTTTTTTCAAATACTCCCACATAGTGTCAATGACACGTTGATGAAGCGTCTCTGTATTATTAAAGTCTGCTGCATAAACCAATTGTTTTAGGTTGCTCCATAGGTAAAAATCAAAAGGATTGAGGTCAAAGGAATGTGCAAGCCACGGAATCAGTTCTTCCTTACCTATCCATCTTTCATGGTAGATGTCAGCCAGTGCATCGCTAACAATGTGACTAAAATGTGCTGGAACCCCCATCAAGCATGAACCACATGCATCTTCGTATTAGCAGGGATACATCCTCTGACAGGTCTGGAAGTGTGTTTCGAAATAATGTCCATGGAAACAACTCCTGTAAGACATATTGGGGGAACATATGGACCTACCAGGCAGCCACCTACAATTCCAGCGCATGCATTAATCGTAAACTGATGCGGGTGTCTAGCCTATATTGTACCATGGGGATCCTGATCTGCTCACAAATGTTGGTTGTGTAAATTTGTAATTCTATCTATTCCAAATTGCTGTGCAATAAAACATTGTGGTAAATGATCAGAAGGCAAAAGACCCTCTACACGTTGCAAGTGATATGGATACATGAGCTGCTCTTGAAGTACCCTCCATGTGGTAATATGAGATACATAACATGCTAAGGCCACTTGACATATACTGATACCTGGATCATCTGACAGCTTGTAGAATGTGTTTTTCATTGTCAATTGTATGAGCAGATCTCAGACATCCTCAATGCATAGCTTGTGGTGCCATGGATCCTGTCTCAGTAACATGATAAACAGCAGCAAAGGTTGGATGACTATCTTCACTCTGCGTTAGGGTATAACAAAAAAAATTCAAGAAAAATTATCTCCCTTAGATCAGAAGGATGGGGGGGGGGAAGAAGGGTTTTAAGGACAGCACATTCTGGGTAAGGAGAATTCAGCCATGATACCAAAATGAGCTGGACACATCTCAGAGGCCCCCATCTTATCGTTACACATTCAGTGTCTCTCCTCACCATTCAAACTGTATTTTCATTTAATAAATTTTGTTAAGTTTATCCTTTCATTCAATTTTCTTATCTTTCTTCACACAATCACATTTCACCCCCCCCCCAAGGGAACGTAACAAAATTGGAGATGAGGTACATCTAAACAACACAGACACACTCACAAAGATGGATTCAACAAATCAGCAACTCTTACAACAACAACAACAACAAGTGTGCTTGATGGAATTATTCTCTGAGGTATTTTCTGCATCCACATCAGTGCCTTCAGAAACAAAAATATCCACATCAGAGGCGGTGGTGCATTCAATTACAGAGTTCCACTATGTCCCAACTTATAAACAGACTTTCTGCACATGGTTTGCATGATTCGAAGATCTTTTCCAGGTGATTGGAAAGTCAGGCCCCTTTTACGGAAACTTGGACCATCTGAACACGGCTGCTACACAAACTACATTTTACTGAAACACATAAATGACGACAATTTCGACAAAACAGTTGAGACGCTAAATCAGATATTCAGTAAGTAAACTTCTCTTTTTAATATGCAGTTTAATTGCCTTAATATTACAAAGTGTGACTCAGTTGATTTTGCTATATATGCTGGCATTGTGAACAAAGAATGTGAGAGATTTAAAAACCACCTTAATCACTAATGTACAGTTTAAGTGTTTAATCTTTGTATGTGGTTTGAGGTCGGCATGTGATGCAGACATCCAAACAAGGATTCTATCTCAAAATGAACAAAATCCTGACATTACTCTGCAGCAAGTTGCAGTTTGAGTGTCAATGATTGGTGAATCTTAAATACAATTCGACTATGATACAACAGTCGGTACCTTCAACAGCGTCCGCAGTAAACACTGTTCAAAGACAATGCTGTACATCATCTCTGGGTTTGATAGACAAGAAACTCCATCTACTTGCTGGAATTGTGGCAGCTGGCATTTTGTTTGGTATTGTTCATTCAAATTACATCACTGTCGGGAATGTAATTGAATGGAACACAAAGAGGGATTCTGTACTCCACCATGTCATAAACCAACACAAAACAGCCACATAACAAATACAGTCAGTGGAGGAAAACAGGCACAGTCTGGTAGCAACTTTTCTCCCAAACTAAGTCAAAGTCAATATGTGGCAGTAGAAATGAATGTCTATCTTGTTTGTCGACAAACTGACACAGCCTCGGATATAACACACATATCACAAACACTATGGAAAACCATAGGCCAACCATAACTAACACCAACCAGACATTGTAGCGCAAAGTGCATCCAGAGATTGTGTTCATATTACGGGCAAATTACCATCAACCATTACAGTCAAGAACAAAACAGTGCCTAGAATTATTTATATTTCAGACTCTAGCCACAATCTATTGGGACTTGATTTTATTGAGTCACTGGCTCTTCTGGACATTCTACTCAATTTTGTGTGCAATGTTGTATCCAGACCTTCATCTCAGGGCACCATTACCGACCAGACCAAGCAGATAATCGGTAAATTTTCTGCAGTTATCATCAATTATCTGGGATGCTGCACTCAGGCAGAAGTTACATTCTCATTCAAACCATCCACTAAACTTGTCTTCCAACCCAAACGACTAGTACTATATGCTGCGTTGCCACTGATAGACAAGGAATTAAAACATCTGGAAGAAATGAAAGCCATCATACCGGTAGCATATTCACGGTGGGCAGCAGCCATTGTTGTGATTAAAAAAAGTCAATGGCTCAATTCAATTGTGTGCTGAATTTTCAACTGGGCTCAATGCAGCACTTGAGGAACACCAATACCGACTACCAGTCCCAGATGATCTCTTCTCCATACTCAATGGCAGAACCTGCTTTGTAAAACTAGATCTAACAGAGGCCTATTTGCAGATAGAAGTTTCTAAAGCTGCCAGAGAACTGCTTACCATTAACATGCATCATGGTTTATTCCAATTTACAAGGCTCTCTTCTGTAGTAAAAACAGCTCCAGCTATATTCCAGCAGATCATGGATACAATGCTGACAGGGGCAGATGGTGCAGCTGCGTACATAGACGATATTATAGTTGTCGGTTGATCAAGTAATGAATTAACAGAACGGATCAGTAATGTGCTGACATTCATTCAAGACTTTGGTTTCCATCTATGACTGGAAAAGTGCCAGTTTTACTTACCATCAATAAAATACCTGGGCTTTATATTTGACAAAGAAGGTCATCATCCAGATCCTGCAAATGCTGCCAATGAATGGCACCCACAACAGATATCAGCAGTTTACACTCATTTCTTGGGTTGGTGAGTCACTAAGATAATTTCCTACTCTCACTTCACCACTCAACAAACTGTTGGTGAAAGACACTAAATGATCTTGGCCCTGAGACTGCCAACAATTTCTTGACAAAATCAAATCATTTTTAAATTCAGATCTACTACTCACGCATTTTGATCCCACACAGAAAATAGAGGTAGCAGCTGATAATTCAAGTCATACTGTGGGAGCAGTGATCTCACACGTATTCGCAGACAAAACTAAGAAAGCTATCATGCATGCAACTAAGTCCTTGACAGCTGCTGAACATAACTACAGCCAACTGGAAAAGGAAGCTCTTGCACTAATTTTTGCAGTGAAGAAATTTCATAAGATGTAATTTGGATGTTCTTTCACACTTCTGACAGACCACAAGCTATTACTTTTCATATCTGGTTTAAAAGAAAAAGGTATCCCTGTATACTCAGCTAGCGTCCATATCATTGGGGTACGATTTTAACATCCAGTAGTGCAAGACAAGAAAATTTGGTCATGCGTATGCCTTATCACACGTCATCAGTATGCAAACAGCGGCAAACAACACTGCCATCAGTTGTTGAAGACAACTTCAAATGCATATTCACTGAATGCATCAGAACAATTAGTGACAAGTGCTGACATAAAATGGGAAACACAACAAAACTCAATCATACAAAAAGTTGTCAAGTTACTTTAGCATTCATGCCCCCACCCCAAAACATCAGGAGTCCTTCAACAGTTTCAGAATCACAGGGACTCTATATTGGTAATTGATAATTGTCTGATGTTCGTATATCATTTCATCACTCCCATTAAGCTCAGACAGGCAGTTCTGAAATAACTACATTGAGGACACCCAGGAATTAACCAGATGAAAGTTTCAACTCTCAATGTGGAGTATTGGGCTAACATAGACACAGATATAGAACACGCCGTTAAGAGTTGCATCCAATCCATGGAAACACAGAAAAATCCACCTCAGATTGTTGACTCACACTGGACATACCCAGAACAACCATGGTTTTGGGTATGCAGTGATTTTGCTGGCCCTATCAATGGCCTTAGTTTTCTTGTAGTTGTGGATGCCAATTCCAAACGGCCAGAAATCTTTCTGATGAAACAGATGGACATTCGTTCAATAATTACAATCCTCAAATGACTATTTAGACACCAAGGTGAGCTGGACAGATCTCAGATGTCCCCATCTTTACACATCTAGCGGCTCAACTCACCATTCAAACTGTATTTTCATGTAATAAATTTTGTTAACAGTTTATCCTTTTGTTCCATCTTATATTTCTTTACACAACCACATTTCACCCACTTAAAATGTTGTGTAAATTTGTTATTCCATCTCTTCCAAATATTGCCTCATCTGTAAACAAGACAGAAGAGACAAACAACGGGTTGGCACAGTGCAATAAATCATGATGGTGATGAATCAGAGTGCAAAAGACTCTGCACACATTGCAAGTGATACGGATACAGGAGCTGCTCTTAAAGTACCCTCCATGCAGTACCATATGTATGACATGATAGGGCCACATGACATATGCTGATACCTGGATTGTCTCCGACAGCCTGTAGAATGTATTCTTCATGATCAGGCATATGAACAGATCTCAGTCTTCCTTAATCTAAAGTTTGTGGTCCACAGATCTTGTCTCAGCAACATGACAATAAACAGCAGCAAAGGTTGGATTACTTGGCTGCCTTCAGACTGGAAACGCAATCTGAGACAGCCATGCAGCCTTGCAGCCATTACCATTCGCACAGCCATACATAAAAATCATATCTGACTGCTTAGGATATGAATATCTTGCCATTGTTAAACAGAACACTTTTCAGTTAACTCACTACTATAAACTGCGTCTAGAGATTATATGCAAGTTATGAATTGGTATAAAAAGTTGTGTCTTTAATGTTAAAAGTCCTATTATGATGCTGTTTAGATTCTACTCAATATTATTAACTTAGATATATAGTGATAGAGAAAACTATTGTTTTTGGTTGGAAAAAAATTTTACTAAGTTAAACAAAACAGACTAATTTGACTGTCAGTAGTTTATTTGCAACTATTTATTTTGATACTTTTACATTATTATACCTTGTAAAACTAACGTAAAAAAAATAATATGAAAAGATTTTAGAACAAATTCGTCAATTTCTTAAAGGAAAAACATTAAAAAAAATTTTTATTTTAAAAATAAAAGATATATTAACAAAAAATAATAAGAACCTCCTAAAATTTATTACACAAATGCTCCTTTCTTTTCAATAACTTTTAGCAGCCTATTGTCAACATCTGATGTTAGATTTACAATTTTAGCGTCTGGTAAGTTGTTTGCAGCAACTTTAACTGCCTCCCAGAGGTCACACTTGCTGTTGAATTGCCTTCCATTAGAATAAATATCTCTCTTGAGGAGGCTCCACAGGTTCTCAATGGGATTCAAGTCACAGCTATTTGAAGGCCAGTCCATAAGAGAATCTTCAACAAATCCCTTTTCTTTCAACCAGGATTTAGTAAACTTTGATGCATGACTTGGTGCGTTGTCTTGCATAAAGATCATAGATCTACGCTTGGCTAAAGACTGGTTATCAAGCCATTCATAGAAATATTGCTCTAGAAAATCACAGTAACTTTTGGAATTCATTTTAACCCCGTCTTTCAGTTTAAATGGACCCACAAGCTCATTACCAAAAATCCCAGCCCATATCATGATCCCACCGCCGCCTTGTTGGCGTTTAAAAATTTTTCTTGAGTCATGTTGCTTGCAAACCCATCCTCGGGCCCATCGAGGGTGATCCTTGATTCGTCTGTAAAAAGCACTTTATTGAAATCAGTTTTCAAGTATTTTTTTGCCCACTGCCATCTTCTTTCCTCATGTTTTTTTTGTTAAAATGGGTTTCTTTATTTGATTTTTTACACCAGCAAACTTCCTTAATGCTTTACATCTTGTTTCCCTTGACACCATAGGAGCTCCAGCGGCCTCAAATATGAACGCACTTGACGCATTTAGGTTTCTTATTAATTCTCTTTGGATATGTAATAGATCTCGCTTTGTTAAATTCCTGAATTCAACCTGAGACTTTTTTTTTCCTTGGTTGAATTCCCATTTGACATATTTTCTTGATTGTTCGATGATCCCTTTTCAAATCCTTAGAAAATTGAAGCAAAGACTTTCCTTTTCTAATTTCTTTGATTATATAGTTCTTTTCATTCATTGTTAGTTCTTTTTCACGAGCCATAATACTAAATTCTAGTTCTTGCAAATAATCTCTTGACACTGCAAATTGCTATAATTAGTGAAAAAATACTAAATATCAATCTGAAATTGAAAATTGGGACTTAATTGCTTTCATGCCTACTCGCTATACATAATAGTACAAATTATTTCATTGGATAACACATATCTATGAATTTTACATAAAATATTTGACAATACCACTTTTGCATATAATCTCTAGACGCAGTTTACATGTTAAACGTTGAAGACAAACTAGCCACAAATGTACACAAATGACAAATATAACCTAGTTTACATGGTAACACAATGCCATCTACCATAAATTTACTTTAAGCTTAAATACTCAAAAATGAAGGATTTGTCAACATATGTTTATATGGGCTTTTGTCCTCGTTTTAGTGTGAGGAGCGCCACACACACACACACACACACACACACACACACAGGGTGGTATTGGTAAATTGTCACCATTTTATATTTTTAATATTGTACATGCACATTATTTTTGATTTTGTTGTATAGTAGGGTCAGATGGGCACCATCTGGGAGAAAAGGAACACAATGACGTCAATTCACTTCATCATAAATTTGGAAATGGCATTCTGTACTGCTTGGCATTCACACCATAAGCTCCAATACAAACATTTCAGAGTGTTTGGGTGTCAATCTGAGGACAGTGCAGAGAATCCAGAAAGAGTTGGATGCTGATTATGAAGGTTTTTGGAGTGAACACTAGTGATGGTGACATTATGTCTCCATTATCTTCCCACAGGGTCTGAGACTCAACATGGAGGCCTACATCAATGCCTTGAAGAGGTAGTGCTGCCCTAGGTCAAGAGGGTTGCTGCTGAAAGTTCTTCTGGCAACAGGACTCTGCACTGTGCTACACAAGCAGGACAACCCAGTCATGGATGTCATACAATTTCTGCAACCCCATCACCCCTTACATCTGATCACCTAACTCTCCAGATTGCAAACCCATTGATTATTATGCATTGGGCATATTTGAGTAAGCAACTGTTAAGACTCCTTGTAACACCAAAGATGAACTGAAGGCAAGGGTTATGGCAGAATTCACCAAGGAGACCATCCAGAAGAGTTGCAGGAGATCCCAAAGTCTTCTGGAAGCCATGGTTGAAGCCAATGGCAATGTTATTGAATAAATTTACTCTTTAGTATTTCAAGATATTTTTGTGTAATTTTGATAAACATATGTTAAAATGAGATGTCAGTGTTATATTCATTTTTGCATAATTTATATGACAATTTATCCATCGCACTGTGTGTGTGCGTGTGTGTGTGTGTGTGTTCAACAGACACCATTTAGTTAGAGGCAAAGCAATGAGAACAAAAGTGGCCCAAGCTATGCTAACATTTTCTTGGATGCCCTTGAACACGATATATAGATATCACGTGGCATCCCCACACTACCAAGGTACATAGACATCTTCTTCTTCATATGGACACACAGAGAACAATCTCCTCGAACTTAAAAAACACCTTAATGATTTCCACCACACCATCAAGTTTACTATGGAATATTCTACCACTTCCATTCTATTTATGGACACACTAGTATGTCTCAATAACAACCACATCTCCACTACATTATACCCCAAGCCTATTGATGGCCATTGCTACCTTAATTTCCATAGCTGCCACCTCACCAACCTAAAAAAAAAATCTATAATCTACAGCCAATACTTGCACATTAAACAACTGTTCACATAAAACAAATTACAGCAAACACATAGGACAACTTTGCAATCACTTTTTAATAGGAATTACCCACTCACAATAATCAAATAATCTATCAGCAAAGCTTCCAAACATAAGAGATACTCTCCTCAATTATGAAACTAAAAAGAATAATTCCAGAATCCCCAGGGTCTTTTAGTTTAATTACAACATCCACAAACTTTCCCACACCTTAACTAAAGATTTCCAACATTTAAAACTAGACAATACTTTTAGTAAATTATTTAGTGATAACCCCCTACATGTGAGGTAACAGACTCCCCTCCTCCAAACCTCACTCACAACATGTACCCACTCCCCCGGTATTCAGACTGCCGGCTCTAAGCTGTGGCAGTTCCAATCTATATTTAATTTTCTGTCACAGGTTTGTGAAGATACATATTAAGTTTGTATATGTATTTATATCTTTACGTGTATGTCAATTCATATGTATATATATTTTTGACAATGAAGGTAACAGTATTAAATTTTTTATAATAGATAATTACTTTAATTAATATTTTTAAAATACACAACACCAATCAACGGAAACAAGAAAATTAAATTATCGATTATAAAAAATCTAAAACTGAACCACCAATCTCTTAATTATATATATATATATATATATATCAGAAACAATATTAGAGAAAAATGTATGGTGGAAAGAGTTTTCTTGTGACACATTTCGTACAATAAAATCCTAAAGGATGAAATGCATGACAAGAAAACTTTTTTCACTTTGTCATACATTTTTCCCATATATATATATATATATATATATATATATATATATATATATATATATATATATTTGTCATCCACAGACAGACTGTTTCGCTGTTTCACAGCTCATCAGTGTGGCTAGACATCCGGTTGCCTCTAGGTAGCATCGAAACCCGACTGAATTTGCGTCAGTCGGAACTTCTACCAGTAAGCCGTTGGCGCACGGCAGGGATATATATATATATATATATATATATATATATATATATATATATATAGAGAGAGAGAGAGAGAGAGAGAGAAAAATTGATGTAAGATGGCTACAAAAACACAATCTGATGACACATTAAATCAACGTGTGTACAAAGCCTCATAAATGACTTTCCAGCAGATTACAGCAAAGGAACAACAAAAAGTAGCAGTCAGAGATACCTATATCACTGAAATTTTTATTCTACATCTCTTTAAATTATGTCACAATTTCAATGACAACCAGCACTTTTTCACATTTTTGAAGTTGATCATTTTATAGTTGTCTTTTTAAAACTTTTTGTGCTCAGAGTTGTGTCTTTCTACATATATCAAAATAGTCCTCTCTTAAAGAAATTTCTAAATTGCAAACTTTAGTGGATGAAATACCAGAGAACTTCAATATTTAAAAAATAAAAATTACACCTCCTTGGACCAAAGGCATTGTAAATTTGTATTGCTGACTAAGTGAATGAACATTGAAAGCTGAACTCCATTTTAAATCAGACTTATTTCATCGATGGATATTAGAGTTTAAATCCTTTTCTTATATTTGCTTTAAGTGTGTAGTTTTCCTTTTAAGTCATTAATTTCCTTTATATTTCAATACTATGGCAATACTTTTTCTAATTTTCAGGATTTGGGAATTAAATTAAAAAAATGTTTACATTTTCTTTAAAAAAAAAAAAAAAAAAATAAAAAATGAACTGGATAAGCCTAACTTATGGGTCCATAACAAATTGAAATGTAATCAGTAGGTAAATTTTAAAAATGTAATCCCTTTTTTATGATTATTTGTTTACTGATTCAAGGGATTAGGTCCCATTTTGGAGGTTAAAAATGAAATTGCTACATTTTCTTTAAGAAATTAATATATATATATATATATATATATATATATATATATATATATATATTTTTATACTGCTTCAACTTTTACAAACCTGCAGCATCTTTGCATAATGTTTTTTCCTTAAGCTGTTTTCATAATGCTGTTATGGAAGAAAATAAGACTAATATCCTTTTTAAGTGGGTATCTGTTCCTTTGTTTTTTCTTTTTATGTATTAGTGCTTTCCATACCAGACACCCCTACCCATGTGATTAATAAAATTTACATTTAATCTTCTCTTCATTGAACAATAAATTCAATGCCTTGAGATGTATTTTCTTCTAAGTGGGAAAAGCAGGCTGAAAATGACCCTAAATTCCTTGCAATGTATTGCTGATAAAAGTTAAAAACTGTGTGATGAAGGGAATAGACATTTCACTGATAGAACTTTTAATGGAACTTCATCTCCACCTCTCAAGGAAGGAAGGCAGGAAGGAAGAAAGGACGGAAGAAAAAGCACTTAATGAATCTTGAGTATTCAAACAAGTCTAGCATGTTATGGCAGAAGAACCACTTCAAATGACTTTCCATTACAAGCACCAAAGCTAATGAGGTGAAGTAGACTATTACTCCAACTTTTACATTGATCAAACCATTGATATTACATCTCTGTCCAGTGCTGTAATCAAAATTTCAGTTTGAACCAAAGGCAGAAATTATTATTTTTATGGCCCTTGTCATATGATATTGCATTAAGATGACATTTGTCTTTAGATGGGACTTTGACAGAATACCACTTTCAAGAGATGATAGGATATGAAGTGTTCCTGTAATATTGGACCATTCCATCATTTAGCAGAGGCTTATAAATAAATTCAGACTGTAAAATCACCATTAGAAGAAAAAATGCAGGTGGGCCATTCTGACTATCCAGAAAGTTTGTTTTGTTTTTGTTTTTTTAAGGTGTTTAAAGCTTTACAATAAACATTTGTTTGAAGAATTGACCAATAATTAATTTCATGAAACAAGTTTTGTAGTCATTACTGTCTCTTTTTGACAAGAGAAAAATTGTATAATTTTACAAAATTTTCCAATATTAGATACACATGTATGAGAAAAGGTCTTCATATTACAAAGAAAAGAACTGTTTTATTGAATTCCTCATCCCCAAATCAGTAAAGTTTCAGGTATGTACCTCCAAAGGATACTTTTTTATGACAAGTTCAGAATGGAATATTTTTACCTGTCTTTGCCCTACTATGAAATTGCACTTATAGACAGACTAGGCCCTATAGCCTTGATTGGCAACCAGTCAACTGCAGAAAGAAATGGCTGCCTACTGAAGGAAACAGCAGCCTATTATTACGTATGACACTTAACTAACTACGAAAAAAAAATTGAGCTTCATCTCTGTTGTGCTATAAATCATAGCAAGAAGTTGCAAGGCATTAATGCAACTTTTATATGAACAGTCAAAATTGCCTGGCTTTTTGCATCATGCCTTAACTAGTTTGTTTTTGAGAAAACAATTTTCTTGAATGTTTAGGCTGGTTGGCTTTTATAATTATTGATTCCATTAGAATTATATTTCTTTTACTTCACAACTATCCATGTGACATTACACTTAGGATTAATAGAAATCTAAAATTTGTCACTTTGCTGACTGAGGTTATATTCAGTACCCTGTCTTCAGAGTTTCGGAGATGAACCTTTTTTGTAATCATTCAATTCATTTGTCATGAGGTTTTGGCATAACTAGTCTTAAGCCCACCTTTTGTTCAATGATACAATTGTGGAAATTGGCTTCCTGTTCAATAGCACATGAAGTAGAAAACTAATGAACTGAATGGTCAAAACTTTGTTGCTAATTGAGTTACCAAGATAAATTTGGTTCCATTTTTTATATTTTGTCAAGATCTCTATGCCTGTATTAAACATTTTTTTACATATATAAATAAAATTACTTCAAGGATTTTGTGATGAGAGAATTGAATTTCAGAGCTTATATTGGACAGAGATTTCCAGTAGTACCGAAGTAGAAAGTAGAAATTAATTATGAATGTGTGTAGACTTACAACACTGACAGTGACTCCCCTGATATTGTTTTAGGGTTTGATTGAGAACAAAAACCATCAAGTCTATGAGATATTCAAATAAAGATGCAGAGCCTTTTCAGAAACAAAGATATCATTGAGGTGGTCATACTGAAGAACTCAATTATGAGCAAGAATAACAAGTTCCATTTTTAGTTGAAAAGTAAGTGCAGTCTTGAAATAGATGCATTCACCTAATATAAAAGTTTTTTTATTCTTATAAGATTTGAATTTAAACTTATATTTTTCTTTAAAAATGTAAAAGAAAGAAAGAATTAAAATAAAAAAAGAGGCATGATGAATCATTTTAAGAAAATGTAAAGTACCAAGCCAAAAAAAATGCCACAAAAAAAAAACAAAAAAACTAATTGACTAACTATAAGTAATAGCAAATAAATTATCAGTTTTTGAAAAGAAAATTCCAATGAGGATTTTCTCCATGGGAAAAAATGAACCAAATGATGTAAATAAAAAACTGTTGAGTTCTACAGATCCATGAAAAACTCATCTCTTTATTAGTTACTAAGAATGATCATCACAAGAGGTGATTGGTCTTCAATCTGTGTGTGTGTGTGTGAGTGAGTGAGTGAGTGAGAGAGAGCAACCGACCGACCGACCGAAGCGAAGAGCTCATCCAAGCAATTTCCATGAAAGTATTTATAGAAAAGGCAGAGGAGGGAAGCAATTTTACAGTGGTGTCAGGACCAATGATATTGCTGATTTGCCTTTGGATTTGATCAAGAATCTCTGAATAAATATAACAAATATAAATAAAACAAAATCAGACTCCATCTAGAACGAGTAAGAGAGCTTTAGCTTTCATTTCTATAACGTTAACAAAGAATTGTGGATTTGGAACTACTCAGGTAAAATATTAACATTGAAGAGAAACACCACATTTTCACAACTAGAAAAATATCAGGATAGTTTTCCAAGAGTTGAAGAAACATTAAGAGGAATTCCATGTTGATGAGAATAAACCTTTCCAGATAGAAGCAGATAACAGTAGATTTGGAATGAGAGAGACAAAAAATATTGAAATTGAACAAAAGCACAACATTTCTATGACCAGAAGATATCAGGAAGTCTAGAGGGATTTTATCATCCCCACAATTGACAAGGATAAATTCTATATGCATTCAGAAGTAATAAAAATAAAGAAAAAGTTCCTTTTTATTACATGCTATGATCCCCTAAATCCTTCTTAACAAAAAGGAAACACTCATCAACCAAAAAGAAATGAAGCTTCCTTTCAAAATGATAGTAATATTCTAACTGCAGAACCCTGTTCCCAACCTCCTTTTCTTATATGAATTACCAAACCTTACCAATGCTTAATCAATGCTCTAACCATTAGTCTCTTTCTTGATACTCAATCAGAATGTTTATTGTAATTAGAGAATGAGGAGGAAGTACAAGTATTGGCTTGTTGCCTAACGATTATTCAATAATGACTAGAAAGCTATTATTATATAAATAACAAAGCCCACTATTCTTAAGAGAGATTTTCAAAGCTGATTTTTTTTCTAATTTGACCTTTATTAGAAGAAAATATTGGCAGCTGAATTTGTAGTTAGAAGAGAGACTGATAGAAAATGAAGAAAACAACTGAAATTAGTGAAGAGAGAGAGAGAAAAAAACAAACACAAACTGGTAGAGGAAAAAGAATCAAATAGGATTGTCTTGAAGCATCAACAATTATTTCAAAGAGCTGAATCTTTTAACGGACATTGTTTTAAAGTGACTTTCTTAAAGTTCATCAAGTCTATATTTAATCTTACCATATGAGGCACTGAAAATATAGGGTTGTTCAGTTCTTTGAGGAAAATGTCTTTTAATAGCTCTAAACTTTTTCTAACTTGTACTCATTATTATTTCTTTTCAAATAAATGACAAACATCAAGCTAACTCAGCAAATAAAAAGGCAATTGTTGTAATTGTTGATCTAAAAGGCAGAGCACAGGGATATAGTTGCTTCATGAAAGTTCCACAGTCATTTGTTGGCAATGTTTGCAGAGAGATGGACAATAGTGATGAGGATTCTACATATTCTAAAATGCCCCAAAGCATCAGAACATCCAAATTTGTATGAAAGGTGCAGAAAGTCAATTAACAACATTTGCTAAGTAACACAAGGTTTCAAGGCACTATCATAAGAATTGTGCATGAGGACCTTTGATACACGTCATAGGTGATGCAGAGAGGCCAATTCATATTTGCGAAGACAAAAGATATCTGTCTGATCTGTGCAAAGCAGTTGTTAAATTGAAATATCAAGAGACTGGAATGCTTTGGTTTTTCTGATGAGAAAAACTTTGATCAGGACCAAAAGGTCAACCGAAGGAATGACAGCTGCTTATGCCCAGTTATGCACACGAACTATCCAGCAACTGTGATGACGATGGGAGTCAGGTGCAATGAGAGAGATATTGTGCCTCCTCACTTCTTTCCTTAGGGTTTAAAAGGCAAATGCTGCTAACTACAAGGAGGTGGTGGAGAGGGTTGCGATGCCTTGGATAATGAGCAAAAGAAGACCGTACACCTACCAACAAGACATTTGCACCATCTAATCAGCCAAGACAACCCAAGAATGGAAGAGTTAAAAATCTCCACAATCACATCACCAAAAACATATGGCCTACTAGCTCTCCAGACCTTTATCTGTTGGACTACTATATATGGGGTGTAATCAAGAGGGAAGTCAATCAATACCTCATAACACTATAAAACCTCTTAAATCTGCCATAACTAGCACAAGGTCCAATAGAGATTAAGATCATTTAATTCAGTCATGTTAATATTTCAGACCTCATATTAAAGCGGTCATTAGCGCTAATGGTAGATTCATTATATAAATGTATCAAGAAGTGTCTCAAGATTATTCATGCCAATTCTTTTTCATATAAAGCTCTTCTATGATTTATGCATCTTTTACTAAATTCATGAAAACATCCTGAACGAACTGAGCAACCCTGTATATGAAAGGATTCTTGATGATAAAGATGTAACCTACTTCTCCAATGTTTGAATATTACTATCACCCACTATTTGTATGTGTGCATGTATGTATATATAAATAATGGTGTGCGTGTGTGTAATACTTGACTAGATACATTAACATAACAGGTATATAAAATATAATGTGAAATTGTATTATAATTAAGTATCTTTTTTTATAAGGTGTGAAAATTTCTCAGTCTCATCAAGAAAAATGACATGCAAATTAAAAATTCACCCTGAAGTTTAACACACTTGTCACACAGTTTCTAAGTTTCTTTAAACCTATTTTTAAAACAAAATTCTGGTAATTGAAATACTGATTTTGAGAAGTGGGTCAGGCCAAGAACTTTTTCAGCCCCACTGCCCGCATAATAAACTTGTCTTGGTATGCAAAGTAATTTGTTGATCATTGCCACCAGCATCTTTCCAAGAGGAAAATCTGCTATTAACCGACCATCCACACACCTTTACTGGGCTGATATTTCAGCCTCTATTCTGAACTAAGCCTGACACCTGCAAGTGTTTTAGGAAAAACACTGCAACAGTGGCCAACATTGAATATTTATTTGCAACAAAACACAATAATCTTGAAATGCCTTTCTTTAACAAATCTTTTAAAACTGGCCATGCATTTCATAAGCGAAAGTATAAAACTAAAACATAAAAAATAAAAAAATATTCACTAGCTTTCCAAAACATAAAATAAGAAGAAAAAAATTAATATTCTCCAACTATTTCAGAAAGCAAAGTACTAAAAGTGTTTGAGGTCTCCTGAGAAATATGGGTGGTTCCAAAGTCGTCTGTTAAAAGTGGAGTAATCGGTAAATTCAAAATCTGATGGTGGCAATAAGTGAAAAGGAGTGGTTTTTCTACATTTTCATGGTATGCAAATAAATAAATGGGTGTAATACTGGATGAGGGCAACAATATTTTGGGTTGAAACTACCAGGAGTAAAGAAAGAAAAAAAAAAAGAAAAAAAAAGTTGAATAAAAGAGTTAGTAGCAGAGATTCCAATTTTCAAAGCTTGGAAATCTGACCAATAAAGTGTGAGAGAGTCTTGAATAGTGTTGGAATGAAGTTAGGGTTCTTCTTGATTTAATATTCAGACTCTAGAACAAATTTGATATTGTGTATGAAACCTTGGTTCATAAAATTTATGACAATGGTTCAACAGTTGAGTAGTAAATTAAAAAAATATCTTGTGGCATAGTAGTTGATTGGTACCTCAACATTAGTCCAACATTTACAATTTCCTTAAAAGAAGATAGAAGTTAAACAATGGGAGAAAGCACCTTTTCAACAAAAACTGCTGTTATATATCTGCGAATAGAGCCAATATTAAAATTATATTTAAGTATTTTATGATACACTGTTGGAATTGAACTGATATGATGAAGATTAATTTTAACTTGATTACAAATTCCTTAAAAAATAAATCCAAATATTTGGTTATAAAAAAATCAAATTCTTTTGGGACATGGGTAATCAATCATAACTCTCCACAACTTCCTGTTCTTTATAGCTCATAGTAAGTTTTTTTTTTTATGCTATCGCTCCTAATCCCCATTCTGCTAATCATGTACATAAACTTATTGGATAAAAGTTGTTTGCTGCTTTCCTCTGTCCTTCTTGGATTCAATGTTTTGAGAGTGCCAAATTCTCAAACCACCCTTTTTTTATTCATTACTTTCCCTAGAAATTTCCATTATTGCTTTTTGATTCTTAACATAAGCATCCTTTTTGCTTCCATGTTCCTTAAAACTTCTTAGTTACTGACATGTTCAATCAATGGTATTCTCAGCATCCTTCTGTAGAACCATATTTCTGTTGCTTCAAATCTGTTCATCTGTGAGGAGATTGTTCAGCATTCACTGTTATATAGGAGGACTGATATTACATAACATTTCAGCACTCTTTTCTTCATTTCTCACAACATTTTCCTATTTCATAATACTTTGTTTAACTTTTGGAAGGCATCTTTTGATATTCCAATGTGTCTTCATATTTCAGTGCTGCCTTTTCTGTCTTCTGTTAAAACACTTCCTTCAATTTGTAGCGTGCATGTTGGGCTGTGTCCCTTTAGCTGACACCCTTGCATTCTGTCTTCTTACAATTAATGTTTAGTCCTTTATCCTCATTTACTATCTTCTATAGAAGTTCTTGTAGTTTCCTTTCTAGGTCTACTATCAACACACTGGTGTCATCTGGATGATAGGTTAAGATTGTGGCTGCCAACAATGAATCCAAATAGGACTTCTAATTCTCTGAGGTTGAACAAGTTCAATAAGAAGACACAGCCTTGCGTTTTTGATTTTCTATCTGTAATGCACAGGTTGTTTGCTGGGTTATTTTAATTTCCCCCCCAAGATAATCAAACTTATCTAGCAGTTCAAATAGTTCTTTAAAGAAATCAAACTACAAAATTAACAAATTGCACCTTTTAATCATTCAACTTTTCTATGAAATGAATTTCAGTTTGTAAAATATTTATTCCCCCGATTTGTTTATAGTGATTGACAGAAAAGATTCTTTGTAAAAATATAGTTTTGTTCTTCAAAATCTGTTCTTTAAAGAACAATTTCCCAGAAGATATGAAAAATATTAGGATTTCTTAAATATTATTCTTTTATTGACAATATATTCTTGATCTATAAAAATCATTGAAATAAACTATTTATTTTTTTGAGCATTTGTAGAGCTTGTTTTCATACTAAATATATTAAATATTCACATTTAACTTACTGAAAACTGTTTGATTTTATCTATTTGATGCTCCAATTGATGTAAAATACTTGCACTAATTTTACATTTTTTTCTTCAAAATTGGTCTCCATTCTGTACAAATTTAGATACAACAAGGATAAGAAAGTACACTGATACCTACAAAATAAAATCCTATCAGAGAAGTCAAATTAAATATTTTATAAGTAATCATATATGTATGTGTGCGTGTGTGTGTGTGTGGTTGTATGTATATGTGTAGGGGGGGGGTCAGCAGTAATAATAACTGTATATTCATTAAGGTTATTTTGTGTGAACCAGGAATTTTGTATCTGGATTTTTTCTTCTCTCAGGTTGAAAAAAAAAATTAAAAAATAAATATGGAGAGACACTTTATAAGAAATGTGAAAATCCCTGCTTTTGAAATTCCTCTTTAAAAATGAAGGAGAAAAGGGTTATATGAAGCAGAAATGGTTTCCTGCCTCCTTTATAGAAGGGATTCAACAAGTTCAATAGTCATTTTCATTGAGAATGGCTCAATGGTACATTCTATCTTACTTTTGGTAATAATCAATTGTAGACTGCTGTTATATTTATCTGACTGCAATAATCGTTTTTTTTTTTTTTCTAAGAATGGCTACAGACTTTATAAGAGCCTCCATGGAAACAGTAAAGGTTGGGGCAGAAACCAGTTGCACAAAATAGTGACCTAAATAAGTAACAAGAAGACAAAGAGATAACAGAGCTGTGGTGGCACTGGTAACACCAATTCCTGACCACTTGCCAACAGTTTCACAGAGATTATGTGACAGAAGCCAGAAACAAAACAGTAGCAGCAGTGAGAGTAGTAGTGTAACAAAGTAGTTGCCATCCTGAAATATAGCAATGAGATTGTAGAATCTATTGGGAAATGAAATAGACCCAAGCTTTCTATAATATAACAGTAAGGGCTTGTCATTGAATGAGATTATATTATATATTATATTCTTACAATGGTTCTGGTTTGTTACAAAAATGCAAAATTGGAGTAGAGAATGACAATTATTCTGAAGTAGAAAATGTAAATTATGACATGAGGACATGAGACTTAGGGATGATTTCCATTTCAATTTTTCTGAACTTCATTTATTGAGAGAAAAATTACATTTTAATATCAAATTGCAGAATTGTTTCAAATGTGTACTTTACTCATAGCAATAAAGTGGTCAAACCCCAACAGAAGCATGTCATCAGTCTAGCTTGCCTTAACCTATCAAACATAATGACAATGACCACTTCTGTTTCGTTTTTTGTTATTACCAGTAATAATAAAAAATATTTTAATATCTATGGGATTTGTTTAAAAAAAAGAAACTAAACATTACATATTAGTATCATTGTTTAAATTTTTAAAAAAAGAAGCTCAACCTTTTCTTACAGAAATGCACCAATTACAAACAAATATAGGAAAATTATGATGCAGTTATAAAAATGTTTAAAGCATTTTTAAAAAAACAAGAAACCTAATGTGACTTAATTGTTTGGATCAAAAAGACATAAATGACATGTCTTCAATAATGATTGCATAATCTTTTTCCAAGTCCACATAACTAATGACAGAGTTGCATTATCATAGAAGCACGAATAATTCTGTTTTTTTTTGCTTCAGGAAAAAGTTATGATATTCCCGAGATATGAAAGCCAACATGAAGCTTTTATTGTTGTGGCATTGTAACTAAATGCCTTACATATGAAAACCTCTTCTTGATTAAATCCACGATCAATGCTGCTTTGATTGCTTTTTCAAAATGTTGGGGATTTGAGAAAAAAATGTTTGATTAATTATAAAAGCACAATTTATAATCATTCTTGTTAAATCTTTTAGAAACTTTTGCAGCTTCATTTTCACAATACATTTTTCTCTGGATAAATTTTAACTTCAAGTATAGAGTTTTTAAAATAAGTCACCATCAGTTCATATGTTGCGCATATTAACTGTCATGGACTCTTGTTTCAAATACAAACTTTGCTTATTGAATGATCTTCTCATTTTGGATTATGGTCAACCCATAAACAAATCAAAGCTAATAATAAACGGGATTGGCATTTTTTTTGTTCTTCTTTTATGTGCCATGTCCTTTCAGGATGTTGGCGATCATGGCTCTTCCAAATTTCATAAAAGGTTAATAAGAATCTGTATCATTTATTATTATTTTGAAAATGTAAATTATTTTTATCAATTTTCCACTTGAATTTAAACTAATTTTTAGATAAAGTTTGTTAATGCATGAAATATGCCTATAATAGTGTCAAAACAAGTACAGTACAGATGTATGTGACCTGAATTTTGAAGTCATTGAGGGAGAACTACAAAAATAACGGTTATTCAGGATTTGGGTTTAAAATACAAGAAATGTTGTAGAGGTCATTGAATAAAATGCTTTCCAAAATGAGGATACAACACAAATACAAAGCAATTGTTTCATGTAGAAAAGAGAAAATCAAGCTATAATAATGTAGATAAAGAAGCTATCCTTGCACACAAGCAAATCAATATAAATTTATCATTAAAAAAAAATTGTAAATATGGAAATAAGAAAATTCTATTTTCTTGTATGTTGTAACATAGAAAATCTTTAATAAGATTTCACACAAACAAAAGATTAACATTATTTGTCAGTGTTATTTTTGGAAAGTAACAATGAATATTAGTGTTCAAAGCAAACAAATCTCTATGAACATCAAGAGTAGACAAATCCATTTCAAACTGTAAACATTCAGGATCGGAAAGAAATCCTTATCTTAAACCATATATATATATATATATATATATATATATATATTATGCGAATCATTCATATGAAAAGCAGATGATTTGCGTTATATAAATAGAACCTGCACCACATAATTGATATATATATATATATAAAAAATAAAAAGAAAGAAGTAAGCTGATACAACAAAAGTTAATAAAAATGAACATGCTAACAAACGTTTGTCTGAATGATTGAATTTCTCTGTATCCTTGGAAACAGTGAATTATGAATTTTTTCTGTGCCTTTAAGACTTAGTAAATTTAAAAAAATAAGTTACTCCAAAATTAGCTTGAGGATGAAATGGTACTAATGTTTTTAATTTAATTACAAAATTAAATTTCGAAGCTTTTAGTTTCCGTTTTTGAAACATGGTTATTACTGTGTAGCAAAAAAACCCATTTTAAATCAGTTTATATATATATATATATATATATATATATATATATATATATGTGTGTGTGTATATGTGTGTATGTATAAAATTTGGTAATTTTGGATTTTGTTGTGTAATTTATATGCTCTTTTATAATAAATACATTGAGCTCTTTTTGTGGATCAATTTTAATATTTTATAGTACTAGGATCCACTTGGATTATATACCAATGGATTTATTACCATATATATATATATATATATATATATATATATATATATATATATATATATATATAATTATTTATAAAATGCTTCCCTTTGATAAAATTTAGACATTATCTTGGTAAAATCTGTTTTAGTTTGGGATGAAAGCACAGTTTACATACATTCTGCTATAAGAGATCTAAAAATATGTAAGAAATTACCACCAATGGGATTTGAATTCATGGCTACAGGTCATCACCCAGAATTTATCATTTGATATTAATTTAAAAACGATCAATAAATTGACAACATTTATCATATTTTAACATGTGATTTATCTGTTTTCTTCTAATCTATCTTTATCTGCAATGATATCAATCAAATAAGATTACAAAATTAATGAGGATAATGACAATGCCATGTAACCTTGCTTAATTGTTGACATTATACAAACATCTACACTTAAATGTACTTAATTTATTTTGCATATTTGACATACACTAAATGCAAATGACCTTATATGTGTATATACATATGAATTATTGGCTTGCACATTCTCTTTTTATTAATTTATTATATTACCCGTAAAAAATTATGAGATTATTTACATATGGATTGGCTCTTCCGACTAAAATCAGAATAACAGTAGGCTCTGCTGATGATGAAAGGGTTTGAAAAAAAGAATTGATGATATTCATTTCTTAATGAAGCTATCTCTCTAAAGCAAACATGTCCATAAAGAGTGCTACCAATATTGGAATTTACAGTGTTTTACAAGAAGCAACAAGCTATTTTGATTTTTTATGTAGATGTAAACAGAGCCATTTTTATGAATGAGATAACAGAAGACTTAATCCAAACCAATGAGTTTCAATAGTAAAAAGAAAATTACCTGGAGACAGTTGTTTATGGATGAAAAATAACTGACAAAAGAATGGGGAGGGATTTAGCACAACAGATGAAAATGCAAAAAGAGAAATTGATTTGCATACTAAAAATAACAAAATCTGTTCCTTATTTCAATTTAATATTTGCTGATGGTAATTTTTAACTCACAGTGAAAAATCAGATTTTATTAAAGAATTTTGTTAAAATATAATTTTAAATAATTTTAAAGTTATCTCTTATGAAAATATCATTATTTAAATGTATTAAGTCTTCATAGTCACTGAACATAAATCTATTAATTAATAAAACAAGTCGTGTGTATCTAGAGTCAAGTGTTTCAAAGTTTTATAACCTTTTACAAAATATTCACACATGACAAAAAAGTAACTGAAAGATGTGTACACAGTAATTATAATTAACCACAATTATTATATTGCAAAAACAAGTAACTAATGCCATCTGTTGCCTAACTGTGATTGCAGAAAATGCCAAACCTATGTTCATCTTAACAATAAAATAGAAAAATGTTCAGTAATGATTCTTATCGAATAAACAAAAGAGAAAATCTGCTTTACGGTGAGGGTTAAACCTGTGACAATTTCACATCGCTGAGAGGACATAAAATGTCACCTTGATGATCAAAGATATTTTTCCAATATTTTTCAAAATTGTTGTTTTTCTTTTTCCTTTCAACCAATTTTGAAAACTTCATTTATAAATTACATTATCACACAATAGGTTCAAAGGTGACAGGTGGGAGCCCTTTCACCCACATATAGCTTAATGAATCTAACTGAGATAAAGATTACGAGGGAAAATGATAAATGGTGAATCAAATATCTAAAACACCTGCCATTAGCTTTCATGGATAACAGAAATAAAAACAATAATGTAACTTTTTTGTAATGAGATTAATTATCCATGAAGAGGTTTGTAAATTTATTTTCTCATTATTCATTCCAAATAGTTAATAATTTTCTAAAGTATTCTGTTAAGGGCTTTTTGACTAAAACTGGAAAAGAGTTTTAGAAAGCATATCATGAGTCCTGTAACCCCTGAGGATCATAGGGGCACCATATGGTACTGTGGCAATAGTAGCAGCAGTAGTGTGCCTAGGGCAAGATGGCCTTACAAGGCTAACTTCTCTTTAAACTGGTTTTGGATTCAGAGTTCTCATCCTCCTAAACTGGTTACCATTTAAGGCAAGATAGCCAAGTCTATCTTGCTCATAACTGGAGGGAGGCACGCATTCATGCCTTTTCCAAGGATATTATTAGCTTAAGGTGACCATAGCAGAACTGACTGGAATTTGAACTTTGCTAATAGAGTCCAATTTCTGTGCCATCAGAAAATATAAGCTGTCAAAAAAGTTGACAATCACACACACACAATTGCATGATGACATGCCAGAGAGACAGACTTTCAAAGTGCGATGGGTAAATTGCCGCCATTTAAAAAAAAAATCTTTTTCATTTTGTGCATGTGTGTTATTTGTTTTTGACTTTGTCAACTGCACAGTATAGAAGGGTCAGTTGGGCACTGTCTATGAGAAAAAGAGCACCATGATGCAATTCACTCCACCAGAAATTTGGAAACAGCATGTTGTACTGCTTGGCATTCGTACTGGAAGCTCCAATTCAGAGTGTTTGGCTGTCAATCTGAGGACAGTGCAGAGGATTCAAAAAGAATTGGCTGAGTTTAATGGTGATTACAAAGGAACAGCAGCTCATAAAACACACTCTGATCATTCTGATAAAAACTCCTGAAGTTGTCGGTGAGATCCAGGCCATGTTTGAAAATGATCCCTCCAAAGTCAATCAGGTCCATAGCCAGGGACACAGGAGTGTCTGAGTTTCTCATCAGGCAGGTAGTGCATGAAGACATTTAGTATTTCTCATAAAAGATGAGAAGGCCAATTTTTAATTCAGGCCTTGAAGGAGAAAAGGAAAGACCCTGTTATGAAGCTTTTGAACCAACTCTAGCATCCCCTCCAATCGAACATGCTTTGGGTTTTCTGCCAGGATAAGATGGTGAACACACAGAACAACCATTAGCTTGCTTTCTTCCCCAAAAATGTATAGAGAGTGATGAAAACCAAATATCCAGTCAACAGCATGGTGTTTGGAGTGATCACTAACGATGGCGACATTATGCCTTCATTCATCTTCCCATAGGGCCTCAGACTCAATACAGAGGCCTAGACCAAGTGCCTTGAAGATGTGGTGCTACTCTGAGTCGAGAGGATGGCTGCTGGAAGACCCTATGCCTGGCAACAGGAATCTGCACTATGCCACGCAAGCAGGAGAACCCAGTCATGGCTGTCAGACAATTTCTGTGACCACATCAATCTGACCACCTAACTCCCCAGACTCCTCCTTGATTATTATGTGTTGGGCACAATTGAGCGAGAGACCAACAAAATTCCTTGTAACACCAAAGATGGCAAGGATTATAGCAGCATTCACCAACTTAAATAAGAAGGCTTTCCAGAAGAGTTGCAGGACATTCTGAAGTCATCTGGAGACAGTGGTTGAAGACAATGGCAACGTTATTGAATAAATTTACTGTTTAGCATTTTAAGATATTTTTTGTGTAATTTTGGTAAATATATCTGTTAAAATGACAGGTCAGTATTATTTTAATTTTTGTGTAAGTTAGATGACAATTTATCCAATACATCCTGTATTTGTGTGTCTGGAATTTTTGCAAACAAAGTTTATGGAACTTTTCAAGAAATATTAAAAGATCTCCAAATGATTCTATCCCCAAAACTAGTGAAAGTATTTAAAAAAAAAAAAGATTACTATAATAATTTTTTTTAATCCGAAAAACATACAATTTTTCTTATTTTTAATACACTGATTGCAATATTATCCCATTTATTTATGTTCATGAGGATTATTGCAACAAGTAATAAAAGGAAAAAAGAAAAACTGTCATTTTCCTTAGTCATCAGCCTTGTAAAATCAGCCATAAGGTATGTATAAATAATTACACAAGTTCACTTTGCAAATCTGTGAAGATGCATCAATAAAGACAGAAATCTATGACTGTAAATACAAATTCATTTTTCCCCCATCCATAAACATTGTGTTGTCTTAGAAATTAGATATATAAAATTAATTATAGACTTAATACAAGAAAATTATTCAGAACCAACACAGTCTCTTTCTTTCTCTGTCGTGTGTTTTTAAAATGTTAGTGATCATGGCTATCCACAACTTCCTGTCTTGTTGCTCTAATTCTTGTTTATTTACTACCCTCCTCTTTGTCTTTGTAGTTTTTGTTCTACAATTCATTTACTTTAAATCATCAAATTGGTCATTTGCTGTTTCCCTCTTGCCTTCACCATGCCCTGTGAGTGTTAATTTCTCCAAGTCTTCTTTTCTCATGATGTGTTCCAAAAATTTCATCTGTTTGTTTCTGATTGTAAGCAATGGTTTCTTTGTAGTTTATATTCTTGTTAAAACTTCCTCATATGCCACATGCACTGTTCATGGTAGTCTTAACATGTCAGTAAAATCACATCTCTTGTCACTTCATCTTAATCCATGAGGAAATTGTCCAGCATTGGATATTATATAGCAGCTCAGTACAACTTTGTTTTTGAGGATATTTTCTGATATCTTAATATATTGCCCAGTTTCCAAAAGACATCTTTTGCTATTCCTATATTCCTAGGCTGTTCCTAATTTTCATCAATGACATTCATGTTGTCACCAGTTCTCAACTTGCTATCTATGCTGATGATACAAATATTTACTCCTGCCTTAATAGTAAGTCTGAACGGTTTGATAAGGTTAAATTGGAAGCTGATCTAGAAATAAAAAAAAAAGAAAAAAAGAAAATAAATGAGCTACAATCTGGTGTTAACTGGGCAAGAAATGGCTTGTGAATTTTAATGCCTACAAAATAAAACTGCTCTCTTAAGTATCTGAGAGAATCTTTTTTTGACTTCCATCAGCATAACTGATTGCAACCTGCAGGAGAGTGACTCATCGTGCCTTCTCGGACTAATGTTTTTGCACTAACATGAAGTGGAACAATTATATTGAATCAACTGCTAGGAAAGTTGGTTCGTTGTGCTAGACTATTTTTCTTGCCAAAATCTATCTTAGTCTACCATTCATCTATGCATTGACTATTGATGCCACATCTGGTCTGGTGCTTCTGCTATGTATAAAGAAGAATCTGCAATGTTATTGGTCTTGACCTGGAAAATCAGACTCCGTTTTCCCCACCATTGTAACATAGCTTCCCTGTGCCTTTTCTATAAATACTTTCATGGTAATTATTCTGATTAGCTTTCCTCTTTGGTATCTAGACATTATGAATTTAAGCACAGTACTAGATTGTAAAATAATGAGACCTTGCGACAATCAAAACGGCTGCTGGATGTAACCGTAAGTTCTATTCCAACAGTTTCTTCTCTCGTACTTCTTACTTGTGGAACTCTTTTCTGGCTTGTTTGTTTCCAGTCAACTTTTATCTTCAAAAATTTAAATGCAATGTCAATTGTTATTTTCTGTCTTCTTAATTTCAGTTCTTGTTCTTTCTCCTTAATGTTTTCCTTTTCTCATATTCTCTAACGCTCATGTCTTAGTGGCTTTATTGCCTTGCTTGGGGTGAAATGATTAAAAACAAAATTTTGTGTCACACTTTCCTTGAGCTACCTGATGCTATTTTCTCTAAACATTTTTAATTCTTCCGTCCATAACTGGACAGTATTCCTGCTTATTGTAGTTAACAATATATAACTAGCTACTTTACACAGTTTCAGATTTTATGATGCAAGTTAATGTTTTCACAATAAAATTGCTGTTAACCAGCCAGTATTGGTAAAAGCGCTCCAGGATATGTTTATATATATATATATATATATATATATATATATATATATATATATATATATATATACTGTGTGAGTTTCAGCTTAAATTTGTTTTATTAAAAATGTTTATAACTTATTTGGTTGTGTGAAATTTTATTACCCAACTCGATGCTCACTCTTCCTATTGTGAATACATAAAATATTTATTTCTTTAATTCCCAATGTATAAAGATTTTTCATGGGCTGTAGAAAAAACAAGCTCAAAAGGAAAAGAAGATATTGTAAAGTTATAGAGAAAGGAGAACAAAATATTGGAAATTGCAAAAAAGTTGAAGATCATAGTATAATCAAGAGAAACTGAAAACATTGGCAAGATGAGAGAAAAAAAAGAATAAGAAAAAAGAACTTGGTTTAAAAAAGACATTTAAAAAAATTAAAAGGATAATAAGCAAGAAAAGTGAATTAGTCAGCAAGAAAATATTTGAAGCTGGTATTGTGAAAAAGATACAGAATATTTGCTAAAAGTATGAGAACAAATTACCACCTTTAAGTTAACATTACAAAGAAAAATGTAAAAGGTGATGAAATGCATGAAAACTGATTTCTCAATAGTCATTTTTAGAAAGCATTTTTGTAGAGCTAAATTGGGTGAACCTGATAGCTGGAACAGAAGTTGGGTCTTTCATGGAAACTTGACATGGTGGAGGGGGAGTAATTCTTTGGGCTTCTAATATAAGCAATAAAACTAGAGGTCTCTTCAAAAATTGATGATAATATTAAGATAAATAGAGAAAATTATAAGTTCTTGGTAAGGTATTTATTTTCAGTAAAGGATATATTTATACAAAACAATGTTCCTTCAGATTTAATAAAGCTGATTATGGCACACCTTGCAAAAAGGGGGGGGGGGTATAAAGACACCAACATTCTGTCATGCTTCCCCAAACCAGCCTCTTGAGATATCCAACAGAAAACTTGTGTTCTATTATTAAGAGATAATAATGAGAATGGAAAATAATATTCAAATAAGGAAGATCTCTAGGAAGTAATACAAACCATTGCATATGTTAAAATTTAAACAGTAGAAAAGTTAATAAAATCAATAAAACACTGATGAAGGTTATAGAATGTCAAAGAGACCATATTAACGTGTATAATAAAATGGTACTTTATTCTGGTAGTTGGTATACTGTGTTTATCAAACATATTTTTATGTGTCTATATCTTTTGGATTTATTTGCAAATAAAAATTTATATTGTACTAATAGTATTATATAATAATACAAGTAGATAGGTTTGCCTATTACCTGGCTCATATTCCTTCCATATCTACTAAACAGGAGTAGAGACTTATCTTGTTTTTTCTTTTTGTTTCCTGTTTAACTTTTTGGTGATAGGATTGACCAATGGCCATGACTTTTCATTTTGAAGGTACTGGGTTGGTGACTTTTTGGGGTACCATCAAGCCCCACCCTACCTTGACTTACTTTGTTCCTAATTTTTATGAATGGCCTAATATCATCAGGATGTACAGGTGGATAGCAACTTGGAATGATGAATTGGAAAGCAGAGTTCAAATTCCAGTCTGGTTAGTTACATTCACTTATGCACAAATAACCTTGGGAGAAGTATGAATCCATCTCCCCCTCCTCCTCTTAGCTATGGGATAAGTAGTAGGACTTGTCTCTGGAAAAAAATCTTTGTTATTCTCGAAAAACTGTTAATGCAATATCCACAATAATTCTTACAATACAAATGATGTATTGGCTTCAAATAATGTAGAAAGGGTTGATAAATCAAAAAGAAAAAAGAAATTATCAATTAATTCCTATACCATCAGGTCTTGACTTAATATCTTTTCTGATGACACAATTATTTACACCTGTCGTAATGGTAAGTGTGATATGTTTGATAAAGTCAAATTGGCAGCTGATCTTGAAAATGACTTTCAATCTGTGGTTAACCTGGCCAATATTATCAGAGTCTCAACTTGGCATCTCAGCTTTAATCCGATTCCTACCGTATAATGTAGCTTTCCTATACTTTTGCTACAAATATTTTTATGGCAATTGTTCTGATGAGCTTTCGTCTTTAGTACTCTGACTTCATGAATTTAAGTGTAGTACTAGATTGGCAGCTTGGTCTCATCATTTTAATGTTGAAATTGCTAAATATAAAGTTCTATTCTGTTTTATTCTAATAGTTTCTGGCCTATGGAATTCTTTTTCAGCTTCTGACTTTCCTATTAACTACAATCTTCACAAATGTAAATCCAACATCATTCATCATTTTCTGTCTCTTTGAATCCTCTTCTTTTTATTGTCTTTCTGCCTTAATAATAACATTTTCCTTCACTCTTTTGTCTTTCATCCACAGTAACACCTTACATGTTTGGGACGAATTAGGAAAAAATACAAAAAACAAAAACAAACTTTGTATGCATTATAATATAGGATTCATCGAAAACAAGTTATTCTCTATATTTGAAATACAAGTTGAAATTTGCAGGATACATGGTTTATATATTTTGAAAATCTTACTAACATCTGTTGGTTAACAGTAATTTTATTGTGGAAACATTGACTCTATAATAATATTAGATATAGTGTAGATCTGAAATTTCTACAGGGCCTGAAGTCATTGTACAGTTTTCACCGGCAGTAAAAGCCACAACTTTGAATGTTTATTTTCAAGGTGGACAGGCCATCATTTGACAGGCTGGTGCAACACAATCTTCCTAAATCATTTCCACACATTTGACAAGTATGTCATACAAATGTGATCATATCTTTTTCTTTGCCAGTTGAATAATAACATATGCATCTATTTGGATAGAATTCCTTTCATTGAAAGTGTGCTTACATTGAGAATACAAAGTAATTCTTTGGAACCAAATGGGCACCGTCCTGGGTAAGATGATGAACTACGTCAACAACAAGGCCTCTGATCAGGACGTTTTGAGGAGCGTGGAATCACCTCTTAATTGCTGGTACTCCCAGGTCCACCCTGGCCCAGGAGAGTAGCACCTATCAGGGTCCCAACTATGGGCAAATAGTTAACCCACCAAACTGGGGTCAAAACACTGTGAAAGTGTAAAAATAGGTTTTAATACCAGAAATACTTTGTAAAAATTATTACCAGCAATAGATTTTTGAAAAAAATATCAGCTATACATTTTTTGAAGAAAAAAATATTACCAGATATAGATTTTGAAAGAAAAAATATTATCAGCAATACATTTTTGAAGGAAAAAAATATTACCGGCAATAAAAATTGTTGGCATTAAATAACTCATTGTGGTTGATATGGCGTAAAACAAACCAAACCAAACGACCAACCTATAACAGAAATATCCATATTTCGTTTTTAATTTTATAAATATTTCATCTTTACCAAAGTTTTAACAATTTCATTGGTATTGTCAATAGAGAAAATTAGTTTGGCTTCCACTTTTACTACTGAAGAGATTTCTTTTCATTCTCTTCATTATTTATTTCTCACCTTTCATTACCCCTCGGTCACTACAACTGACAGTCTAGCTAAATAAATTGCAATATCGCTGTCAATAAACCAAAGTTATAAACACTTTCATTTCATTTTAGCAAAAAAATGAAATTACAATGATCAGATTTACAGAAAGAAATATAATGGCAAAGCCCCAAATTTACAGTGATTCCATATTCAGTTTATTTAAGACGAAAACATTTAATAAAACTGGATTGATTGAAAATAATGTAATGTATCTGTAATTTGAATCTTTCATTTTTAGAGGATAGCTGAAATGTCTGTATTTAGTGGGGGGGGGAATAAGTCCAACAGTACAATGGAATTCTGGAACAGCTTTCTAATGAGATTTTACAATCAACACAATACCAAAAAGAAAAATATTATATGGGAAAAGTTTTCAAAGAAAATATATTTGTCTTTTGAAGAAACATCTACATTTGATGATATAAAGTGAAGAATAGCACTTGCTTCAATTGCTTTTGGAAAAATGAAGGAAAAGATCTGGGGTAGAAAAAACATTCTATAGTAGATCAAGCCCAGGTTCAATTACACTCTTTGCCTGTGAAACCTGTACATTGAGAAAAGACATATAAAAGGCTCTTGAGTCTTTGCAAACATCTGCTTCAGAGAAATGGCTTGGTAAAATATCAGGGAGAGAATCAGAATATCTGCATAAAGGATAAAATCTAGATGTGAAGGCTGACAGTTTATCACCTGATTAGAAGAAGGAGGTTGAACTGGTTTGGCCATGGAATCAGAAGAAGAGAACAAAAAAGGTTTGTGTAGAGATTCTGCAAAAGAGTAAGTAGTTGACCACCTAAGAGATGAGAAGAGTAAATCAGAGAGAACACCAGAATGCTACTTCTGACACTCGAAAGGATTGCCTTGGACAGGAAGAAATGACAGAATTGTGTGAACAGGTAATGTGCAAAGATCTCTTTGGGATTAGGCAAGTGATTGAATAAACATTTGTTTCTAGTTGTTTACATTTGAAATTTAGATAATTATTGTTTATAAATCTTTATTTTTGAAAGATTTTTATGCAAGTTTTAATCATGCATAAAGCATAGTTGAGACCATTGGTCAGAAAAGCATGCCATTTTCCATAATATTAACATTGAAAACTAGCGTAAAACTATTTCTATAGTAGAGACATTTTGATATTCCTGAGCAATATTTTTTTAATTATTACATTTTCTCAAGTATTTTGGCAACCCTAATATATTAATCAACCTGTTGTTATTTTGTCACCTTCCAGAGAGTATTATTAAAAAAAAAGAAAAAAAAAAAAAAAAAAGTACTTATTTGAGAAGAGGAAATTTCACCTTGGTGAACCATAAATGAACACCAAGCTTTACTTACTGGGTCTTGAACTACCAGAATGAATTATATTAATTCAGTACATGTCCAAGAATGGGGAAAATTCACACTTCCTGAATGTATTATTTTGTTACATTTAAAAAAGAAAAAAGATCACAGAATGTTGTTGGCCAATGAAAAGAGAAGATTTGTAATACTTACCAGGTTCAAGTTTGATGACCTTTATAGCTGCAAGGTCACCCGAACTCAGGTTTCTGGCCTGAAAATGAGAGAGGAAAAAAGATCTTAGAAAACAGCAATAGATATTGTCAAAAGGAACTAATTCAAACTGTCAGTGCATTATTCTGCAGTGTTATTCAGATGATGGTGACCAAGTGAGAACAGAAATCTATCCTTTCAATACAACCAATAAAAGGTGGTCAGCTGAAGCAAAACACGATTGCAAACTGTTTGTTGTTCTCCAGTTTGATTATGTAGAGGTCAGCCGTGAGTAAATAAGAAGCCATGCAAATGTAATGGAGGAAAATTCACTTTGCATAACAAAGGAAAATGACAAATAAAAGTTTTTAAAATAATTTCATCAATAATAGAAAAAGAGAAAAGGATTGAAAAAAAAAAAAAAACCTTCAATATCTTAAGCCTAAATGAAACATTTTAAAAGGTTTTACAGTGTAGTGAACTACCACAGATTGCAAAGAGGCCCAGAGTTGCAAGGTTGACACTTGTATATAGGTCATGTATTTTTACTAAAGTTAAATAATTTTTATTTGAAATTAATAAATTTCAAACACTGATCATACTAGTTCTCAGCTGTTCATTTATTATGAAGAGGTAAAAATGATTCTAAGTTTGAATAAAATACATTACTACAACCAGAGTGCTTATATTATAATGGCGGGATCATTTTTTTCTCAGTTCAATGAAATCAGAAAAATATTCTTAAACAAAAAAAATCTAAAATTCAAGGCATTCACTTGTATCCCAATATTCTTTCATACTTCACTGAAAAGATTTTAATTAATCTACAAATGTAAAGTATCTGTCTATATTTCTGAGATGAGGTATTATGTACACTATTTACATTATTCGGACTATTGTCCTCATCTTTGTTGCTATATTTATCACAATGTTTCGGCTGTCGAACTGAACCCTTTATTTTGCTCACTAGGGTGGTTCTTAAGGAGACATGGCACAGTGGATAACGGTGTTTAGTCCGAATAATGTAAATAGTGTACATAATATCTCATCTCAGAAATATAGACAGACACACATATACATACATACTCATAAAAATACACCCATGTATATACATATGCACAATACCTGTAGACTATAGCAAAAAAGTTAGACTAATTATTCAAAAATTTAAAACTGCCAACTTTATAGTTAAAAATAATAATTCACCTCTTAGAACAATATTCTACCGAGTGAAATAAAGAGTTCAGTTCGACATTCCAACCCCCTGAAGAAGGCCGGAGTATACAACGGCCGAAATGTTGTGATAAATATGGCAACAAAGATGAGGACAATTGGCCGAATAATGTAAATAAATGTAAAGTATTTAGTTCTATTGAATGTACATTACTGACATGGTGAAGTAGCCTTATAAAATTTACTTGTTAAAAGTTCTTTCTTTGCAAAGTTCTTTCTTCTCTCTTGCGTGTGGACAGTGTTATTTCTTCCATTATGAGGATTTGGAAAAAATAAATAGGCAAGTATTAGTAATTAGATTCTTGAAAATAACTCTCTGAACATCTGACTGGATATACTTGACTCAATGATTCAGATAGGGTTCAAAAGAAAAATAAGTGAATCAACTTTTTAATTCATTTATATATGGAAAAAATAAATAAATAAATAAATAAATAAAAATAAAAATTGATTTGTATAAGGTAAGAATAGTTAACATAACAGCAAATTGACTGAGAAAACCAAGTTCCAATTTTGGTTGAAGTAGTTTGCATTTATCTATAACAACAAATTCCCAACAGAATAAACTAACCATTGCATTTGTTTTTCCTTCGGTTTCTTTTGGTTTATATGTATGTCCATAAATCATTTTAAAAGCTGTGCACATCTTTTAGGTGTTGTTGAATTTTTGATTAGTCTTATCTTTTTAAATTTATATAGAATATTGAATCAAAGATGATTCGAAACAATTTTCATGTCATTATATTCCAGGAGTTCAAACGCTCCTTATTCACTGGATTATCTTTTACCAATTATTATTTTTTTCTGGGTCTTAACTGTATATACACACACCAAGAGGTGCACATCAATGTCGACCAGGTTGAAATTAGCTTCCAATAGTTTATCAACTCTTGTGAACCTAGTTTTTATTATAATTGAACAAATTCTGACAGATTGTTGACAACATTTAATGTTAATACTAATGGCACTTGAGCTGAGTAATGCCACTTTAATGTTTGTGGTTGGAAATGATGTCCATTTATTGTCTTCCACCCAGAGAGAATGACATGATGACTGATAGAAAATAGATTGAGTAACCACAGTGAGGGAAACCACTCTGTCATCTCTTAACATATAAGCAAAAGAGTAACAGTAAACAGTCGTAATTCAATTATTTTACTTTGACATGGACCTGTCATATATACGTACAATAACACAGTAAAGAATACAAGAATCCCTAATCACTGACATTACCTTCCTTTCTCATTTCCAATGTACAACACTGGCTAAAAAAATTATAAATAATAAAAAAAAACTTTTAAAATTCCATGTTTAATCTCCTATTATTTTATTAGTGCAAGAAATAACTGAAGCTAAACAAAAAGAAAATTGGAGTAATGGCAAAGTCAGTGGGCAGCAAAAAGAAAAGCAGAAACTTTTCCTATAATCCAAATGTATTTGGCACTAAAATACAACAGAAATTACTGCTTCATTATTATTTTTTTAATCTCCTGTCAGAATTTGATGTCATACAAATGCTTCCCCCATAGGGTCAGATGTGAAGACCAACAGATGTACATGCAGATGGAGACAAAAATTGTCCTATTCCTTTCACCTTGCATTTGGTATAACAGTGCCATGGGCAGGTTCAGAATGGGAGAATGGATCTTCTGGAGCTAGACAATATACTTTTTGGTAGCAAGAAATTTCTGTGACGGCATGATAGTAGATATGTAATTAGAATAAAAGTTCTGACATCGGTTGAACATATAGTTCTGAGCCTCGTAAGAAAAATTATTTATTTTATACTTTATATTTTTTTTTACTTTTCAACATAATCTCCTTCCTTGTCAATGCACTTAACCCAGTGATTCTCTATTAATTACATAAATCAAATGGTATATTATACAATGACATTTTCCCATCAAAATTCAGTTAATAACTGTGTCAGGCTACAAACACCCACCATGACTACTAATAGATTAGATGCGTGTAAATCAAAATGTAATGCAACATTTTCCTAAGTTCTAGAATTCCTTATAATTATTATCCTGAGCAAATCTAATGGCATGCAATTCTTCTCTCAACTCACAGAGGGGCTTTTACATGAATGCCAGAGGAAATGTGAGGATCTCAAGTGGAGGGACATGAAAAAGTGTACATCAATTCAAAAACTACTGGTGTGAAGAATCTATGCCAGGCTGAAATATCAGGAGAGACTGTATTAACGACCAATTTCGGTACAATACACTCAGTGTCCATGTTCACACGAATGGACTTATAATCTGTGAAAGAGTTTGGGTAAAGGGTAGGTATGATAAACTGAAGCAATTAATAGTCCAATGCTTTCATTGGAGTAATGATGACAAGGAGAAAGCTGGCATATTAGCAGTTAGATAATTGACACTCCAAAGATGACATTTCTCCTATTAACAGAGGAATTTTGTTTTGAATTTAGTTTAACAATGACACCAGCTGTGTGTGTGTGTGTGTGTGTGTGAGAGCGTGCACAAGATCACATATGTACAAAGAATCACATATACCTCAATGTCACACCAATAGTTAAACAAAACTTCAACTATATATACATAACCAACTAAACATATGCAGTATTTATGTGTGTATATAAACTTGTTTAAGTACAAGAGTTTCTCTGAAAGTTATGCCTCCCATTTTACTGTGTTGCCTGATGATGTCAAATGTGGATATTGGTTGAAACTTCCTACCAATAATTCTTTTTTCCTTGTTATAGCTTGGTAAAATGATACCTAACATTGAAGTGTGTATGGAGAAGAGATATGGCACTGAATTTCTGCAATTGAGATACATTGAGACTTGATGAACATTTATAGAAACCAATCAGTGGATGTGAACACAGACAGTAAGTAATATATTTCAGCAGCAGGAACAGCAATGTGCATGCCAAGCATGCTTACTTCCAAACATCTGACCAGACATTAGAAAAGCCTCTTGGATGGACTGTAAATTTTTTACCCCCGCTCACCACTTCAACATTTTATATATATATATATATATATAAAATGTACATTTTGTAGTTATTTTATAACATGCATGTTATAAATTTGAACACACACACACAAGTAAATATACATCTGTAAAAGGACAATATAAATAAAGACAAAAGGAAAACTTATCTTAACCAATATTTACTCACCTTTGTTTATTACACACTAAATTATGTCATTTAGTATCCTCCATTTTTGCTTGAGTAATATGGCAATTTAAGATTACTAATTAAAAAAAATCAAAACTCCAAAAGAACTCATTTTTAAAAAAAAGAATTTATGCTTAATTGGAGAATGCTTCTCTTGCAATAATAAAAATTTAACTCATAGATTGGTTATACATAACATGACCTCAAAGATTATCTGATAATAGTTCCATTAACAAAGGAAATCTGACAAATACTTACAATACAAAAATATTTTACCAGAAATTGTGAAGAATATGAGAAACCTTAAGTATAATAAACAACCAAGCCTTAGTAAAATTTCATCCAATTAGAAACAAACATTAAATATATTTAGCAACTTAAAAAAGACAAGATGTGCCACAAGTTGACATGAAATTTGAATACTATTAACACTACACATGAAGAAAGAAAAAAAAAAAAATCAAAACTGAGATAATGCTTTGATACTATTAATATAGAAACAAATTCTTTAATAGTGAATCCAAAAACACCAAAAGAATTTTTTTTAAAAACTCAAAGAATGGGCTTTTATAAATTTTTAATCAAAACTTAACTTTTTAATTATTAACCCAAACTAACTATATATATATATATATATATATATATATATATATATGGGGGGAGGGGGTTCATTAAAGAAAATAATAACACTTTCATCACCTCATTATATAAAAAAAAAAACACTCTTGCCACATTAATTTTAAGAGTGAATGCCTACTTAGATATGAAATAGCAGTTATAAAAAATTCCGTAAAGAGAGCATACAAGAATTCATCCTCTCATTCACTTTTCTCAATAATATAAAACAGACACTAGTTAACAATGGTTTTCCTAACTACCTCATCGACCACCAGATTAGACTATTTCTTTCAAAAGTAACTAATAACAATACTGAATATACAGACAAAAACAATAACATTAAAATCTTCTACAAATGCCAAATACATGTCAACTATAAGCAAAATGAATTTTTACTTGAAATATCATAAAGAAATATACAACCCCAGTTGAGCAGAACAAGAAAATTAAATTATCTACTACAAAAAATTTAAAACAGCTAACCTTATTAAAAATAACAACACACCTGCAAAACCAAAACTACAAAGAATCAACATTATTTAAAAGTAGGAACAGCAATGTGCATGCCAAGCTGGCTTACTTCCAAAAATCTGACCAGACATTAGAAAAGCCTCTTGGATGGGCTGTAAATTTTTTACCCCTCCCACCACTTCAATATATTAAAAGTTCAAATGTCCCTTAAGGAACTGCATTCCTGATCAAACCAAACTCATAAATAATTACATCGGTCATGCTACTACAGGTCTATCTGGACAACTTACGTTACACTTACCTGACCATAGCTACATTAGGACTCATTTAAAATCACACAAAAACCTACCAGACTCTTTCCAAAACATACTAGTAGAAGATACAAGCATAATAACCTTAACCACATGTAAAAAAATATTAAAAATAATGGAAGCCCTAATAATAAAAAAGAAAAAGCCAACACACAACAATATTAACTATGAACATGGCTACAACGTGCTGACCGTGTTTGGAAAAATAAAATATTCCTATAACTCTAAATACATACACATACATAACACAACCCATACATCCAGTTAAAACTAAAACTAAAATCATCCTTGATAATGGCTGAAATTATAGCCGAAAGTGTTCAGACATGCAGAGCTCTTGGACAGTTTTTACACACTTTCTTTGTGTCCAGAAAAGAAAACACTTGTATGGACACAAGAAAAATTAAATAAAAAGCTTAATTGCAGTGCCTTGTCAGTCGTCTTCAATGAAACATGTATATGTATAAAAGAGGAATTGTTGATCACAGTACAAATTAGCTGTAATTGTTTGAGTGTTGTTTAACAATCCATAATGGACAATGCCTTCAATATCCATACACACTCAACATGATCTTCTTTGGATCCTCCTCTTGGTTGTTGAACTGATCTTCCTCCTCGACTGATCCACAATTGGCGGCATTTAATGTTATGGTAAACGAAAGTACAAATTTTATAAATACTATCTAAAACGTTCTTCTCAAAATTGGACATTATTTTTGCACCAACCTGATAAGTGGACATTGAGGTCAACACTCAGCAGCAACAGTCTGTTTCATGCTTAAACACAATCTTCAGGCCATGTGTGTTGGGTTTTGGCTCAACTATTTATATGTGCTGGTCAATGGTGCATTATGTGGATGTCTATTGTATTATTTTAACAGTTATTGGGTGGGCAGTAGCAGTTATATTTTAAATTATTCTAGAGGCTACTGAGTAGAAATAATTGTAGATCCAAATGCAGTTTTGTGGCTACTTTATGTAGCGGCTTGTTAACTTTCTTTTTTACTCATTATTTATTATTGACTACTATATTATTTGCTGTGTTGTTGTTGTTATTATTATTATGTTTACTTGTGCATTTGTAGTTAATTTATTTATTATTTACTTAATAACTACAAATTAATATATACATTTTGTGTCTGTGTAAAAATTCAAACATAACTAAAAATATATCTGTAAAAAGATGATATGAATAAAGACAAACGGAAAACTTTTATTAACCGACAAATTTTGTCCTTTGATGGACTTTAATGTAAGGATTTTATTTTGCAAGAAATATTTCTAAACAGAAATAAAATTGTTAGTTTTTAAGATTTTTTTAAATTTAAGTATGTTCATAAATATACATCAGGCTAACTGAAAGTCAAGGTAAACTATGGAGGATGCTAAGTGATATAATTTAATGACTAATAAATGAATGTTATTACTGTTGAATAATTTTTTTCATATAATTATTATCTATATTATTTTAGCTTTAGAAATTAATTTATTATATATTTTAAATATTTAAAAAAAATCATTTTACCTCTGGCAAAACCAAAAGACACTAAAACACAAGGGGTTACTGAGTGTTAGAGAATATGAGGGGGAAAACTATTAAGGAGAGAGAACAATAAAAGAACAGGAATTAAGAAGATAACAATTGACATTTCATTTAAATTTTTGAAGATCAAACAAGTCAGAAGAGAATTGCATAAGTGAGAAGTGTGAGAGTAGAAACTGTTAGCATAGAACTTATAGTTACATCTAGCCATTTCAACTGTAAAATGAGGAGACCTATCTGCCAATCTGGTACTGCGCTTAAATTTATAAAGTCTAGGTACAATAGAAGAAAGTTCATCAGAACAATTAACATGAAAGTATTTATAGAAAAGGCATAGGGAAGCTACATTATGCTGGTGGAAAAGTGACTGAAACCGAGATGCCAAGTAAGGACAAATAACATTGCAGATTCTTCTTTGGATTTTATCAGGAATCTCTAAATATATAGCAGAAGCACCAGTTCAGATGTGACAGCAATAGTAAAAGCATGACTGACTTATAAATATGTAAGATAGATTCTCACAAGAAAAATTGTCTCGCACAACACAGTGAAACAAATTTCCTAGCAGAAGGTCGAACAATTGGTTCTATATAATCTTTCCACTTCATATCAATGAAAAATGTTAACCTGAAAAGGAGCAATGAGTTACTCTATTGGCGGTTAGCATCAGCCATGCTGATGGAAGGCAAAAAAAGTTCTCTCAGATGATTAAGAGAGCAAATTCATTTTGAAAGCATTAGAATTCACAAACCATTCCTTGCCCCAGTTAACAACAGATTGTAGATGATTTTTGAAATTACTGATCCTATTAGACTTGCTATTAAGACAGGAGTAAATAGTTCTGTCATCAGCATAAATACATAATCAGGAAGGTCATTAGGAACAATGTTGGTTCAAGGATAGAGCCTGGGAGGGATACCTGCATTAATGCAAAAATATCTAAAAGAGTAGCTATTCAAGGCAACTTTCATTTTGTGATTTGATAAGAAAGACTGAATCAGTTCAAAAAGTCATCCAGGAATACTATAACTTTTCAACTTGTGAAGACCACCACACCAAACCCTTTCAAATGCATTCAAGATATCCAAAGCAACAACACCTTGAGTTTCACCATTCTCATCCAAAGCTTGAGAGACACTTTCAGCAATAATTGTTAATATATCAGCAATTGAGCTAGAGAAGCAAAAGCCATATTGCTTATCTGAAAGAAGACTCTGTGATGTGAGATACTTAACCTATTCCAAGTACTTTGCCAAAAAGAGGTAGCAGGCTAATAGGCTGATAAAAGGATCAGGTAGTTCACCAGAGTTCTTAAAGACGAGAAATACAGAAGAGAATTTCTAACAAGCAGCAAAGCAAGAAGCAGTAAGGCATTTATTGTACATTTATTCTAGTTTAGAGAGAACAAGAGCCAGTTCTGGAGTGCATATTTATAAATATAATAGGTTTTGCTAATATTAAAGCTTCATCAGAGAATGAGATACAGAGAAAAAGAAAGTGGGAAATTTCTGGAATTTTTAATTTTTGTGTTTTATTACTTAAGCAGATTTATATATATATATATATATATATATATATATATATATATATATATATATAACAATGTATATACAGATATATATAACAATGATTCAAAGAAATGGAATATTTCATATTTTGCAAATGACTTTCATAATTCCCACTTAATTTTTATTGAAATGAGTATAATTAATAACAGTATATCAATTTGATATATGTAAATCATCTAGCATTTCTTTTCTGACAATTTTTATATAGGAGATCATTTCATTTTCATGAGTATTCTCAGTGCCAAAGTATATAAAAAGAAAAAAAAGAGTGAAATCTTTGATGTTCAGCATATTGTTGCCCAGTATCATAACCGGCAAGAGTTAAGGATATATTGGAGGTACACAAAGCCATTATTAGCACATTGCAGGATGCTGGCAAAACTCGAGAGGAGACAGCTGTCAAGGCAGGATGCTCTCAGTCTGCTGTCTTGAACTAAAAAAAAAGATGAAGTTGTTCAAAACATTCTAACTGTGCTTCCAAAACCAAGACAACATGTTGACATGAATATCAGCTGGATAGGATCTTTATTTCCAATCAATTTGCCAATTGTGGTAAAATTTCTGAAGTCTGGAATGATGTTGGTGTAGCTGTTTCTTGATTCACAGCACTCTGGAGATTCTATCAGCTCAGATATGGAAGCAAAATACCCATTTTCGAAGCTACTACTAATGTTTAAACAGAAACAAAAATAGGAAATCTGAGCAAAATTAGTCTGTTAATCAATGGAACGAAATCATTTTTCAGTGAGGAATCAAAATTCTGTATTTCCTTCAGTGATCATGGCCTTTGCTTTTGGATAAAGTCACATAAGAGATATGATGCCAAATGCATGAAAAAAAAAAAAAAAAAAGAAAAAGTAAAATTCCCTCCAGCTGTGATGATTTGGAGTTGTATATCTGTTACTGGAATCAGAAACAGTAATTTCTTGAAAAGGTGGATAATGCTGCTATTAGGATGTCGTAGATAATTTCCTTATCTCATTCATGGAGGACAAGTTTGGGGGAAGTTAATTTATTTTCCAGTATGACCTTGCTCCACTCCACACACCACAATATTTTCTACTTGAAGTGATTCTAACTTTCAAACTCTCTCCAACTAAATGAAGAATGTATTTGGCTTTTAATTAAAAAGTCAAATATTCTTCCATAATACATTAAAAAATTAAAGAGTCACAAAAAAAAGAAATATGGAAGGACTTGGTTAGAGTAAACATCTAATTTTTGTCTGTCTATATTTCAAATGTACACATGTAAAAATAATCATGTATCAGAACCAATTCTTCTGATTACTTTTATTTTAAAATTATTTTGTAAGAAAAATTTTAATTTGATTTTTATGCTAACAAGATATAAATTTATGGTTGGCTTCACCCAGAAAATACCTCACTGTTCTTTTTTTCTTTCTTTTTTCTTTTTAAAGCACTTTTTTTTTTAAATCGAGTTAAAGTAGCAAATCCTGATTTCTGATAATAGAAAGAAAATGCAGAGAATCATGTTGAAATCAATCTTCTTTCTTTCTCAATCACAAGTGAAGCATACAACATTTACAACTGAATCAGAGTTTCCATGGCAACCAAAACAACCAGCTGGTCTGAGCTTTGGACTTTCATGACATAACTCATCAAAAGAAACATGTGCTATTGTTAATCAGACAGAATCTTGGGAAAGTTAGTCTTCAATGAGCTACAGAAGCAATTAACTGGAAGCAGACAAGTTTTAATAATACATACAAGAAAAAAACATATTTCTATATTTATCTATTTATACACACACGCAAAAGTAAATGCATACACATGCACAGATATATTAACATGTCTCTTCAGACTCAAGCTTTATACCAAATAGTAACAAGTGTACAAAAACAGGGAAATACTAATTTCTATTCAAATTTTAAAGTACTGATTTTTTTTTTTTAATTTCCAAGTACTAATATAAATAATCTTAAAATTTAACTTTATAAAAACCAAATTTTCATTTTTTAAGTGAGTAATAAGACAAAAAGTCTGGTCATCAGCAAGAGAAAAAGCCCAAGATGTGAGTTACACATTGGAGATATAAACATCAAGCTGGTGCAGTAGTCCAAATATCTTGGAAGCATTTTAAAAGAGGATGGAAAATGTGACACCAAAGATCAGAACATGTATTGGACAAGCAAGAGAAGAATTCCAAAAGCTAAGAAATGGCGAAGAAATGAAAGAAAAGAGTACTGGATTGCTATGTGATATCCATCGTCTTACATGGCAGTGAACATTGGGCAATCTCCCCACAGATGAAGGGAAAAAACAGGAGGCACAGCAGAAACATGGTCCTACAGAAGGATACTGAAAATTCCATGAACAGTGTGAGTAAGCAACAAGGAAATGTCAACAGAAAGACCACTTCTACTCAGAATCCGGAAAAGATAACAAATTCCTTAGACACATAATGAGATGGTGGTGGTGGTGGTGGTGGTGGTGGGGGGGGTCTTAGAAAGCTTAACCCTCAAAGGACAAGAGAGATAGGGAGAGGCAGTGAGCCATTTATCTGACAATTTTATGTGAATAGGAAAGGGAGAAAAACTGCTAAGAGCTACACGAGATAGGAAGTTGTGTAGAGCCATGAGCGCATATGCCTGAAGGTACCTGGCAAAAAAGAAAAAGAAATTAGATTTTAACAAACCTTGTGTTATTATAATTCTTAAAATTTCATTAAATCACTTCAATTTACTAATTCCTTGAATCAAAAAACTTTTCTAAAACCTATTCTAATTTTCCCAAAATTCTTTATTCAGTCTCCAACCAAAAAAAAAGAAAAAGAAAAAAAAAAACAAACAGGATAAAAAGAAAAAGCTAAAAATATACACGTGAATTCAACTTAGTTTTTAGCAAGAAAATATTTGTTCTAATAGCACCTCTTGTCCAATTAACTCTTCCTATTTTGTTACTTTTACAGGAGACAATTAGACAACCACACAAACATAAATTACTTGGCAAAGTTTAACATTTATACCCGCAAAAAAATGATGTATCAAAAGGACAGATTTTCTCTTGGTACCACAATTATTGCTGCATACTTTCTTGGCAATTTTTAGGTTTTAAAAAAGCTATTTGTAGAATTTTAATGAAACCTAATCCTTGAAAATTGGATTTATGCTTTTTTTTCTCAAGAAATGACAAGAAAAATGTTAAACACTATTTTATTTGATTGTTTATTTACAAGAATAATTTTATATTAACAAAGTTTATAAAAAATATGTTAAGCAAAAGCAATGCAATATTTATCATTTGCCATATTATAAAGAAATAATTATAAAAACAAATTATTTTCATTCAGAAATTTATAAAAATGTCTGAACACAAGGATATAGTGTTTAATAAATAAATAAAAAAAGAGTATCTACTCAAATATGAGTATCCATTAAAAATGATGTGTAAGCAACCATAAATTAAATTATGTTGGATTAATAAATGAAAAATCCATTCCTAAAAAAAGTAACTAATTATAAATTTTGAAAAAAAAAAAAAAAAAAAAAAATCCACTTTCTAGGTATTTCATTTGCTTTTGCTACATAAATTCACTAAAATAGTTTGGGAGCATCTGGATTTAAGTATTTTTCTTGAGAATGTTAAACACTTTATCAGATTGTTTAATTTCAAGGATAGTGTTTAATACCTTTGTTGTCAATTCTTGAGACAAAAAAAAAAGTTTCATGTTTGATTTTCATTAAAATTGTCACAATGGCTTTTTAAAACAATAAAAATTGCTGAGAGCATACAGTAATGATGGTGTCAAGAGAAAAAAAAACAAACATTCTTTTGATATGCCATTTTTGTTTTTTTCGCTACAAATGTAAAGCTTTGCCAATTACTTAAATAATAAAGCAAATTACATTGTTGAGCTGAAAAGATACAAATTTAAAACCCTCAGTAATTAATAAAGACACATGAACACGAAGTTTAATTTTTGTAGACATTTTTCAATACCTACTATAAAACGAAGCACAGAAATTCTACAAAGAAAAAACAAAAAACACTTAAATACTGTTAGTGTGAGTGTGAGTGGGGATATTGATGCACTCACTTGCAATCCTCCCTCGTTATTGACAGTGTCTTATGAAAGTTTGCAAACATCTTCCAAAATAATGAAAATCAGGTTTGTTTTCAATTTTAAAATATTGCATTCTTTTAATGTGCGCAAAAACTTACAAGATATGTATTAATGTAAACTGCAAAACATGAGTATTTATTTACAAGAAAAGCATTAATTTTTTTACCATTGCCTTGACTCTGGAAGGCACCAATGATGCAAATCTTTTGCACAGAACATTATCGACTTCTTGACTTACAGATTGTCTTTATTAGTTCTTTCAGAAAATGATCTGCAGAGGTGTCTTTTCACCCGTAAAATCTTGCCTTTCATTAAATCCTACAGATTATTTATCAGAATGAAGTCCAGTGAGTTTGGCAGCCATTCTAAGAGTTTAATATCATGATCTTGAAATCATTTGTTTAACTATGTAGCCGTAAGAAGCAGCATACTGTGTCAAACAGATGCATTTTTTTTATTTTCATGAATGGCATGGTAGTAGAACCATTACAGCCGACCTATAACAAGACCTTGGTTAGGATAACTCATTATAAAACAAAGCAAAAGGGAAAGATTCATGCCTTTCTCTAGGGAATTCAAGTAAAAAATATGCATGCGTGAATAGAATAAAGTTATAAATAATTGGCAAAAGTATCTACACATCAGGATCATACATAAGCTTGATCAATTTTTCAGCTTTACATATGCATCGCCTTTGGTGTTTACATCCAGGAAAAATCTTCAGACTGCAAGGTAATTGTCTCTTGAGTCCTCAGGTGATTCTGTCATATGCTTTAGACTTTTGTGATTACACTGTTAACTATCTCTATTTCCTTTATCGCTCTCTTTCTTCTCAGAAAAATTTCTGACTAGATAGAAATCACTCTCTCTTCATCTGCGAGCATTTTTGTATTTGGTGATTTTAATGTTTATCATGTCAAGTTGCATAATCATTCTAATGTTATTGATGTTGCTTGCATTCTGATAATCAATTTTTCTATTGCTTGGTCTCTCAAATAGTGTATTTCCTTACAATAAAATCTGATCAAGATTCTTCTTTATTTGATTTGTTCCTTACCTAGTCTCTTAGCTCTTGTTGAGTATCGCAACTCTCTCCTTTTGGCAATTTGGATCACATTGTAATATCTGTAGATATTTCTTCTGAGTCACCTATTAGAAAGGAACCACCTATTCACAAGACTTCTTTCTGTTACCAGTGTACTGATTGGGATTCATCTTGTGACTTTCTTTGGGACACCCCTTGGATTGATATTCTTAACCTTTGAATTAAGAAATGTGCCACAAACATTTCTTCTTAGGTTAGAGCCAGTATCGAAGCTTTTGTACCTTCTCGGAAATACCAGGTGAAACCATAATTTTCACCCTGGCCTGTTTAGCAATGATAGCCCACAGCAATCACTTTTTCCAGCTGTATTTGCATGATAATTCTGAACACAACAGACACATCTGTCACTGCTCATAAGAATTGTAAATGTGTCCTCAAAGAGTCTAAGTCTTTGTTTGCTGTTAGAATGAGGCACTGTATAGCCTCCAACAAGTTTTTTTCATGGGACTACTGTGGCTCTGTAATAGTGCGTTAAATAAGAGTTAGAATTATACCTCCCTTCTCTTAACTCAATTTGAGTTGTTAATAACTTCTGCAGAATGCTTGACTCATTAATTCTCTTCAAATTCTACTCTTGACTCATCTGGAATATCTTTGCCTGACTTTCCACTTTGAACCGAGTCTGAGTTACATGCACATAACTCCATCCAGGGATTTCTACTATAATCTCTCAAATGGATCCCCACAGAGCATGTGGATTTGATGTTATCTTTGTAATAGTTCTGTGCTCCTGAATTGGCTCCTTTTCTCTTACAATAAATGCCTTACTGCTTCTTGCTTTCCTGCTTGTTAGAAATCCTTTTCTGTATTTCCAGTCTTTAAGAACTCTAGCAAACTGTCAGATCCTTCTAACTATCAGCCTATTAGCCTTCTACTTCTTTCTGGCAAAGTACTAAAGGCTCCAATCAACTTGAAATTTGTTAAGTATCTCACCTTACATGGTCTTCTTCCAGACCAGCAATATGGCTTTTGCTTCTCTAGGTTAATTGCTGATCTATTAATGATTATTGCTGAAAGAATCTATCAAGCTTTGGATAAGAATGGTGAAGCTCAGACTGTTGCTTTGGATATCTCAAAGGCATTTGTCAGGGTTTGGTATGCTAATATTCTTCACAAGTTGAAAGGCTATGGAATTTCTGGATGAATTTTTGAACGGATTCAGTCTTTGTTTAACGGCCAATCTTCTAGATTTGTTTGCATTAATGCAAGTGTTCACCAGGGCTTTCTATCTTGTTCCTAATTTTCATCAATGATCTTCCTGATATCATTTGTCCTCAACTCTGTATATATGCTAATGAGAACTTATATATATATATATATATATATATATATATACACACACACACACACACACACACACACAGCAATAAACAGCCTGTAACATAACCATAAATATACAAGGTACTGAATGTGTGTGTGGGGGGGGGGGCTAAAGAAACTTGAAAAACAATGTGCTAAGTGTGTAAGTAAACTTCTGATGAACAACTGTAGAATTTTATGACTTTCAGTCCACAAAACCCTTGGCAGATATTACTTTTGTGACCTTTCATCTAAATGACTGAAATTTAGAGAGGGTGTCAAATAATTAATTGAATCCATAAGATCTGCATCACTTGCATCTTCTTTCCTATTTCTGGTCTTTTTATATTAAGCCTGGGTGTATATCTTTGTTCACACTTTTATACCCGGTTTTCAAATAAGATTTAATTTCATATTCAGTGAACATAAAAACATTTTTTTTTTATTTAAATGAAAATCAGAAAATTTCTTTTAATTTCCCAATATAAAAAATCAAAATCTATCTTACATATTTATATGTCTATCATTAGTCCTTGCTTTGAATATTGCTGCTACATCTGGTCTGGCGCTCCTGTTATATATTTCGAGATTCTTGATAAAATCCAAAGAAGAATCTGCAATGTTATTGGTCCTGACTTGGCATCTCATCTTCAATCCTTTTCCCACAACTGTAACATAACTTCCATTTGATTTTTCTATGAATACTTTCATGGTAATTGAAATGAACTTTCCTCTCTGGTACCTAGACATTATGAATTTAAGCACAGTACTAGCTTAGTGGCAAGGTCTCATCATTTTAAAGTTGAAATGGCTGCTAGATGTAATTGTAAGTTCTCTGTTAACAGTTTCTTCTTTCATACTTCTCACATGTGGGGCTCTCTTCTGTCTTCTTAATTCTTTTATTGTCCTCTGTGCTTAATAGTAGATTATTTCCCATATTCTCAAAACTTAGTAACCCCTTGCATCCTAGTAGATATTTTGCCTTGCTTGGGATGAAATGAGAAGAAAGGAAAAAGAGAAAAGAAAAGAAAAGAAAAAAGAGGAAAAGAAAAAAGGGGAAAAGAAAAAAGGGGAAAAGAAAAAAGGGGAAAAGAAAAAAAAAAAGAAAAGACAAAAGAGAAAAGAAAACAATAAAAGCAAAAAGAAAAGAAAAGCAAAAAGAAAAGGAAAGGAAAAAGAAAAGGAAAGGAAAAAGAAAAGGAAAGGAAAAAGAAAAGGAAAGGAAAATGAAAAGGAAAGGAAAAGGAAAAGGAAAATGAAAAGGAAAGGAAAATGAAAAGGAAAGGAAAAAGTCTTACTTTCTTTGATTTAGTTATTATTCTTCATCTTAGAATTGGTTAAACAAGCTGAAACTAAGCCACTGAATTTGAATGATTTTCAAGATGCATTTAACTACAACATTGTTTCCTGTCCTGACAAAATCATTATTTTTTTTATTTTAATAAATATGTGATTATATAAACTTATTTCATTGAGATAATGCCAGAGCATCTTTTCAGAAAATAGAGTTTTATACACAGATTTCCAAACAATCCAAAACCTGAATAAACTTTATATCTGAATTTTATTCATATTTGGGCAAGGTTGAAATTTAGCTAAAAATATAGAAAAAGAAAGTTTTAGAAAAGATCTAATGTCAAACTGACATTAAATTATTTTTGAAAAGTCTTAACCAAACAAGACCGAGTCTGTCGTATATACAATAGTTGAAGCCTAAAAGTAATGTGAAGTTTTTAAAGGTTAGAAAATTTAATTTTTAAAAATCAACCAGCTGTAACTAAGTAATTTGTTGGTAATTTGTATAAAATGAAATTTCAAAAGAATGTAGTCAGAAAAAAAGAATGTCCAAATGTTGTTACTTGCGAATTCAATATTGATTTATTAAGTAATTGTTGCCCTAGCTATAAAGGTATTTTGGAAAGTTCAAAGCAAATAACTTGATAAAACAAGCTGTATAAGGTAATCCAAAACGACTGGATTTTCTGTCAATAACAAAACTTTCTTTCTCATTAAGCCTTAATCTGGAATAAATCAGAGATTTAAAAGAAAATTTTTTTCTTTTTTCATTATTTTAAAATGACAAATATTTAGAAAGTAATCTTGGATCCATTTTAGCACTGCTAATAATAGCTTAAATAGGAGTTGTCATCTCATCTCTGGTCTCAAGTCGGAACAATCTTCTCCTGGGGCATGGGGAAATAAAGTACAAAGAAGATCATGATGCAGTGGTGGTGGTGGTGGTAAAGTGTAAACTGATTTATTTATTTCCTTATGAATTACTTTTTTTTTGTTCTTTTTTTCTAGACAGACTCAACACTAAGAATTATCTACATTTTTAAACTACCAAGTTTGTCTGGTATTATAATGATGTCTTTTTATCTATGTGAATTTGAACTTGAAACAACAGCATAAATAGCAGTGGTGATGCTACAACAATGGCAAATTAGCCATTGTGAGAAATGGATAGATCAAATCTAAAGGGAGACGGAGGAGGAGGGGGGTGTACATAAACAAAAATACTGAATGCCATAGTGCAGAGACTTTTCCATGTACAATCCAAAGAATCCTATTTCTTGCTCAGACCAATTACTGCCTTTGAAACAAGTTTGCTACAAGGTTATGAGGTGGATTTTGCAAGTGTATTTACAAATGCAAGGAAAGGCAAGGTGAAGGTGAATGCTTTGCCCAAGACAAAATCGCCCAGATCAACATGACTAGGATTAAAAAGACAAGGCTCTCTGATCACCAACAAAGCCTGTTAGTCGTCATCACCGTAACATTAGTAGTTTTAGTCAGTGGTGGGTGGGGGGTCACAAAAAGAAAAAAACAAGAGTTGTCGGTTGACAAGTACGACGGTTAGGAGGAGTCTCGGGTGTAGCAGTGGTAGTTGGAGTTGAGGAAAGATTACTTAACTTGGATGGGATGAATGTCAACCAACATTATAGCAATATTACTATTACCTACTACTACGAGAGAGAGAGAGAGAGAGGGGGGGGAATAGAGAATGACTTAGAGAAGATGGGGTGGGAGGGATGATCAGCCAAGCCGCATTTCTCGTGTTTATGTGGGGAAAAAAAAAAAAAAAAAAAATGACGCATTATGACTATGTAAAATTAGCTGTAGACAACAAATTCCCCCTCTGACCAAAAAAAAAAAAAAAATTATATATATATATTATTATTATTATTAGCAGCAGCAGCACAATTCAATCTTGTGTACAATAATTTTATGAACATGAATGATGGGGTGGTGGAAGACATGTAGTTATGCACACATCATCATCATCATCATAAGAGAAACAGGAAAAGAAGATATTAAGTAGCTGAAGTCAGCATATTTTTTTAATTTTTTTAAAGAAAGGAACAACAAAGGATTTCATTAGATCGATCACACACAAGCAGTATTCATCAGACTGACCAGTAAGGAGACACCTCTGTGGACAGGAAGGATTCAAGTGGCCAGACACGGAATGATTTTAAAAGCAATATGATTGAAATAGGTTCGAATCCTACCATTGGTAGTATGATAAAATTAAAATTAAAAAAAAAAAAAAAATAATTGTGGGGGAAAAAAAAAAATGAATTTATTGTTGGTCTCATCGGCCTTTGAAAATTTTTGTGAAAACGAAGAAAAAGTTGAGTGAATTAAAAGCGAAAACACAAGGGGAGAGGATGAGGTGGCAGTTTCCTAGTAGCAATGAGAGAGAAGTGGTTGTGACAAGAAGAAAGAGGGAAGAAAGTCAACATCCACTACAGACACCAGGAGCCAAAGCAAGCAAGCAGTGGCAGTTGAAAAGTAGATCTCGGCTAGTAAGAATAGTAGTAGTAGTTACAACTAATATGGATTTTGGTATTTCAGAAATGAGGTATCTGTGGTATTCATGAATTTTTATTTGCAACAACAACATCCTCCTCTTCCTCTTGCTGCTGGTTACTTACATATTTAATTTTTATTATCAAGGAGAAAATCAGTTTTGTTATTTCGACAACTTAATCGATTATCGTCTTTTCAATGTTCTATAAAAACGTACAATAATAAACTCTTGGCTGCTGGTCTGTAGTGATTCAATATTTATGAGATGTGGTATCACTAACATTCCTTGCCTGATACTCACAGAGCTCTCCTCTCTCTTTTGTCCTATACTTACGATGTGTGTCGTGTGGGATTTTATTATTTCAGATATATCAATCGTTCATAAATGAAATTTATAGTCAACTAGCAAGGTTACTCGAAGTTGTACACAGTAAATTATGAACAACCATTTTGGAAACTGATTTTCATTTTACTAGTATTTATGTGAGGAGAAAAGTCATTGATAGAAAAAAGGAGAAGCTAATGTCAGTTGGTCATTTTAATAACACTGTTCAAAATTCTTTTTCATGTGACTATGGACAAGAAGAAGTGTTACATGTTCCATGAAAAGGTAAATGATAAAAAAAGTGACCAAAGGTGTAGATCTCAATGTTTTTATTTTTTCTATTCAATGTTAAGCAACATTACATCTTGATTTCAACAAAAAAATCCTTAAAAGATTTTTTGGGGGATGGAGGGGGTTGAGAATTTAACTCATCTCTAATAAAATGGTCTAAATTCTAAATGGTTAAAAAAAAAAAACAACAACCAGGTAATTATTTAAATAAAATAGGTGGCAGTTATTAAAAAATAAAAGGAAATTACCTTCTTTAAAAACAGATGACAATGATGATGACGACGATGACAATCTACAAAAAATGTTTGGATCTTTAAATTATTCCTATTGAGAAGCTGTGACAATTTTGATTTTTAGCACACTAAATGGCATCCATGGGTTAGAAAAATATTCTCTTCTCAGGGCAGGTTTTTTTTTTTCTCCCCTCCTCTTACAGAAGCATTTTTTAAAATACGGGTTATTTAACTTTAAACGTAATTTTTAACATGGTTTTAATCCTAAAGATAATTCTTTAAAAAAAAAAAAAAAAAAAAAAAAGGATTCATATTGGTATGCATTCATTAAGTAAAAATTGACTGCAAATCCAGTAAAAAAAAAAAAAAAAAAAAAAAATTTTCTGCTCATCAGATAAGAAACCACAGCTGGTTTGTTTACTAACAAGCCAATAACACACAAGCTGTTGTTGTTGCTAAGAACTGTTTCCTTTAATGAAAAATAAATAAATGAATAAATAAAATAAGTGTTTTTTTCTACTGAGATTAAATGATTGATTACTGTACACAGGAAAAAGCTGCATTCCACAAGTTTGTCCCAAATTTTTGTCTATCAAAATGTACAAAAAGACTCTCCCCGCCTTGCTTAAGATGATAGACATGCAGAGACCTCACAACTTCAGAGGTTGAAATTATGGAAGCAAAAATTAGCATTCAAGTTCTTAAAGGTCTTCCAATGAGGATTATTTTATAACTCAATTAAATGTTCTATACTTAGGTTAAGCATTATAGTTGAAACTTTTACATTGTTCAAGAAGGGAAATTCATAAATGGAGAATCTTCTATAAAGAGAATTAGAGATTAACTCAAGAAAAGAAAAAAAAGAGATTTGATTTTTTTTTTTTTTAAGCGTATCACCCCAAGCAAGGCTGGAGGCCACTGTCATGCAAGAGGTTATAGAAGGGTTGGAGGAAGAGCAGATAGGAGTGGTAAAGGAGAGGATGTGGAGAAAGAGAAAAACAGGACTCCTTGAGGCAGCGGTTGTATAATTTAGAGAGGGCAGGCGCCAGTTCAGGCGCGCATTTCTTCAGGACAATGGCTGGTATCCCGTCACCACCAGTAGCCTTGTGGTGATCTAAGTTAGAAATAATGCACAATACTGACGACGGGTTATGTGCAATCCGTTCAAGAGGGCCTCAGTTCTGGGAGGGAAATCGGGCAAGGGTACCCCGGAAGAGTCTAGCGTTGAATTGGAAGAAAACTTCCGAGCAAAGCATTCGGCCTTGTCGGCAGAGGTGGTTAGGACCTCAAACTGATTGAACAGGGGAGGAATGGAGGGTTTGTTATTGTTCAGGACGCTCTTGCAGAGGCGCCAATAATCTTTGGAGCCAAATTTGCGGGATGCAATACGTTCCTTCATCCGAGCAGCAAATAGTGACTTGGCATCGTCGAGGATACGCTTACACTTGTTACGGGCAGAGGTAAATAGACGTCTATTGAAGTCGGACATATCACTACGAAAATGGTGGAAGAAGTGGTTCCTATGGGCAATGGTGGCTGAGCAAGCAGCTGTGAACCAGGGGGAGGAGTGCGGTTTGACCTTAAAACCAATCTAGTTCCAAATTGTAGCAAGTCATGCAACTGCATTTTTTTTTTACCAGTGAGTTATAGTGACAAGAAAAGAAAAAGAAAAAGTTGACAAGTTGAAAGTAAATAAAACTACTAAGAGACTGTTAGTTAGAATATAATGAAAAGGAAAATACTAAGCTAAAATTATTTTGAAATTATTTGTTAATGAAATAAGTTCTGATTTCAAGGAAATGCTTTTCACAAGTTGTACTTTTTTTGTCAGATTTTTCCCCAATAAAAACTGCAAATTTCCAAATAGTGAAAAATCTAAGAAAAACAAACAAAAAAACACTAAATTCTTAGAGAGAGTGTGTGTGTGAGAGTGTATATATATATATATATATATATATATATATATATATATATATAAGTGAACACATTTTCAGTTAGTAAATGGTAAAAAAAAGTAGATCTTTTAAATGCATGGATTAATTAGGCTGATTCAAATCCCAGGGCTACTTGAGGTTAAAATTATGTAAAAACAAAAATAAGAAAGAAAAATTTTTTGAAAATTATAACGTTTCAGTCAAGAAACTAAATATTCTTCAGGAAATGGTAAATAGAGCTCAAAGCTTGGCACAATAGATAAGATTCCAAAAGCAAATGGGATACTCTCAAGATTTGGAACCATAACAGATTGTAGCCAAGATTATCGGGATGCCAAACATCTGGCTTGATAAAAAAAAAAAAAGAACAAAAAGAAAAAAAAAAGCTCTACAAAAATAATGTCTTAAACTTTCAGGCAAAGTTTATGATAAAAAAAAAAAATTAGAATAAGTGCTTATCTCTCTTTTCCACATTGAAAGTAAGTAAATTTGCTTATCTAAACAATAGTTTATAAAAACATTTGGCAATCACAGAGTAAAGAAATGGTTGTGAATTTATGAGAGCAGAATTTAAAAAGAAAAGTTAGTCTTTCTTATTCTAGTAAAATCATCAAAACATGGAGGTGTCATTTAACTGATTTGGAAAGAAGGTCAATGTTATCAGGTTGCCAAAAAACTTGGCTATCTGATTAAGCATACAAGCCAAACTATTTTTATTCTTCAGGATGAAAAAGGCATTTTCTTCTCAATAAGTTTCTACAAATTTAACAGCAAAGACAGTCAGAAATTAAACAGAAATTACCTTTTATTTTTGTTTACAATCTTCAGAGATATCATTTCTTGTTTTGTCTGACTTCTCTTGAAAAGGTTTTCATGCTGCATTATTAAACATTAAATGAAGACTTGGCCTTTTAAGGTCCTGAAATATATGATTTGATTTGTTTAACATCAACTTCTTCATGGCTGATTTAATGCCAAAATTTCATTTTCTTGGCAGCTTTGAATTAATAAAAATGTATGTCATTCTGCTTTCACAGTTGAGTATATGGCATATGATACTCAGCTTTTGTGCATATACATGTTTCTGTGGACATGATTACTAGAGGCGGTGATATGTGCGTTGTATGTTGTAGTTTTGTTGAAGTTATATTTTGGAATACAGTTTGATTTAAGAAATTGTAGGGTATTATATGGATTAATGTCAAAAGAAAGAGTTCTTTCATGTTGGTTAGTTGATTTTGTTTAGTGGCATATCAGCCTCTATGGGTTATTTAATGCCGAAATCTAAATATTTTGAACACAATTTCATGGCTTCAACTAAACATATTTTGAATGCAACTGTATGCCGGTCATTTCCTATGAATATATATTGTTGGTAACTTTTTCCATATAAGAATGTATTGCTGGTATTTTTACTATAAATAAGTATTGTTGTACTTTCATAGCATTTTGTTTTTGGATTCAGTATTTGCCCATAGCTGGGATCTTAACATGTGCTACCACCCTGGGTTAGGGTTGACTTGGGAACAATGGCAATTAAGAGGTAGTTCCATGCTCCTCAAAGCCTCCAATCTCTTGATCAGAGGCCTTGCTGCCAGATGCAGATTATTGTCATACCCAGGACTGTGTCCTGAAATACACTTCATAGCTTGAAGAAAAGGTATCAAAAATATTCTTTGCTTGAATACACAGTATAGATGAACTATGGAAGACAGTAAGCATCAAACTATCAAGTGATGTGACATTCCATTTATAATTGGAATGGATATAATTATGTTCTTAAATCTAATAAGGAAATAAAATTTTAGAAGTGTAGCAAGAAGTAAAAGTTTATTACCATCATTCCATATCTTCAATTAAAAAGTTCCTTAAATAATATTATCAATAAATGACAAACCACAAGTCATCATAACTGCCACTTATAAATTTCACACAAGTGAAGTTTTGTATTACCAAATAAAAGACATTAACATGATGTCATGAATTCAAAATATTTAGAATCATGTGTACATTATTTATCATGATCTTATTTCTCTATGTATTTCAAGGATACCCTCGACAAAAAAAAAAAAAAAAAAGGTTTATTCTGTAGCTGCCATGTTTGCATTATGCTGTGAAGTGTCTGGAATTTTATCTTTAAATATTTCCTGGAACAAGATTTATCATTCTGCGAATATTTTAAATAAATTACTTATCAAATGAACTTGAAGAACGAAGCAATACAAGAGTCACAGTTAGCGTGTGTGTGTGTTGATAAGTCTTAGCAAATGAATGAATAAATCAATTATTGGAGAACAACAATTTAAGTGGAGTAGAATTTATGGGAAACATTTTGACAGTTTATCAGAGAGCAGTAGTATTGAGATGGTAGAAAAAATACTGTCTAAAAGGAATCAAAGTCTATATAGAACAAAATCAAAATTGAAATGGTACATGTCAACATTACTATAGTTATGGATGAGAGGGAAAAAAAGAAGTTTTTATTTCTTAATCATTTCCAGACAAAGCAGTAAATCCATTAAGACACAAGTCTGAGTTTTAGAGAATATGAGAAAAAATACTATTAAGGAGAGAGAACAATAAAAGAATAATAATTAAAAAGACAGAAGATAATGATTGACATTGCATTTACATTTTTAAAGATCAAAGTTGACTTAAGAAGCAAGAAACCAGAAAAGAATTCCACAAGCGAGAAGTGCAATAGAAGGAAAAGTTAGCAGTGAATTTACGGTTACATCTAGCCATCTCAACCGTAAAATGACGAGATCTTGCTGCAAATCTAGTACTGCAAAATTCATCAGAACAATTAGCAAGAAAGTATTTATAAAAAAAGGCACAAGGAAGCTACATTACAACAGTGGAAAAGTGACTGAAGCCAAGATGCAAGGTCAGGACCAATAACATTGCAGATTCTTCTTTGGATTTTATCAAGAATCTCTAAGTATACTTAGATGACAGGAGCACCAGACCACTTGTGGCAGCAATATTCAAAACATGGACAGACGGTAAACTTATAAATAACTAAGATAGATTCTGAAGAGAAAAATTATGTAGCACAACCCAGTGAACCAACTTTCTTAGCAACAGACTTAGCAATGGATTCAATATAATCTTTTCACTTCATGCCAACAGAAAATATTAGCCCAAGAAGGTACAAGGAGTCACTCTCCAGGAGGTTAGCATCAGTTATGGTGATGGAAGGCAGAAAGGGGTCTCTGATAGATGTTTCATTTAGGAGGCATTAAAATTAACAAGCCATTCCTTGCCCCAGTTAACAACAGATTGTAGATCATTTGAGATCATCTGCCAATGTGACTTCATCTAATTGATCAGACTGACTATTAAGACAGGAGTAAATAGTTTTTTATCATCAGCATAGATACTGAGTTGAGAACAGGATGGTTACTGATGAAAATTAGGAACAATGTAGGTCCAAGGATAGAGCCCTAGGGGACACCTGCATTAATGCAAAAAGATCTAGAGGAGTGGCCATTCAGGACAACTTACATTTCATGGTTTGATAAGAAAAACTGAATCAGTTCAAAAATTCATCCAGAAATACCATAACTGTTTAACCTGTGAAGAAGGCTGGTATGCCAAACCGTGTCAAATGCTTTTAAGATGTCCAAAGCAACAGCCCGAGCTTCACCATTCTTATCTAAAGTTTGAAAGACATTTTCAGCAACAATTGTTAATACATCGGCAGTTGATCTAGTGAAGCGAAAGCTATATTGCTTATCTGAAAGAAAACCCTGCAATGTGAAATGCTTGACCAATTCAGAGTTGATTAGAGGCCACTAGTACTTTGCCAAAACGAGGTAGAAGGCCGATTGTTAGAAGGATCAGATGATTCACCTGAGTTCTTAAAGACTAGAATTACAGAAGAGGATTTCCAAACAAGCCAGAAATTGTCACATTTTGATAAGTAACATTAATGCCAATTATAAATACCACTTTTCAAAAACATGGATTTAAACAAAAGCTCAAATAGGGAAACAGAAATTAAATTAACTGAAAAGGCCAGGACTGTTAACTAACATAACCGAATATAGGAAGTTATAGTAGAATGGTAGTTTGCAGAGACAAATTTAACATTAAATTTGACAGAAAAAGTTATTCTCAAAATGAAACCCTATCTTAATAAGGTCAAAGAGAACATTACTGAATTCCCCATAGAAATCTCATACAGATACCAGGCTTTGTGGAATATTGAAAATAGAAACTATGAAGAACAAATAAACAACTATAATGAAGGAAGCAGCAGAGATACAGAAAACAAATGGAAATAGCAATAGAAAAAGAAATACTCAAAGTCAACATTAAAAACGATGAAAACAAAGAGAAATATGGTCATAAATAATATGAAAGGTATAATTAATATAAGTAGTTAAAACAAGAAAACAAAATGACTAACATTTAATTTGAAAGAAAAAAGAAAATGAAAAACTTAGGGATTTACCAGATGTCAATCCTCAAGTAATCAGAATTCTATCAAAGACTAAAATACTAAGTGTATATACTGACTAAAAAGATAAAGGAAAAACTAATATAGCATTTTTTACTTATATACTAAACAGGTAAATTGTTAAATTTTGAACCACAAACAAAATTTTCAAGAAAGATATCATGAAAAAGAAAAATGGATGATAAACATGGAAAAATTAAAAGAGCTTGAAGTATGTTCTATTGACAATAGATATATAAACAGTAAACGTTTGCATGAAAAGACAGAAAGCAAGAAGTTACAAAGGGTAGAGACAAGTTAAGAATAACCGAGGTGTACTATGCAAACGTGTATTCTTTGAAAACAAAAATAAAAAAAAAACCTTGCTGAGTGGAGTTCACCACAATTGGATGTGTACACTCCACAAGCCATGCTGTTTCAGAAATACTTTAATCTTTTGGTCAGAACAATTTGGCTTTTATCAAAGTCAGTCAAATCTTTTTTTCTGCCCATAGCTGCAGCATTCAATACTTCAAGATGAAGTTCATGAAGCCAGCTTATCTTCTTAGATACACAGGACCTTGAGGACAAGTGATTAGGAGGCAGCATCTATCAATCTTGCACTCCTGGTAATTGGTCAATAGGTTTTATTCCTCAGTGTGTTTGATAGTGTGTCTGTGTATCTCAATGACATAAAATGAAATTGCAACATACTACATATGTGCATGTCAACGATAAAATGTTCAAAGTCTTTGGCTATCTTGTGGTATAGTAATCATGGCACCTCTGACTGCATGTGCTTTCACAATCATTGCAAGGTAAAAGAAGAACAGAAGCTGTATTATGAAATAGTTACCATACAAATGACATCAAAATGAATAAGTAGCATAAGTGTCAAAATACAAACTTTAATTTTCTTTTCTACTTCTCTTCTATTACAGATTTTAATTGGTGCATATATATAATTAATGCTAATACTATATTAATGATATAATATTATACTCATGCTTAATATCTGAATGACTTGTATATGTTTATCATTATAATTATTATATTTTAAATTACTTTTATCATTATTATCATTAGTATTTATTACTATTATTATTTTACATTTTCATATAAACATTTAATTATTTATGATATACTAGCCAGCTTTGCAAATTAAGATATATTCACTACTTGAAATACTTGAAACAAAAATATTAAATGACATTTCATTCATAAATTAGCTTGTTATAGTTAAGGAAAGTTTTACAAATAGATGCCAACTTGTTGAAGGCCAAGTAAAATGCAAATTTCAAACATTTTTCTGCACTATATAAGACGATATTCCTAAACAGAACTACTTTTCATATGAAAATCAAAACAATCATCGAATGAAAAAAAAAAACAGTAATGAAGGATAGTTAATTAATGAAATAAAATTTTTTAAAATCAATATACAAATTAGTTAAACCTGAAGAGTAAGAGTGCCTAGAAGTAGATAATATATAATAAAATTACTATAAAGTAGTTTGAACACATTTATCATCTCTCAGTTGCGGTCTGTCTTTGGGTAGAGTGCACTCAGGGACGGCTCCATTGAAGGACAGGGTTGCAACTGAGGAAAATTATACTGAGAGGTACCCAGCTCTGGGGAACAACTGCCCAAGGACACACCCTCTCACTGAGGTTGCGTGGGCTTTGGGAATTTTTGTTCCTAGCCCAGGTGTACGTGCTTGTACTCCCCACATTAAACTGTCTGTGTCACAATGCGACTTCATGGAGGGGGTTGAGTAAATACCAAATTACTATAAAGTAGAGCTGGGGGAGAACTGAGCCCCAATTTCACATTTATTCATATAGATTCCAAAATATAGGTTTTACTTAATTAGCTATTATATTTCTCTAACTCTTCAAATGTTGAATGTATAACTAATTCTAATTTCCCATCTTTACACTATATTAATTTTATCTTATAATTTGTCCCCTGTTCTGTCACCCATGAAATAAAATTGTTTGTACAGAAAATAAGGATCTGCATACATCAAATTGTCTTTAAATTAAGTGGCAGCAGAAGAATTATCGTTGAACTTTTAAAAGGTAAGCTTAAACATTAATTCAATACTTAAAATGCAGCGACCAATTTTGAGTTCTTCTGTAGTTTATTTTATTGATGCCTATTGACTCTACTCCTCCCTAGCTATTGTGATGATGGCCAAACCAAGAGTCCGCCACAGGAGCTAGCTGAAAATTTTAAGCTAGCTGCAATTTTGGATACCAATGGAAAATGAGAGTTACTCCCCTAGAAACAGGAAAGCAATGATAATGGCTAGTATAATATATTAATATATATTTTTAACCTTGCATAATCTGGCAACCCTGAATGTGAGCTCAACGAAAATTGTTCCCTGTGCCTAACTTTTCTAGGGCTTTTGAATGAGCTATGAATCATAGAAATCGAACCAGTAGGAGTGGAGGAATTGCTTGGATACACACACTGTACTTTATATATAAGATACATTTATGTATATTCTCTCAACCTATTCCTTCACATTTAATCATTTATTATTTTAATTTGCTTATTTTATCATATTTTTTATTTTTATAATTTTTAACTTCTATCCAATTGTGACAATTTGCATTAATGACATATCTTGGTTCATTTCTGATGTAAAAAAAAAAAAAATAAAGAAATAAAATTGAGTATTAAACACAGGTAAAGATTGCAGGAGCAACTGAAAATTCTGTGATTCTTTTAAAAACTTTCTGCTCCTATATATCAACTAAATAAAAATATACAAAATATTTTTGTTATCCAATATATCTAAGTAAGAAACAATGTAATAGATTTATATGTACAGATATAGGGATAGAATTCTATATGCGTCCATGTCAAGAGAAACACCTGTCTAAATTTGTGTGGCTTAGGTTAAGAGATTCTCTAATGAAAAAGCTGATAATGAGATGGTTGAGGGTTGCTTCCATTGTGACTATGGCCAGATGATAGATTATCAGTGAAAGAAGTGCAGTAAACTAAAGAGATTAATGAGTGAAGAAGATGATGTCGGCTTTGTAACAGAGTCAGTGAATGGGAAGGGCAAATGGCCAAGCAGTCGTCGTTGTTGTTGTGGATGAACAGAGATTAAAGTGAGCTTAGAATAAATATTTTGGTACAAGGCTATATCAAATCAGATTAACATTGCTCCAAGGGAAATTCTTCTGTCTGGCCTTTATCAGAGAGTAGGATTCTTTTAGAATTATGCTAGTTTAAGTGATATACCGAATGCAACCACAACAAAATCGAGTATCAACAATGTTTGTACCTATAGAAATATTTTCATTACTATCTAATTTTATAACTTGTATCAACCACTGTTCATCGTATAAACCTATTTTAAGACAGTTACATTATTTGGCTTTCTATTGCTTGCAGTATTTGTGATTAACTCACTTGGCCTCTATGACAGGAATATTTGTGATTACTTTTAATTACTTGGTATCAAAGGTTTTTCTTTAGCAAGAAAAAGGAGACAACTTAATTTCTGGATATTGTTATCCACGATTTAGCAATTATTACTTAGAACATATGGACCTATTCAGTTCAAGAGTGCAGCTGCCTTTCTAAATTGTATAAAAGTAATACAAAATCTTAGTTTGTATCCTAAGAGGAGGATGAAAAGCAAAGATTAACAATAGTAGTAGTTGTAGTAGAGAAATCAAATGTTCAAGTTGAATCATTTCCTGCGTGCCAACGAAACATGAATTCTGTATGGAGGAGTGTTACATTCTAGTGACATACAAAACTGCATGATCCAAGTATATGATAGGGACAACTCGAATATTACAAAAGACGAAAAGAGAAGATTGTCAATTGATTGCATAAACTCAGATAATAGGCATGAACATATTTTTTATTCGGTTACTTGTAATCAGAGAGACAGATTGTATGCAAGAGAAAGTATCTGAATTTAGGCTGTGAAAATCAAAACTATAAAAACTTTGGATGACAAATTGTAGAATTTTTTTTAATCTATTGACCTGCATGATAAGCCAAACATTTGCCCTTACTCTCGGGCTTTAATAATTACTAAGTTTCATACCTTTTTTGGTTTAATTAACACATGGTGTTCAAATTTTTAGAGGGGGGGGTACCTAAAATTTAAAATCCACTGGACATAAGATTACCATTAACTAGCAAGTCAGATTAGGCAATAAGAGATCAAATTTTAAGGAAACCTTATACAGTAATGAATTACATTGTTGTTGTTGTGGTTAGAAGAAGAAGAAGAAAAAAATATATATGATAAAAGCTTTCAGGAAGAGACAACCCCTCTGGTTAAAAGTGAGCTAGTAATTTTTAACCAATTCTTTGAAATCCAGAGGATGGCACCAAACTTTTGGCTAATTGTGTAAATTTGATTCTAAATTATCTCCAGTTGGGCATTATTGTACTTAGACAATATAAGTAACTATTTGAAATTATTATATACCAAGAATAAAAAAGAATCTGAAATGTTACTTGCTAGTGACCAAATCTGATAATGTATTTAGCTGTTCCTAATCATAACTACCAATTCATCCATTCTAAAATGAAAAGGAAAGGATTGTTTATTGATATTTAAGAAAACCACTCTTGAATTCATTCGTAGAAAGCCAACTAATATGGAAGTGACATTTGAGTCTTCTTCCACATTAATAATATTTAAATCTTATTTACCTACAAAATATACTTAATTGGAAAATTCAGTTTTGTACTCAATCAAATAATCATCCTGCTGCCTCATCATCTAACGATACTGGCTGGAGGGGGGTGCACTTCTAATTCCATACTAGTTTCTTAGCTTAGCTGAAAGTGTGGAACTGGAAACTGCAATTTAAGACAAAATATCTGAACAAAATAATCCTAATAAACATTTCCATCTTTTAAGCAAAATAAATTATATATATGTCTCATACTAACTCTGAGCAAATTTCTTTGGATAGAAACAATTGGAGATATTTGTGCCAGAGTGGTATTAGAAATTTTGAAATTGGTCGTATTGATGGGCTAAGAAATGAAAAACAACGTTGAAAAGTGTCAGCAAATGTTCCTGTTGATACTCCCGAGATCCTTGCTGTTGCACAATATGTGAGCTTGTATGCAGGTCACTAACAGGACTGAAATGTCATATAGAACGCAAACATAAAAACTGATTGAGGTTGTCAGATCTTCATACACCAAAATCAACAGGAGTGTTCATCATCATCAATATATATATATATATATATATATATATATATATATATATATATATATATATATATATATCTCTTGAGCAAGAAAAATTGTTAAAAAATTAAAATTTCAGACACTTTAAAATTTTCAAAATATTAATATTTTTGTTTTATTATTTAAATTATCAGGAGAAAAAATTCCCGCTTGTTAGTAGCAGTGAACTACAGGTGTGAATGAATGTCTTTGAACTGAATTTTGCCTGCATTTATCACTTGTTTTTTTTTTTATCATTAATTTTTGGTCAGTCCTTGTATTGGTCAAAAGGCCATTTTCAATTCCTTTTAAGGAGAGGCTGGGAGGTTCATGAGTTTCAGATTTGCCTCCTTATTCGTTCTGACTTCTTTATAAGTTGCCAGAAAGGGGATCCGTGTGTTATGTGTATGTTAGTTTTTTTTGGGGGAAGGGGTAATGCATGTATGTGTATATATCTGTATGAGTGTGTGCATATGAGAGACATCAACAACTCTGCAAGCATGTTTGTCCAGTGTGGTTGAGAAATATGGATTGTGGGTTTGATGTATGGGATTATATATTAATTCTATGTTATTTAGTCTGCTGTTAAGGTATTATACATTATATATATATGATAAAATATAGTTTTATTTAGAGGTTATAGTGGTCAATATCAGTGATATACTGTGTATAAATGTAAAAGTAGACATTGTATATAAACATGACAGACTGTTACTGCTGGGTGTTGACTTCAATCTCTCTCATATATATATATATATATATATATATATATATATATATATATATATATATATATATAGAGACAATATTAGTGGTGAAGATACACATACATATGCAATTATATATGCACATACACATATGTGTATAAAAATAATTCCAAGAGGATATGATCCAGGTAGAACTCGATGTCCAGGACAGAGTAAGGATAGTATATATGTATATATATATATATATATATATATATATATATATATATATATATATATATACACATACACACACACACACACACACACACACACACACACACACACACACACACACACACACACACACACACATTTTTTTTTTTTTAAATAAAGTTAGATTAAGGAAATAAAATGGTCAAAAAAGAATGTTACATATCTTTACATAATTATCTTCATGTTTTTAATGGATTGAGGAAAAAAAAAAGAAAGCAACATGCAATTTCTAAACCTACCATAAAAAAAATGTTTTGTATTTTTCTTTTTTTTTCAAATCAAAATATCTTCACTGTAACAAATTAGTATTGACTGCATGTTCAAAGACAGACAAGCCAGAAAGCAAAATAATTTATATTTTTTCCAAGATCATGTCATGCAGTACATTTAGCTAATCATAAACTGCACAAGCAAACAACTTTCAACTAGGACAAATACTCAGCTGAGACATTTTGTTAACAGCACTAGACTAACACTGTTGATAGAAAAGAAATAAGGAAAAAAAAATTGCTTGAAATAGTAAGTACAAAAGGTAAAGGCATCCCAGACATAAATAAACATTAAGTTGACAAAAATAAACTGAAGTCAGAATCATTGATATAGGGCCAAAAAAATAATCTGGTAAGTCTGTTAGGCTTATATACCCTATGACCCTGGTTGACGATGACAACCTTGTAATCATTAAAATAGCAGACAGATATCACAGTAAGTAAAATGACACCAGTTATCATCAATATCCTCTAAGATGAAACTGTTGGCAGGCAAAAACCTTCTCAGCTGACAAAATGCTCATCAAAGAACATATTTGTATTTTTATGAGCTCAGGTTTGAATAAATATAATGAATTTAATAAAAATTCAAGCAAACCTGTCTATTGACTAAACATTGCTGAAAGAATAAAAAAAATAGACAACCCTTTGATCTCTGTCAACTGCAGATAAATGGCCAAATTAAAAAGATTCTGCTTCTTTGCTTATAAAAAATATAGAACTATTCCATTTTGTACACACACACTTTTTTATATCTAATTAAATACTGAATTAAAAGTCAATTATGTTAATCAGAAATAGCAAAAAATAATTAATAATGACCAAACAATATACTTTAAACTGTCTTAATTTCTTTTAAATAATTTAAAGTTGACTTTGAAAAATGATATTTGGAAAAAGTTCAATTTGACATCTGTCCGAGAAAATAACATTTTTCTAGTTTGGGATAATCCATTCACTTTTAGAAACATATTTTTTCTGTATTTCATTTGGTTTTCTAGCAAGAATTTTAACCAAATAAATTTTGTTATTACACCAACAATTATTTTTCAAATTCACGTTATTTCAAATCTGATTGGACTTCTTTTTTTTTTCTCTGGTGTTCAATTCATTGACAACATTTGTCTCATTGAGATAATTTTGGTTTACAACCAGATTTTGGTCCATCTGAAAAATGTTGCCCTACAAAAGACTGTCCACAAATCTGTTGCATACTTCAGTAGGATATTCTTAGGTAGTGGCAAAGGGCAACAACATTTCAGGATTTTTCAAATTAAATATGGTATTTGGCAATAAAATATTATAAACTGAATAAAATGTGAATTTTATTGTTTTTAAATGATGTTAAACTAATTTCCATTTTATTAAATGTCGAAGACATAACATTTGCTAGATAAAAGTTTTTTTTAGTTCCTATTAAAAGCAGTATCTATTATAAATTCAAAATATATAGAATAAATTCCTGATTAATATATTATTTTAGTTATATTTTTTCTCTATTTAAATTTTGAATTAAATCTAGTAGCGTAATTTGAAGTTATCTAATTTTAAAGCACTTACTATGATGCACGTAAAACAGCTGCTCAAGACTATAAGCCAGCTTTTCAAACTGTTTGCTGAGGTTAATCTATTCATATAAAATACAAAATATTAATATATTAACAGTTACTTTAAGTCCAATATTAGGAATCTAAACTTCAAAAATATTTACGTATTTTTTTCTTTACTTTAAAAAACTAATTACGTAAGAGCTATTAATAGTTATTCTAGGAGTGGTAATCTAAATCTTCAATGGAATTCTTCCGACTTCCTGCTTATAACATTTCGTGCACTTATATACCTGTAAAAATGGTAATTTTTAAAAAGTAAAATATAAATGTATAAACAACACACAGTTTCCTTCTCTTTGTATGCTATGCATGCATATATTTGCAATTAATTCATATTACATTCTTACTAAATGTCCAGAAATTTGTCAGTTCAACAATCACACCAGTTGATCCTCCGAGTGAAATCTAGGTTAGATATATACACACACAAACTATATCAGCTGGTGTCACAGATATTTAACAAAGCAATCATTATAAGGCAAAAACAAAACAGACATTTTAATCAACGTTCCATTTGACTGCTTCACTTAATTATTGGATGACAAATATTCAAGTAGCAGCAGCAACATCTCCATTTTGAAAAAAGACCTACTGTCCAGCATCTACTACTCAAATCCTTCATTTGAGTATTCATTTTTTTTTTTCATTTCTGTGAAAAATAATAAAATAAAATAGAAGATTTGTTCACATTAAGTAAGCAAACATAGGAATGTCATAGCAGACATTAGTTTTACCAAGTTGGGAAGACAACATCTTATATAGAAGTGAACCCTAAAGATTTTCTCTCTTTTCCTACTTCTTAACATCCTGCCTAGTGGGATATTCACATCCCACACTCTTGTAAGTGGTCATCCAATTTGTAATAGGGAAGCTTATTTCTTGTTTATCCCATCTTCCTTCATCCAAGATCCTTTATAAAAGGAGGTTGTTATTAATAAAAAAAAATTAAAAAATTAAAAAAATACCACTTATTTTTATTGCAATACGTTTTTGAAAAATTAATTTATAAAAGCAGAAGCAGAAGTTAATTTAAAAAAAAAATTCAGCTGCTCCTTGGATTAACCTCCTCAATCTGCTCTGTCTTTTCATAAAGCCATTTTGATTTTTTGTGACTGCCACAAGATAGACAAAGGCTTTAAAATACCAAGTGAAAAATCTTGGTTTTAAATATATTTGGACTATATTTTATGAAATAGCAAGGGACAAAATCTTGAATGAAAGGGCATTAACATTAACTTGCAACATAAACAATACGGCTTCAGATTCAAATTTACTTCAGCAAAAACTAGACATTAAAAAAAACAGTTCAAATTGTGACAGGAAATATTTTCTGGATATGAAAAGAGTGACCAGAACAGTCAAAGAAAAAAAAAAAAAAAAAAAGATCTGGTTGAAGGAAAATAAGTTTGTATTTTTGCTGCTAGTGATCTAAAAAGGCAGAAAAGAAAAATAGCCATAACAAATAAAAGACAATACTTAATTTCTAAGATGACTTAACAAAAAAACAATCTGAAATCTAACATTTTAGAAAGATCATTTTTGTTAAATAATTTGATTCCTACAACTCAGATGACAATCCAGTCAAGACAATCTAAAAAAAGGCATAACTGGATTTGTTTGACACTTAAGATGATGATGAAGAGAACTTCAATTAAAATCAAGTCCTCATTGAGAAGGACATATGAAAAGGATTTATGAGATACAGATTCCATCAGCTCTTATTTTGGAAAAACAAATTTATTGTTATTGCATGAACAAGACAAACCTTTTTGTCACATTGTATAAAATAATGTACTGAATATATATTCATATATATAATATATTCTTGTCTGGTTAGTTTTCAATTAAATAATAAACTGACTTCCATTAAAAAATGTTTAGCAAACAAAATTGTCCTTTTGTTGCTTTTTAGGAATATGCAAACAAAAGAAATATATAGTCGGGTAAAATTACTTGACAGGATTTAAACAGCTTTGTAAGAAAAAGATTGAATTAAAGAAATGCATAATTTGTTAGAAATAAGTCTTAAAAAGCAACTGCATTGAGGGATTATTCTTTAGAAATGAGATTTAAAATGTAACTGCATTATTAAGGAATTATTAGGAATGACATTTAACCTCTTCCCTAGCTGTAGTGGACACAGGCCTGTCCCCCAGTGTAAGTAACATAAGATTGCCTGCACTTTGCATGGGAGACTCAATGTATATGAACTGAGTGATGTCTCACATAACCGAAAGTCTGTGTAGCAACCTCACTAGATGTAGTAAAAACCAGCCTTTGTTAACACCAGAAACGGACTTGAAGGGACACCGCCGATGTGACAGAAGCAAATTACGTCTACAAGCTATTTTGGTGATATTGCAAACTATGTCAGAGAGAAAGTTAGATACCAAACTTATATTGGAGTTTGACAGCTCAGCGTCCAGACCAAACATAGTTGAATGGACAAAGCAGAACTTATTTGCCAGATATGAGAAGTGAAACAGTCAGAACATGTCATTTTTCTAAGTCTGTCTAGCGGAGTGTTTGCTGTTTATCAGCAATTAAGTGAATAAGAAAACACATAAAATTGGCCCTTTATATTGCATTAGTGATGGATGGGTTTGTCGCGTACAAACAATTCTCTGAGCGGCATCTTTGACCAGGGGAATCCGTTGATGTGTACTTGGCAGAACTATGCAATTTGGCTATATTGTTTGAGGGTATCAGCAACCGTGGCCTGGGGTTGTTGTTAAGGGGATGCCAAATCGCATGAAACGGATCCTTTGCACTTCTTCTCAGATGGAGGTATTCATCCATGCTCGGGCAATAATGAAATACGAGAACCCCAAATGTGAGAGATGCCCCAAAAAGACTATGCAAATCTATTCCTAGAGGTTCTAATAATATAATTTATCATCGATGCAATGGCCTTAATCACATCACCAAGGACCGCAAAAGCCTATTTAGTGGAGACAGGAAGCCTTGTATCCATTGTTATACCTGCAATAAAATAGGCCACATATCCAGAGATTGGCCAGGGGCTGGCATCTCAGCGCCAGTTCCCTCCCCAATCAAGATGAAAATTCAGTGCAGCCAATGATAGAAATTAATGTGTGTGGAAGGCAGTACATCGGGCTAATGGACTTTGAGTGCTCCTGCACCATAATGAACAAGAAGGTGTGTTGAACATGGAAGAAACGAAGCATTGATATTGCAACTATCAGCAACAGAATGTGGACATGTCTGTCAGCCTTTGTGTGGGAAATGAAAAAGCTGTTTTGGGGGTGCCCTGGTAGTGCTAGAGGATCTTCTTGGATTTGATCTAATTGGAATAAACGCGATCAAGGCTCTTGGCGGAATGTCTATTTCTATGTCAGGGGTGGTTCAATTCACACAAGTCAGGTTCTGTGTGTGTTGCAGTGCCAGTCCTCTCGATTGAAGGACTTGATTTTCAGGCAGAATTTGATCGGTCCTGGAAATGGACAGAAAACAAACTGCCAGGTAAGTAACAAAACAACATAGCAGAGAGTATTGTGCCAACAAAGGTCAGATGATCATACGAGAGGGAGTTGTGACAGTGGATTGAGAAGGGCAGGGCTTATTGCATATGATGAGCAGAAGCTTGGAGCCCCAAAAAGGGCTACTTCCACTGACGGCTGCCATACAGCAAAACAAGTCGAAAGTGTGTCTCATAATGGATTACAGGAAACTCAACGACCATGTCGATGTGTACACTGCAGATGCTGATGTTTGTGCCAGCAAACTAAGAGAATGGAGATGCAAAGGATCATATGTCACACTGCTAGATCTCAGATCACCTATCTACAAATGTGCATTGATGAATGACTTTGGCCATACCAAACTTATCTTTCAAGGCAGAAAGTACTGCCTGACCAGATTAGGATTTGTGGATGGCTGCGAGTAGCGGCTGGTGTCATCAAGCAAAGGGCAAGCACAGTGACGAAAGTTTGGCACGATTGAATCAACAATGCCTTGCTAAAAAGGATGCTGGCAGAGGCAAAACAACCCATGTAGAGGTGAGTGGTGCATTGATAGCAAAGAACTTGATGTATTGGTTGACGCAAGTTCTTTGGCTAGTGTAGTATTGCTTGAATCACGTGGGTTTGTGACCGTAGATGCATGTTGGTTGCAGCCAGAATCCGACACGCAACACATCAACCTTTCGAAGCTAGATGCTATCATAAAGGGGGCAAACCTGGCTATACACTGAGACGTTAAGACTGTACACGTAAAAACTGATTTGCTGTGTGTGTATCAATGGCTCATAAACACGTTGACAGGCAAAGCCAGAGTGAGTACCAAGGATACAAGTGAGATGCTGATCAGGAGGTGGGAGATAATGGTGGACACTGCACTCGTCAAATTGAATCAGAACAAAGCAGACAGAAGCACTAGAGTTCCACAGAGGTGGCTGGCAATGAAGAATGAGGCAGAATCTGTACTATGAGTATGTTGTGTGACTGGCAGCGGTATGGAACATTCAGATAAGGCAAATACACTCAGACAGCACAGTGAAAAATGAACAATGTACTTTGACAGGAAAATTGCTCAGTCTATGACAAAAGAGGTGTGAAATCTGCTGTTAAATCCTGTCTGGAATATCTGTCAATCAATCTGGCACCAATCCAATGGCAAAAAAGGAATCTTGAGACAGCAGGTATATGGCAGAGACTAGGGATGAATATCACTCATTACAGGAGTGCTCACTACCTAACCCTGATAGACTGTGGAGCTACCCGGTTTGCAATTTGGCAACCTCTGCGACAAGAGATTCAGCAACTGTGATCCAATGTCTTAAGCTTTACCACACTACAGGCAATAATAGTTGCCATAGAATTCTCTCCTTTATTACTATCAGTGATTTCTATCACCTGAGACGGATGATATAAATAAACACCTGTCAACTGTGATTTCTGGTATTTTAAGCGGGAAATTGCCTACTGCTGCTTTGGAACAAGGCTAAACTTCCGTTTTCCAGTACCATTTTGAATTCTTCTAGACTCTACATGAGCTGTAACATCAATTAAACCCACGTTAATTATTTTGCCACTTTTTGTAAAAAAAAATGGTTGTGTCAATATCCAACAAAGCCTTTATTCAGCAGTTTTTCTTTGATTAACACTCTGATGATGATTTTGAAGGCTTTACTCAAGTGGATATTGACAGTGAAGTGGTTGGAGATAAATAACCATGCTAGTGACGTGGAGGAAAGTAACCATGACCACTAGCGGCTACTATCATCCATGCCTTAGTAATTTTATGGAAGCTACTGACAACCATCAATATATCTGATAGCATTTCTGAAGGTAAATTAATTTGTCTATTTTTAAATGACAAAATAACTTTATTCCTGAACGAGACAAATAAATATGAGTCAGGTGAAAGAAAGAGCAAACAAATGCTAGTGTCTTGTCATATGTAAACACAAGGAAACACTTCACTTTTTTTGACAAAATGGAAGCCTTTTTAGTGATCTTGCTTCTTATTGCATCCCCAGAACTCCATAAGAAGTAATAAAAGTTAAAGTACATTGAATTATTTATGTATTTTTTAATGTATTTGTTTTTTATTTTGCATTTCAATTTTTTTGTTTTCCACATCAAAACATGTATGCATTACATAATGCATTACATCAAAATGTTACTCATTCATTCTTTTATTAGTGTACAAAAATTAAAATCTATACACACATTACAAAGAAAGTTGTAATCATTTTAAAATAGTAGGTGTTCATGTTTTTGCACCCTAAAAAATGCATGGCAGGGGGAACAATTCTAGAAAGAAATTAGTGTGGTAAAAGTTAACTATCTTTTTTTGAGAGGGGCCCACCAAAAGAGATCTTGACAGATAACGATATGGTATTTAACAGCAGGAACTTTAGAATGTTTGCTGAAAGCTGGGGTGTTTGCCTGCATTTCCAATGTGCATATGTACCACATGGAAATGGTATTGTTGAACGATCTCACAGATCCATAAAGTGGAGTCTGCCAGAAAGCAATACTCTGTCCAGAAGCAGTTCACTGGTACAACGTTATGCCAAAAGATAGCATCCACGGTGTGACTGCTCCAGCAAATGCTTTGTACCATCTGAGTGGAATCAGGATCCCACTGCCAGAGCCTGAGCAGAGTATGTACAAGAAAGGGGGCGTCATACTAGTAAAAAGTCCACTGAACGAGTAGATGGAAGATGAGAACAGTGACCAGATTTGTGAGTCCCCCAAGTAGTTTATACAGATGGAATGCTGCACCATGTGAGAGACCTCAACCCTTTTCCTCATATGGTGAGCAATTCTGTGGTAGACGAAACTACTGTGTTGAGATGTACATACCTGTAATGAAGGACAAAGACGACCATTGAACTGATGTTGATTCTAACCAACTGAGTCACGGTGATGACAATGAAGGATGGCAGATTATGACAGGTATGCCTCATGACACAAGTGTTCCCTCTTGAACCACATATTTGAAGAACCAGCAAATGTAAAAAGGATGCCCCCCAGCTGCTACCTGTGTGAGTGATACCAAAGGTTGGGGGGGGGATAGTGGACACAGCCTGAACCCCCCCGGCCCCCAGTGTAAGCAACATAAGATCGCCTGCGCTTTTCACAGGAGATTCAATCTGCATGCACTAGATGATGCCTCACATGACCAAAAGTCTGTGTAGCAACCTTGCTAGACGCGATAAAAACCAGCCTTTGTTAACACCAGGGACAGACTTGAAGGGATGCCACTGGTGTGACAGGAACAAATAACGTCTGAACTGGCAGAGACGAGTATATATTTTATTTTATTTTTTTTAAACCAAAAGTGTTTTTTCAGACATGGACAAATAAATATGTACAAAAACAAGTTACAGACATGTTTATATATCGATCTTGATTCTTTTTGTGCCCTTCTGACATTAAAATGTGTCCAATTGTCAATTCATATGTCTAGTAGATGTGTTAGCCACCGCTTGGATACTTCAAGGTGCCTCAGTTTCTTAGCTACTATATTAAAAACAAATTAAAAAAAAATTTATCTGAAAATGAAACATTTTTCCCAAAATAATTGTCAGGGAAGGGGTTAACATAATTGCATTATTCAGGAATTATTCTTTAGGAATGAGATTTAAAATGCAATTGCATTAATGGATTCTTTAGGAAAAAAAGCTTAAAATGCAATTGCATTTTTAACACTTCAGTAAAAGTCACATTTATCCAATGCTGTAAAAATCAATCGCTTACTTAATGTTCACCTGAGGATGTTTCTTCAAAGAGCCAGTAATAGAAATTAAATTACAATATGGAATCAGGCAGTTTGTATTCTATCTGTTCTCGGTCATATACTCAACTGCCAATAGACTCTGTAAAGCCTGAAACCTAGCAAAAAGTAAGTTCTGCTAAGAACAGGTTTCTGAATTTATTTATCCTAACTTGTAATATAGAAAATATTAGAATAGAAATAGAATATCAGATGGGAAGGGACTTTAGACACAGTGCTCTTTATTTCTCAAATTAAGAAACACTTTAATTAAATTTTGAATTATTAGTATACAAAATTTAAAAATGTAAAATATAGCAAGAGAACCAATTAGTTGAAAACTAAAAACCAGAAAAAAACTTTTGTGGGAGGAAAGGCTTTTGTTTCAAAACTGGCATTAGATTCAACATAAAAAGGTAAAATTTAAAAAGTTATTATTGGGCTTAATAGATTTTTGTCTTTCTTTGTATAGGTAACAAAATGAAAATTTGAAAACAAAAATGTGATTTATCAAACAAAGAATGTTATGAATGAAGAAGAGTCAGAAACTTCATCAGCTTTATAAGTAAATCAAATGAACTGAATTTTAAAATTAAATATATCCACATTGTAGTTAAATATTTATCTTTACTTAAAACATAGTTACTCATTAAATTGCCATAATTGTCTGAAATATTTAATCAAACAACTGCATTAATAAGAAAGATGGCTGCTTAATAATTAAAGTTAATCAGGTTGCTAATAGAAAAAGATGATGCACCCCAACCCTGCCCATCATGTGTACACAATATAGAGCAGATATTAATGTCTACTCTATTAGATCCTTTAGATAAATGGCCTATTTGTGTGAACAATTTTAAAATTTGGTATTTTATCAACAGTAATATAAAGCATTGCAAAGTGAAAAGTTACTTTAAACTGTATAAAAAAAATGTCTACTGACCTATTACTTGTTTCTATAAACAAGTACTTTTATATAGTTTATATATCATATGGTATTTTGGAGGGAGGAAAAGACAAAGGTGGACACTGTCCAACACTAAAACTGACAAAGTACAACCAATTTGTTTTTTTTAATTAGATCAGTTATGGGTTTATTTAATATATTACTTGCATCCAATATGTGATATAAAGCAGATCAGACCGGTTTTGTTTTGTGCTGTTTACCAGAACACATAACTTTTATGTGCATTATACAAGGTAAAAAGAGGAGAAAAAAAACTTCTAAAATCAATCAGAGGGATGAAAACCATGAAGAGTCAATTCCAAACACGAGATAATATAGCACAAGACTTTATGCGAAGGCTCATCACTGACTACAGACAAACAAAAATGATACTAAAATGTTTTTTCTTTAAAGCAGTTAAATTATAGTTGTAAAACCTAGGTTATAAATATAGCTGAATCATCAGTTAAGTGTTGGAGCTTTGAAATGTAGCAGAAAACTTTCTATAATGTAGTCCTTTAATGCCATCAAATTTCCAATTAACCAACTCATTCCTTTAACTCTTTAGCATTCAACCTGCCCAAACGTCCCCTGTAAATATTGGCTCTCAAATATTCAACCTGCCCCATGTATACTTTGCCATAATATATGATGACATCATTGTAAAAAGCAAAATATTGTCTTAACAATTTTGAATTTTTTAAAAAAGGAAAATTATATTCTAATTTGATCTTTAGCCTTTGACCCTGTAACACATTTTTGGTGTTTGACCCTGAAACACATTTACATTTTCATTTTGCATTGACCAAAACCTTCATGTCCAGCTCCAGTGTGATGGAACCCCTATACTGTTACCACAGTGATTTATACATGGATATAATGCTAAACTTACAAGATTTAGCATATTAAAATTTTTTCTAAACTACATACAAAATGTGGTGGAAGAATAACTATACTCAATTCTAAAAGAATTACAAAAAAGATAACATTACCAACCAGGAGGTTGTCCTTCCCTTTCTGCAGAATTAATACATTATACCTTACTACTGTGCTATATGTCTCAACAAGCCTACAAATTACATCTAAAGAAATTTCCATTACCATCTTTTTCTTTATTAGAGAAAATGCAAAAAAATTTATTTAAACGTTTTCAGTGTGAAATGTGTTCCCTGGTCATAGTAGGCAGTGATAGTGATGATGCTACAGAGAAGCAGTACTTTATCAAAGAGGTCTTACAGTTCCATCTAGCCAAATAGCACAGATCGTATGTATTTGTTTTGCTATACTTGACTATGCAGATAAGTTTATTGTAAAATATAATGAATCCACTACAAGTCTGCTGAAAGAGTTTTGGAAACTTATTCTCCAAAATATTTTTACTTGTGAGCAAAATACTGAAAAAGGAATTCACTTTGCAGGAAAAATTGTTGTGAATATATTTTACAACAAAAGTTTTCAGATAAAGTTAAAAAAATAATGCAGAATGTTTTTTTTTAAAAAAAAAAAAAGGTCAAAAGAAAATTGATTTATAGAGAAACTGTTGGTAAGTTTTTTTGTTTTTTTTATTTGTATTTTGTTTTGTATTACTGCTTAATTCTTTAATAACTTTGTTTACAATCTTTTATTATTATTTTTTTCTGTTTAAAAAGAGAAAAAACCCAACCTGTTAGTGTATTTTTGGATGGTTTTAACTTGTTTTAGATAAAACAAACATAAATTGACTATAAACCAAATAGGCTGGTTAGAAATTAGCCTGAAATGAAACATGTGGTCGCATAAACTAGTGGTCTGTGGTCTGTATGTCTTCATTCTGATCTTCCAACTCCATGTTGGTTTTGTGCAAACTATCCTCTATGGTTTATGTACTACTATGTTTGCTTTCTCCATCAGAAGCACTCATGCTTTCCTCCCTTTCATGTTCCTCCTCCTCCTCTTCCATCTCGACTTCTTTGTCATCAATTCTAGGTCCTATTTGATCAGCATGAGGCAATAAATTCTGTACAATTGCGGTCGTATAGATTAGTAGGCTGTGCTCTGTACGTCTTCATTCTGATCTTCCAACTCCATGTTGGTTTTGTGCAAACTATCCTCTATAGTTTCTTTACCACTATGTTTGCTTTCTCCATCAGAAGCACTCATGCTTTCCTCCCTTTCATGTTCCTCCTCTTCCATCTCAACAACTTTGTCCATAATTCTATGTCTGAATAAGCGAATACATTCTGTCCACTTGTTGCTATTATAACCATATTATATCCCTTTTGTACTATAAAATTAGCCTTTTCTGGATTTGATTCTCTGTCTTTTTTGTACAACGTTTTCATTTATTGAATAGGAAATTGTTATAGGCGATCTAATTTATCTTCCCATCAATTCAGAGGGACTTTGCATTCTACCAGCATGTGGAATAGTTCTATAACTCAGTAATAGTTTCAGTATGTAATTATCTATGGTGTCTCTGGATGGGGTAAAATGTCTTCAGCCCATTTTCACCATCTGTACCATTCTTTCTGCAATTCCATTCGATTGCAGGTGGTATGGTGATTTTTTTATAAGGGAGGCATCAAATTTATTTTAACTACAGACACAAAGTTTCTTCACAAAATTGTGGTGCATTGTAAGAGACAAATGTTTTTGGCACCCCATTTCTGGAAAATATTACTTGTAATATTTGATTTACCACTGCTGCTTTCCTATCTTGAACTCTAACCACTTAAGGCCACTCAGAGAATGAGTCGACCAAAATTAAAAATAATGCTACGCCTTTAACATGCACATGATCCATATGAATATGGGCCTATGGGTCTTTTTCTTTAGGCCATGAATGCATCTGGGTTTGGTATTTTTTTTTTTTTTTTATTTATTTATTTCCCTACATTTGGACATTTTTATATGTATTTTTCTACATCATGCAAATACCCAGGCCACCACGCTTCCAATTTTAATTGTCTGTGTTGTTGTTATTCCACAACGAAAATCATCATGGTGTACCCTTTTTGTTAAGTCTTTTCTTAATCTCTCTGGTGGTATTAAAATATCTCCATTGCATCTATAGTTAACCTATGTCTTATTTCTTCATAGGATCTCTCTACCTTAGAACAATCACTCCATTTGTTTCTTTTTATTCTACATGCAATCTTGCTTAATCCCAGATCCTGTAAGATTTCAAATGCAAGACGATCTAAGAGTAATAAATCTGTTTCAATCCAGTGCAATATTTCATCTTTTGAATTACCTGATCTTTCTAATGGTTCATTGTTAAACTTTAGTCTTGATAGAGCATAGACATGTGGAATAGTCTTTCCTGTCACATATTCCATGTCAAAGTCAAGGGCCATGAGCTTTATGGCCCATCTTAAAATTCTAAAAAATGTAACTTTAGGTAACTCCTTCCTGAAGTTAAAAATAAACTCTAAAGGTTTATGGTCAGATTTAAATGGAAACTTCCTACTTAATATAAATTGGAAAGCTCTATCTGTACTCCATATGACATCTAACACTTCTTTTTCAATATGTGAATAATTAACCTCAGCTGACATTAACTTTCCAGAAAGGTACATTATAGGATGATCTTCTTGAGACAAAAATCTCTGCCATGGTATGCTCACTTGCATCCATAAGTCACTTCCCTTTTAGGCACAGAATTTTTTACAAGGGTTTTTTTTTTTAAATAAGTTTTTTCTTTAAATTTTTAAATGCTCTACTCTGCCATTTAAATTTGTTGTTCTTTTTTTGTAACTTTGCAAAGGGTTCTATCATTTCCCTATACATCTGCCGTAAAAATAGGCTAACCTTAAAGATTCCAATTCTTTTTTATTTGTAGGTATAGATACCTTTGTTATTTTCTTTATTAAATTTGTGTTTGGTGAAATTATGTCTTTGGAATTCTGGTATCCAAGATATATTATTGTGTCACAATTTAACATACATTTTTAATTTGTTTAAAACAATCTTTTTTTTCTTTTCTTTTTGCTCTTCTCTACTGATAGCACCAATATATATATATATATATATATATCATCTTGACAGATGATCATATTCTTAACATCACCAGTTAGTAAATTTTCAATGTTCGGAATAGAGACCAAATCAGAACATAATTTGTGCTTTACTCTTATTTTGTAATCCCCACATATCCTTAAATCTCCATCTGGTTTTCATAAAACAACAATAAGTGGAGCTCAATTATTACTAGCACGGGGAACATGCTCTCAAATTCCTTGCTTGACCCCCGTTTTCAGTTTAGCAACTACTAAAAGTAGCATGTGAATTGGCAGTTTGTGAGACTCAAAGAAAGATGACTATTTTCTTTTAATTGAATGCATGCTTTGTAGCCTTTTAACGTCCCCATGTCATTACTTTCCAACTTCACACTGTTAATTAATTTGGTTGCATCTACTTTCAAGACATTTATTCTCATGAGTTCATGACATTTTATACATTTCACTATAAAATAAAATGGGAATAATTTTGAAAGTTCCTTCAAAACAACCTAACATTTTGATGAAATAGCCATCAAACTGTCTTAGATTAAGCCAACTTTTCTTTCATTTGGGTTTGCTCATTCGTTCCCAGAAATTTATTGGGATTGGGGCGACTTCACTCCCAGTATCTACTTGCATAGGAAAAGTTATACCATTCAATTTTATTTTTCTCTGGTACTTTTCGGTATGTTTTTGTATCACAAACACACCTGTATTTTCTTGGGGAGATGCACCTCCCCAAGAAAATACAGGTGTGTTTGGGAGGAGGTGGGGAGTGCTAAATTTTCTACCCTTTCTATCTTCCATTTATGCTTGCACACAGACTGAAAATGGTTTTTCTTTTCACAATTCCACCATGCTTGTTCTAAAGCTGGACATTTTTTCTTGTCTCGTTCATGCTTTTTATCACAGTATCTGAATTGCACAAGATAATTCAATATGCTGTATGCTTCTGATGTATTGAATTTTTCAATTAACTCTAATTGCTGCAGAAACTCTAGAGATGCAACCAAGGACATTTTAGTCAGTTGTAACTGTTCTAAAATTTTGTGTTTGCATGAAGCATCACACATACCTTCAATTATTCTCAACTATATCAATTCATCTGTGATGGTCATTTCTTCAGTGCCAAGCTTTTAAAACTGAGAGAATCTGGAAGGCTTTCATAGCTTGTGTACATACTGTATTATTCCTTTGTTCAGCTCTTGTTTGCTTGTGAGAAACTTTGTTCTCTCAGCAATAACTAACTTCTTTTTCAGAATCAAATTTCTCTTTATAACGTCTGAAATTTGTAAAAAGGTTAAATCCACCAATTCTTTGGGATATGCCATGACAGATCTTTCTGATATCCTCACATTCTGCTGAAGCAAAAAAAGGAGAAAGAAGAAATCTGTAATCGTGTTCTCCTCTCCTGCAACTTTGTCATCTTAACTTTTTGGCCCATGCATGGGCAGCAAGACAACAAATCTATTTTCCCAAAGTCCAGCTCATCCAACAATGTTAGATCATATCGGCAATGGCATATTGTTGTGATGCTTTCTAGTCTGTGCTGTAGAAGTTCTACCTCTGTACTGAGTGACGACCAATTATGCAAAATAGGGTGAGTCTATCTTGCCTATGTCACTACACAATTTACACAAACCAACAGGTAAAAACCTCAGCAAACAGAATGACATCAAAACTTATAATTAATTTGTCTGACAAACTGGCCCATTAAAGTTGATTCTAAAATAATTACATTTTAATGTAAGTCAACATGAAATTATCTTGGTACAATTTTATTATCATTTGTGTGCATATCTACAGGAAAAAATATATCAACAAAGATGAAAATAAAATCTCAACAAGTGACATTAAGAATCAGCAATGAGCCAAGTTTGTATGTCATACAAAATTCATTTTTATCTTTTTATTAGAATATACAGCAGGTTCTATAAATGTTTAGCTATTATGTGACCACTGGTCATTTAATTTTGGCCAAGTTGACATGCAAATTTCACTATTGATGTTAGAGTAGAAATTGCTAGAAAAATAATTTAAAAAATTATGCTTCAAAGCTTTTCAATAAAATGTAATCACAATCCATAATAATTGGCATTAATTTGAAGTTCATCCTTACAGAACCAACCAACCTCAAAATAAAGGAAAAAAAGAAAGAAAAGAAAAGAAAGTAGTTTGCCTATTTTTACTGCTGAGGGGAGAAAATGTTAAATATTAAGGCAAGTGCTGGATAGAGAGAAAAATCATTTTAAATGCCTAAATAGAAATTGTTAGAGTGGCTAAATAATGAAAACCATTTAAGATTTGACAAAGTCAAATTAATTAGAGAGAAGAGGAAGAGGAAGAGGAGGAGAAAATGTAAGCAGATCATTGCCAATGGTGTCCATTTGTAATTGAAGGGCATTATTGCAAGAAAAGGGAAGTAACCATAACCTGCAACAAGCACATTCAACAAATAAATAAAATTAACCAAATGAAAAAGGGCTTAAAGTTAAAGGCAACATCTTAGCTCATTAGTCACAAAATCTTATACATATAATTAGAGAGACCCCAACCCATACACAGCCATTTACTTCAGCAATGATTATCCAAACTTATGCACATAACGAAATACACGTGAAGAGCTTGAAATACTTGAAGCATTTCCTAGCAAGTTGCTTTATATGAGAAAGCAAACAATAACTTTTACAAAAGACAATCAGAACAAGCAATTTATTGTTAGCAAGAGAGTTCAGTTCCCTTTCAAGGTAACAGTACCATATGAAGATACAAATACTAAACAATGTCATTGAGAGGATCTGGTCCTCAACTAGACACAGTGTAAGAAAGAGAGGTGGATTCATTTTTACATAATTACAAACTATCAAAGTTAATGCAATTACCTTTCTATTTAAAAAGAAAAAAAAATATTTCTAACTTTGAGACGCCTTTTTTCTTTTTCTTTTTTTTAACTGTCTCAATGAGCCTCAAGCAGATGCACACAAAACACCTGGGGAGATTATCAAATACCTTCTGCCAGATTAAGAAAGATTAACTCTTTTTTTTGTTATGGTTAGAAAAAGCAGATGTTGAAAGTTAACATTTACTTTAATTTTCAAATCAGGGGTTTATTTTACAGAGAAATAAGATTAGGTCTTGCTTACTATCTTGCAATTAAATAGTGTTTTTATCTTTGTTTGAAACAAGTCCTACCTAACAGAATCTCTTGTAACCTCTCTAGAAATCAAATCACATTGTATTCAGTTACACTGAGAGAATAAATAAAACTATGAATATATCCTCACACAGAAAAGATCACTTTACTGCATTTCAGATTCTACATATACAATTTTAAAAAAACTTTTTTTTCCTTTTTTTTTTGCATATTTATTCTCAGCAAGCTTAAAGACATTTGAAGTTCAAAGTACAAGACAAAAGAAAAGACCAATTTTTTAAAGCAAGAATACTACTTTTCAACAACTCTTGCCATTTTGTATTGATTGCAACAAGTGATTTTGTAATAATTGCTGTAAAAAGATATTTCTTTGCTAGTGTGTCACTTACGCAATTGCTACGGTTGCTATGAACATTAATGTTTCACATCGGTAGAAATGTAAAAATACAATCTGCACTGTACAATACAGATTTGTTCATCAACTATAAGTACAAAATGACGATTAATTGTTGAAAATGTTTTCTAAACAGCAATTTCTATGCAAGGAAAATGAGAGAAGAGGTCAGTCAAGGGATGAGAAGGTCAACCGTTTTTTCTTTTTTTAGAAAATTAATCAGAGAAATTTATTTTCTATTGAAATCAACATGTTTTTTTAAATTGTCAATTGCTTTTTATGCTATAGAGATAAAAGTAGTAATTAACCAATAACTTCAGATTTATATATTTACAAACATTTCAAATAGTGACCTCCAAAAAATTTTTTTAAAAGTAAAGAAAACAACATATTTAACAACAAACATTAAATTACACATGTCCTTATCAGCAGTTTTAAAATCAAGAAGTTTTATCAATATATTTTATTTATAGAAACTTAGCAAGAAGCTACAGATCCTCTGTTGGACAGTTACGGGCCTTATCAAAATTAAAGACATTAAAGATATAGGTGTCAATCACAGTTTGTGTTTAAAAATAAAGATTCAAATTCTCATTACAAAGTTTAAGAATAGATTTTTTTATAAAAATTGAACAGTGTGACTCACTCCAAACTTTATACATTAAATGCAACAATCTAAATTGACAATCACAGTTTTTGTCTTTAACAATATGAATAGAAATGATAATTTTAAAAAAGAATAATCTTCTTTCTAAAGTTAGAAATCAACCCAAAATTGGTATAATTTTTCAAGCTGAGAAGTTTTTAGCACCCACTCATATTTTTTGTCATTTATGATTCATCAAAAAAAGATAAAGTCTACCAAATTATAAAAATTTGCCAAACTGATATACTGATAATCAATAATGCTGTGGTATTGGTAGTTGGTAAAAACTAATAAAGCACATCTGGTACTTTAGGTTTAGGCCTAAGATAGATAGATTTGAGTATCAGCTAACAACAGTTAGTACATTTACATACTTGTAAAATTCACCCTTTCAGTTCTCAGCAAAGTTAAAGCAATCAATAGATTTTTTTTACTTCAAATCCTTTAAATTCTGGCAAGTCATAGAGTTAAGTGGCATAAATTATAAACAAGACAAGCGAAAATGCTCGGCACTGAGACTGATGATACTTTTATTCATGGTTGACTGTTGGGAGCAGCTGCAGTTGATAGTGGTTGTATGAAGAGCATCTGCAGTAGCAACAATTGAGAAAGGACTGACAGCAGCGAGAGAGAGAGCAGAGTATCAGCAGGAGCTGATCGATCAATAACAGCAGATTATAACCCACATTGGACAACAACCAGTAAGCTAAGAAACTGTTTTCACTATTAGTGAACTTGGTACATATCTTAGTCAACCTTGATACTAAACACAACCCATTTAACTTTTGCATTCTTGAAATATCAAGCAATATAAGAGTTTGTTTGGCCAAGGAACTCATTCTTCACTGAAAATCATTAAACAGTAATTATTTATAAAAATGTTTATGGTTAATTCTATAAGAATTATTCTAATATTCAGAACGAAATTAGATTCCTGTGTCATTGATTCACATAAAAAACTATTTCCTTGGCCAGAACTATTTTTTTCATTTTTAAAGGAAATCTAATTCTATAATAAATTTAAGTAAATTATATATACAACAAATTGGCTGAAACTACTATTTTAAAATTTTATTTTATTTCACTCTTTCTTTGATGTGAATCTTCACCTGAAATCTTTTTTAATGTATTTTCTTCATGTTTCTTTGCATTCCAACAATTTTTTGTATTCAGCATATTTTCTATTTTTAAACATTTCTGCTATTTTTTATTCCTAAGATCCTTTCTGCAGTTATGAAAGAAAAGTTTCTATAATCCTTATTTACACCTTCCATATCCAAAGGACCAACATGCATTGAAGCTAAAGATTGAGGACATGTTTTCCTAGCGTAAAATTCCTTTTCGACATTTAGTGTTGTTGCAAATAGTTAATTGAACCAACCATGACAGTTTCTAGAATGTTCAGTAGCTCCTGAATATGACCAGTTCCCCTTGATTGTTTGTTGTTGCTATTCAATACACCTATTTCATTACTTCCCCCTTCCTGTTTCTTTTACACGTGATTTCAAGATGTGTAATCAAGTTTGTAAACTTTAGGTTGATTGTTAAGCAGTAACCTGTTCTTGTTAAGTAATGTTTTTAAATTTGGGCTGGTGTAAAAAAATCATTTTAATACCTGTTTGCATATTCTTTTTAATTTAGAGCCTAAAAACGGAATCAGAAGAAGTTAAACAATTTTAAGACAAACCTAAGAATTTTTCTGTTTGGTATAAATTGATGTTCAGTTCTGTTTTCAGATGGTTTGTCATTTTTTTGTTTTAATATTAAATTAAATTAAACAAATGTAGTTTTAACCAGTTTGATGTAAGGATAATTTATTTATTATTCTTAAATAAAAAAGATATTGGTAAAAGATTAGGAGAAAGATATTTTGCTGATAAATAAATCAATAAGATTCAGTTATTATTTTATAACAAAAATGATGAACAAAAGAATGTAGAAAACTGAAAAGTTTCTTAAATACTTGACAAGTTAACCATTTCATGTATCTATTCATTTTACAATAGGCCAATTTATGATTTACTTCAAGTATTCAAATATAGGTCAATGGCTTATCTCAATACAAATGGGGGATTGTTGACTGTTACTAGGTTAAAAACAAACCGATCTGGGCCGGTGGGAGGAAATGGGATTATTGAGTTTTAAAAATAGATCAGATGACAAATGACCAACAAGTGTGATTACGACCCAAAAGAATTCAGAAGCAGAGAATATATCCCGTTTGGAAGAGGGGGCCTAAATCTCATTTAAGGAGGGGGGTGGTGGAAATACATGATCAATTTGGGACCAAGCAATCATCAAATCAAGTAGACTGCATCAATTTAAGCACAAAATCACTCAATGTAACTAAAATAAGTGATAACTTGCTCTAATGTCTATCAAAGTTGAGCGTGATATTCACTGGCAGTTAAATCTTTATTGCAGTATCAAAAACTTTTTTGATTACTTTGTAACTAACTTTGTTTATTTTCAAATTTTGTTCATAAACATAGAAATATACATCTATTGAGGCAATGAATTAATTGAAAAATAATCTGTATTGTTAGTTAAATTCACTATTTTAAAATCCCTTAAGCTGTCGTTAACCACCTTCTGGTACTCCTGCAGCCAAATTGGCCACTGACATAATGCTCTGCATTCCTTTGGTTCTCATTGGTTTGGCTAAAAGGGGCAGGCCATTTGTCTGGGCTTCACAAAACCTCCATATATCATCACCCAAGCCTACATTCTGTAAAAGGTCACTTCAGTTTCATTTCCAGGTGAGAGCACTACATGGCAGGCACTACTCTCATAAGGACTGATGTTGACTGCCCAAAGTGCTATCATTATTGCACATGTTAGTCAGATGCGAACTATTAAAAACTTCATTTCTTTGTGCTCATAACAAGAACAGAAATGTTAGCATAATCCAATTAAATATGGATTAATTATAGAATCTGTGTCTCCCTCTTCCTTGAATCCTTCTTCCATCTTCCAATTGAAGATGACCTTGTTTGCTTTTCTTTTTGCTTTTTTTTTTTTTAAAACTTGCAAGAAACTCATCTGAAGCTGATGTAAAGAAAGCCTCAGTTAATTAATCTCTAAATGCCAGAAATAATAATCAAGGCAAAAAATACTAAAGTGTTCAGCAAAAGATGTGTGACAAAGCAAACAATCTTTCTTTTCTTTGCAAGAGTAAATAGCCATTTAATGATAAAATGAAATCAATGGATAAAAATGGATGATTGGATAAAATTTGTGACTGAATGATTTAAATTTACAAGTGACAAATACAAAACTCAGTTAATTGTAGAAAGGTCAAGGAAAATGACTGCCAGCACAAATTAGTCAAACACTAATTTCCATTCAAAAAATCTCTATCCATAGATACAGCTATGAATTGATTTTATGACTTAGCTAAGTGATACCAGCTTACATTCACTTTCAAGTTACAATCACACATATGTGTGCATGTAAAAACAAATGGAATTTTTTGAATTGGTTATGTAACTTTAATTTTATTCCACATAAAAGTTGATGTGTGTTAGTAGGATGTAGAATAGTATCCAAACAAAACTGGAGATGATCAGAAAAAGAGGGAAAGCTTTTTACAGATAACATGTTTCACCTTTGCATGCTAGATCAGCATCTTCATGTCAGAATGAAAGACAAACCTGTGTGTGAGGACAGTGTATTGAAATCTTTGAGGAAAAGGATAATAAAATAAATGAAAGTTGATTTCATGAATCTGTAAAGAAGCTGAAGTGCTTTCGTGATAACCATAAATCAATTTCTAATAATACTATGCAGAAATAAGAGGCATATATACATAGACAAAAGCCTAATAAAATGTCCTGCATAAACTCAAATAGAAAAAGAACTAAACACTTTTTCTGAAAAAATTGTTTTTGAAGCAAAACATAATCAGCATCAATTCCATGATAGAAAAAAAAAATATACAATTGAATCTTTTATAAAAAAGCTTATGAGATAAGAACAATGCAAAATGTCTATCCAATTAATAATTAGTATTAAAAAAAATGTATTTATTTTGTAAAATATTCAGATTGTGAATTTTAAAAGCAGGCAGGTGTATGGAAGTGATTTTATGCTAATGGTTCAAGAACTTTTCTCACAGAATAGCTACAAGCCCCACCCCACATGAAATGTAACCAGCACTATCAACCAATCCTAGTGGAAAAAAAAATAAGAAAAAGAGTTTTGGGTGCAAGTTGAAACTTTAATTAAATACAATCAAATAAAAGCAATTCAGATTGACCTCGAAACAACATTCCTATGGTTTAATGTCCAAGACTAATTAAGAAATGTTCTTAAAAAGGAGGAAACATTACATTTTTGGAAGGAACTCCTATGCATTGCATCATGCTGGCATTTTTAAGTTTATACACAAACCAAACAAAAAATTGGAAAAAACAAAACAAACATAGGTTTTATCAGATTTTGTTTAATGCTTGAAAGTATTTTACAAGTAATGCTTTTCATTAAATTCACAGATGAGGACTGAAAAGTTGGGGCAAGTATTCTGACAACATGAAGATTGGAAGCTTGGTTTAAAAAAATAAAATGGAATAAATTTTTTTTTATTTCCAGATTCCAAACGAAAAGATGCAAAGCTTTAAATAAAATTGTAAGGGGATATTAGGTGATATCTAATAGCTTTAAAGAAGGAGAGTATGAGCAAATCAATCGTTGATCACGACCCAGGTGAATATACAGTACTGTTGTCTAGTGATGCTATTGAACTTGTGAAATCAATGTCTCATTAGAAAGGTGGTGGAAGATTGAAAGCATATCATATGTAAGTCTTCATTACTCAATCTATAGCTTGAAAGCTTACACACTCTTCTTGTCAATGCAAATAAACATTGACAAAAAAAAAAAAAAAATTATCAGTCTATGAAAATAAAATTATACATTCCAAGTCTTATTCAGATAAATGCTGATACAAAATTCTTACTGATTCTTTCTACAACCTTTTTAGGTCTATAATTGATAAGAAAAGATCTCTCTCTCTCTCTTTTATGAAGATGGCAACAGAAAATAGTTGCTAATATGCCACCAACTGGATCAGTACATTCCAGCAACAGAAATGATAACTTATCTCTCTCTTTTTTTTCTTCTTCTTATGAATTATACACCCACCAAAAAAAACAAAAAAACTATAGAATGGATCTGCTGAAATGTTAATGACATTAAATCTAAGAATGAGTTCAATCGTCCAAACAAAAGTTGGAATATTAATGATGCTTCAAGAATTAAACCTACTATTCAATTCTTTAAAAAAAACCAAAAAAACCTATTATTGATGTAAACAAATTTTTCATTCTGCAAAAATTATTGGCAGTATGTTTTTTATACTATTGACTTTTAAGGAGTTTAAAAATAATTTAATACTATCAAATTTAAGAAACAATGTATTTTTCCAATATGATTCAATCACACTTGATGTAATCAAATGTTTCTGCTCATGTCTTCTGTACTGCTTTATCTTTCTACTACACACCACAAGCATTGTTGACAGAATTACTACTGTCCTCTAGCAAGCAATGTAGTTGCTTACATAGTAAGCGGTAGGTGTTAATATAGTTGTATATGTGTGATGTCCATTTCATCAGATGACAGTCATTGCACACGAGTGCCTGTAGGCTTCAAATTAGATTTCCTGTTACAGTTGTGGCAACTGAAACACACTTCATACTAGGTAAGCCATGCTCTGCATTACTGCACACTCCTTGATCTGATCACACAGATGACAGTCGGCAGGTATTTGGTTAATTTCTGTCTTATGCTTCTCTGTAGTGGAACTGAAGAGGTTTGTGCATCCATCACAGGAGGACCATCTGTTGAGGTCAATCAGACAGGGGAATCTCTTCATCTGAGTCTAGCGGGTCATCATTATCCGTCATGTCAGTGGGTGTTTGTGTGGAATCCTTACATTCTACTATGATTCCTGGTTCTGATGACTTGTTGTCTTCATCTTCCACTGTACTCTCACACTCTGAGGACTCACCATCATGGTCCATACCCTTGACGGGATGAAAGTCCCTAATATGGCGCAGCATCCTATTGACCAGAACTGAGCACAGACCGTGGTGTCCAGTCCCCACCCACTTTCCAAATTTGGACATTCAAATGGTGTGTGGGGACCTTCATCCAAACTACATCTCCTATTTTGTAGGTTGCATTCTCCACACATGCCAGTGGAGATGCAATCTGGTAGGTGTAGATTCTATTTGCCAGGTTTGTGGAAGATGATTTATAGGAGTTATATTGTAGAGATACACTGCTTCCTCCACGAAACACTGCTTTCTAGCGGAAATGCTCTTGATAGCGTGATGGCATCTTTCCACAATACCATTCTCTGTCGAAAAGTAAACACATTGAAAGCGCAGGCAGATGCCCCAGCCTTCTGTGAATTTTATGAATGTGCTCCAGCAGAATACCACCCCATTGTCAGGGAGTAGCTCACTTGGTGATCATGATTTGAAAAATGTTGACTTCAGCTACCAGATGACACTGGATGACAGTGTCCTGATGAAACAGTGGGTGCCATATGGAAAACTGAGTAGGGCCACAATCGATCAGCATCAGGTAGTATCTGCTGCCAAGGTGGGTCACGTCGTGATTTTGACAAGTAATGCTGGCCAGAACTGATGGGATCTCGCTCCTTTGTCTCCACTGAAGCCAACCCCCATATATAAACCCAATACTTTGGCTCCATCATTCAGCCTCTCAGGGTCCTTGTGCAAGAGTTCAAAATTGGTAAAGTGCTTCTGGACTTGTTTCATTGAAACTAGACTTTCATCAACATAAATATCGTTGATGTATGCTGACATGGCATGTTTAATCGACTCGTGCTGAGTCAGTGCCACATTGATTATCGACATTATAAGGGCCGAAACCGAGCAGCATAAGACAGTACCTACAACCACTCAAAAGTCTGGAATGGTCACAATGACTTGTAGATATGTACCTGCAGATAATCTTTTCTTAAATTCAGAAGTGATACATTATTCCCCTTGCTGCTGCCATTCTGTTAATTAGTGTGAACAAACGTCAGTATTCAGAGTGAAAATAACATATTTATTCAACTCCCCGTAGTTTATGACAGAGCAAACCTTTCCTTTGTTCTCTTGGACCACAGCCATCAGTAAAATTAAACCTTTAGCAGGCCTGAGCTCCTTCTTGAGATATGGTGTCAGCCAGCTGTTATCCAACCAGACTTGCAGCTCACGCTCGTACTCACGTTGCACAAGTTGGACACTGGTTAATTCTGCCATCATGTTACACAGCACTGTTGACTTTCGATCCGCTTCCACATTGTGGTCCAAACCTTTGCTGCCTGGTTAAATTCAGTGCTGAAGTCCTGTTCATCAATGGTTGTCACTGCACATAGGACTGGTTCACTGCAACAGAACTCTATTGCACCTGATGGAGTGATTTGTACCCTTCCCATCTCTTTTATAATGTTCATCCCAAATCAGCAGCTCATATCCCAATGGCTTATCATGAGTCACCAGGACATCAACCTTAACAGGATTACCAGCATTCAAGCACATGTTGACGACGCTATAGGTGTTAGTCTCTCCACTGATGGCCATCACATGCATAAAGCTTCTTGTCCATGATTGGCATATGTCTTTGCTGGCTAATGACCGAAAGCAATCGGAGTCAATAAGCGCTGTGCATGACCTCCCATCAATTTGGACTGTGATTACCAGTAGAGCCAAGTTTTTATTTGCTCCAGGGAAGAGACTGGCACTATCCTTTATTCTCATGCCTCATTCCCCAGACAGGTATGCACAAGGTGACCCAAAGCATTGCACCAAAAACAACGCATCTCTCGACGTGTCCCCCATTCATGCACCTGCTGCCTTCCTTGGGTATAGTAACCATTTGACGGTTGAGGCAGTCTCATGCCAGGTGGTTCAGTTCATTACAGGTGTAGCATGTAACATCAGTACGAGGACAAACCGGGATGCCAAGACTCTTAGTCCATGTCGCTTGTGATGCTGCTACCACTACCATTGTCGGTTCCAGCATGTCGATCTTTAGGATCGCTTGGGCATGTGCCAGTATCTGGTCAATAGACAGCATGTCCATTCTTGATGTGTGAAGGAGTTGTTTGGTAGACCAGCCACAAATGCACACCTGAGCATGCAGTCACTCACCGCGCCAAACAACACTGCGAGATTCCATAGCCCTGCCAGATAAACATTGACGGATTTGTCAGGTTACATCCAGCACACTAGGAATTGCTCGTATGTTGCAAACTTGTCTGCCATGAAGGCTGTATACAAGATAGTCTTTATTTTGTCTGCATTTGACTTCTCATCTCTCAATTGTTAGTAGATGGCAAATGTGCCCCCTGTCAGTCTCAGCTGCTTTACGTTGCACAGTCTGCAGACAAGTTAAGCCTTTTCCATCCATTCAACCATTGATCTAGCACTGTCAAACAGGGAAATCAGTTTCAAATCGAAACCACCATCCATCTTAAATGCTGAAGTAGCTTACGTTAAGTATTTTGCTTATGTCTTCTGTACCTCTTTCTACCACATCACAAGCATCATCTACAGAATTACTACTGTCCTCTAGCAATGTATTATTTGCATAGGTGTGATGTCCATTTCATTAATTGATGGTCATTGTGCACACATGCCCACATAGGCTTTGAATCAGATTTCCTGTTACTGCTGTGTGGCAACTTAAACATGCTTCGTACTAGGGTAAGCTGTGCTCTGTGTTACTGTAAAATCAAACTGTCACAATATAAACAATTTTTGAGGGCTGTAGAAAATAATTCTAAAAACAGACAGGTCAATTTTAACAAGAGATATAAAGATTGAAAATTCACCTGGAAAAGCCATTTCTCTTCCATTATATCTTACAGCCAACCCTTGACAAGACAAGACAGTTGCAACATTAAATTGGGTAAAACAAAACTTACAACATATAGTGACACAACTGTAAGTGTAACTGAAAGGGAACGCTGTGTAATGTGTACAAAGTTGTAGTAAGAAAACCAGATTTAGCTTAAGAATTGGAAATAATAAAAGCCTTCCAAACCTGATAATTCTTTTTCTTTCAAAGTAACAATGATTGATCAGAAAGTATATGTTGATATGGATTAGGACCAACATAAAAGAATTTCACAAAGATTGTGATTTCAACCATATTAAATTTAACTGCCAAACAGATTGAGGCAGTAATTTCACTAATTTTCTTGTTACCAAACAGAATTAAAAATTCCTCACAAGGGGTGTCTGACATTCAGGAGAATAGAAGCTGCTAGAGTAATATAATTAAAAGCAACTGTATTTTTATGATTTTACAAACATATTTGATAACCATCAGCTAATGTATTTAACAACATTATAAATTAAAAACCAAAAGGTTTTGCAATATTTTCCACATTAAAATTTGATAAACTGACATTTTTGAACATTTTTTTACTCTACAAAGAGTGCTGAATTGCTATTAAAGATAATGCATGGATTTTTTTCCCAAGCTAATAACCTTGCTATTCTCTAACTCAATAGATAGCTAAAAGAAAAATGTTAAAACATTGGTAGTTCAAAGTTGTTGTTGGGCACCGAATGATCTGGTAGTTAATGATTTGTTCTGGCCAATTAAGAGAGAAATATCATTAAGAGGAAAGAAAAGCAGAACTAATTACTTGGTTATTAGTGCTGATAATCTGGTACATCTTGCCACAAGATCAACCATGATGGCAACAAGAGATACTCTGCAGGTTTACAAATTGGAGAGTAAGTCTTTCACACTGCCCTCTAGATAGACAACTGAAGAGTAATTCTTTCAGTTTAGTTATTCTTTATTTTGACAACTTTCACATCAACAAGAACAAATGTGTTAAGAAAAAAAATTAACAATATTATTTATAGAGAACTGTAAAGATCAGATTTGAAAATACTCTCCCCCAAAATAATGTGACATGAATAATCATTAAAGAAGAAGATCACTCCTCAGGTCTCATATTTCAACAACATATTTGTCTTTGTATTCAGTCAATATTTGTTTGGATCCAAAGTAGATTATTGAGCTGAAAGCCAACAAGTCTGAGGAAATCATTAAGTTGCATCACTATAGTTTTATCTGGGGATACCCATCCCAAAGAACAGAAGATTTTATTTGAAAGCAGTCATGTACTTATAAGATCCATTCATACCACATGGTATTTATAAAGAGAAGCTCTTTTTTATACTCATGGAATTGAGAATAATGCATGTAACTTTATACATGTTTGTTAATGAACTCTACTACCAAATCATCATCATCATCATTATGATGTTCATAGTTTAATGCCAAGCAAGAATTAATTTATTAGCTTTTCTGAAGAGTTCTATTGTTTTTCTAATATTAAGCAATAAACGTTTTTGCTGATAATATTTTTTATTCAAGAAATTCCATCATGTGGTAGGTTTTTGAAGTGAAATCAGATTCTTGTCCTATACTTTTTGCTATTTTATATAATTAGGCTTTGTGGATTTCACACTGCCTGCAACTGAAACTTTATAGCATTTGTTTATTTCACAAGAACATATCCAATATCAAGCAAGTAGTTAGAATTGAATATCAGGTTTATTTAGCATTTAATCCCATTCCTTATCAGCTAAATACAGAGATCGTATTATGAACCTCCTGACTATCAAAATTAGACTATGTAAGCAACTCTGATATGTTCCATATTTACTTGTATTAATATAGCACAGCTTAGAAGAAAAAGAAGAAGAAACAGAAAGAAAGAAAAACAGCATCCTTTTCTCTGGATTCTCATTATTGATATGAAGTATATCATTACAAGAACACTTGTGTCTATTTATAACAGATCAATGATGAGAAAATAATTTTGAACAAAAGAGGAATTACATGGTCACATGATAAATATATCTTTAAATACTGAGAAGAGTCATATTGGCATTGTCATAGATTTTCAGACAGTTAAAGTCATTCTTCTTCTTGGTGATTTTTATTATTTTCACGTTTCAGCTGAAGAAGTCCATACCTTGTGAGAATAAAAGGACTTAAAAAAAAAAGAAAAGTACATTGAATAGTCTGAAAATCTCTTTGAATATCTTCAGATATTTCAGCATTCTGGATATTGACATAGTACAGCCCAAAGATTAAATGTATGTTTATATAAAATTTACACCAGATTTGTTGAAATAGGAGTTATAATAATAAATGCTGGGAAATTTACAAAACTCAATTAAGCAAGCAGTAAGAAGTTTATAATTATGTATGTTTTTACCAACATGACAATGAAAACAGTAGAAGATATTTGTGCATTTAGTAAGTAAACAAATATATTAGTGTCACAAAACTAGTGACAAACAAAAGAAATGAAGTAATTCAGTAAAATAAATAAATAAATAAATTTGCTTAAGTTTACATTAAGTAGCTGTAAGTATTCAACAATGTACTTTCAGGAGTTCAATCTGTGGTCATTCAGGACTGTAATGCAAGTTTTTACATGAACACGGTATAAAGGAAGTTATAGACTTGAATGCATCATGATACAAAAAGAAGATATGTAAAAATTATAAGCCACTTAACACCCCTCAAGATTAACACCATCCCAAATTAAGATACACATATAAACTCCTCATGGTAAATGATTAAATACAGATTGCATAACGTCTGGAGCCTTCAAGTAGTCTGTTTTAGGGAGGTGCTTTAAGTTTCAAAAAGGGAAGAGTGAGTTTTAAGATGGAAATTATCGACTCATCACAAAGAACAAGTTAATGTGAAGTCACTAAGCATCTTGGAATATTACGGTCATGTTGTCTAAGTGAACGAGAAAAAGCATGTTGTTGTTGTTGGAAGCATTTAGGATATGAAGACGACTGGTCGATCTTCAAAATACAACAAACAAGAAAAGAAAGCTAGTGAGGTTATCAGTATCCAACCCAAAACTAACAGCTCATCAATTAATGAATGAAAACAGCATTACTACTGAAATGTCAATTCATACATTAAAAATCGTACTACATCAAAATAAAAAAATCATCTAAATGGATTCATTGTAGAAAAAAATAAGGCATCATTAAGTGAAAACAATGAAATAAGAAGAAAACAAATTTAGAGAAAACATCTACGATGGGATAAAGAAAAATGGGCCAAAGTGATATATGGTGACAAAAGCAGAACTGAATTCTAATGCAAGAGAGTGTGTTCGAAAAAAATTGGTCAAAGAAACAATCCAAAATATACAACAAAGACTAGAATTCAGTGTGTGCGGGGAGGGGGGTTAATGATTTCAATCTACATAGAAAACCAATGGTATGAGAAAGTTGATAAAAATTGATAGAACACTGAACAACAATATATTACTTTGCTAAAGTCCCACCAATTCCCAGATATAGAAGGTGAATTATTCCATCATGGATCACTTTTGCCATACATTATGTGTAACAACAAATTTTCTTACTGATGACGACATTGCAGTAACAGGATTGGCCTGCAAAAATCCCTGACCTTAACATAATCAAACCTATGTGAAAAGTGTTGAAAATCCGGGTGTATAACAAAGCCAGAAAAATGGTAAGAGATTTGGTTCTACAGTCAAGAAGAATGAACAATTTTATATTTCCCCGATCCCATGTTGAACTAAGGCTGTATGGGAGCTATACTATATACTGATTATGACTTTTAATATCCCTAAATATATAAATAAATTTATTGCACTATTTATTTTTTTTCTATCAATAACCCTAACCCTTCCGGTTCCATGCTTTCCAGCCAACTTTAATCTGCAAAAGTTTAAATGCAATGTCAATCGTTATCTACTGTCCACCTGATTACTCTCTTCTCTTTCTGCTCATCAGGAATGTTTCTGTTCCTAATTCTTCCACACCATGTAACCCTTGAGCTTTAGTGGCGTTACTGCTTTGCTTGGGATGATTCTGAATCACAAACTTAAAAAATAAAATAAAATTTTATGTTAATTCTACAGTATCTGCAATTACAAATATTCCTTATCCAGAGAAACAGATTTTTTTCTTTTTTTTTTTTGGTTTAAGAAAAAAATAGAGAAGATACTTTCCAATAAGCTATTGACTTTGTTCTTTATATTCCATCAGTCAAACATAGCAAGTGCAGTAAAGAAATGTCACAGACATTCTGCTTTAATTCTTGGAATTTGAATCAACTGGAGATTACAAACACAAAGTCAATAACACACAATGGTTGTTGGCAGTAGAAATGACCAGAGTACAAAATATCATCATTTCTGAGATTTAAAATGGCTAAATAGAAGAGTGAATAAAAACAAAAAACAAACAAAACAAAAAAAAAAAAAACAAAACATGGAGAGTGAGGCAGAGGAGAAGAAGTGGAATCGCAAATGGAGAGTTCCCTTGAGTATTGGGCACTAATGTGATAATATAAAAATGTTAAGCTTTCAACCATTGCCTCACCCATTTTCAAGGTGTGTTGATGGACTTGTTTGGGTGCCTAAGTGAGCACCATATAATATTGCATGACTAAATGCTAATATGAAAAAAAAAAAATTCCTATAGACTAAATGTTTTAGATCTAAAATGACGCAGTCAAAATGAAAAGAAAAAGATCTTGGTTTTGGCCCACTCCCATAATTACTTGAGTAATTTATATGCCTTGGACCTTAATCAATATCATTGCACAATAAAATTGACTAAACTTCTGCATGCATGAGAAACAACTGATGTGAAAAAGATTTGCAAAACAAATAAGCAGTAGATAAGAAATGAGTTGCTAGACACTGAAGATAAGCAGTCAGTAAGCCACGGCATTTTGGTTAATAGAGAAAAATTTCAGCACTAAGGTAGACATTTGTGTTATTAAATCTTGTTTCCTCTAAGGATTAAAGCAACAGTACAAGCCAGACATATTTGTGGCAATGACACTCAGTGAAATGCATTCATTAAACCAAATAAACCGATTAATTTATCAGTTTATCTTACAAAAGCTGGAGAAGTGATGAATAATCATTGGAAACGAATGAGAGAAACTTATTTTTATGGATGATGCCATGTTAATATCAAAAACTGACTCAGCAAGTTAAAAAAAGAAAAAGAAAGAAAAAGGAATTTGGTTTTAATGTTGAATCATAATGACAAGTATAAAGGCTTATTATGCAACATTTTGTTTAAATGCTTCAAACTCAATAAAGAGGATAAATAATAAAATTACTGCATCGATTTGTCTGCACATTTAATCTGCAGAAAATAATTAAAACATTAGATGAGGTGCTGCTGAAAAGTTTGGAATATTTCATTAAGAAATGGTTTCCCCACTAACAACTAGTTTCCACTGCCTCCTTCAAAGTCGTCCCTTCTTCTCACAAAGGCATAAGTCAGTACTACACTTAGTTTGTATGCACTGTTTCAACTTTTCAATAGCACCAGAGACGGGTGCTATTGAAAAATAAGATTATTACTTCCAAAAGTAATAACTTTCTTTTTTTAACTAATGTTCAATCAATACAAACCTCAAAATTCACTCGAGGTAGACGGTTACAGAATGAGGTTGTGTGATGTGAATGAAGTAAAGATTATGAATATATAGATAACGATTAGGCATGAAGGAGTTAAGAGTGTAGTATTTGGGAGTGTGTTCCATAAAGCAGTGGTTCTTGAGGAAAAGCTGTTTGAGTGGAACTTCTTTCTTATAGTTGGAATATGGCAGGAATAAGGGTGATTCAACTCTGTGGATATATCATATCCAGTCTAACTGTAAAGGCCTGGACTAGTGGAATTAAACAATAGTACTAAGAGATAATTTTTCACTAATAAGTAAATAATAGGGAAGCAATAATAATCTAATATCTTATAAGCATAGGAAAATATTTAAAACAAGGATGAGAATGATGTGAGAAGTCTATGAACAAAAGACAAATAAAAAGACACCAATTACTTCAGAAATATCAGTAGAGTGTATAAAAAAAAAGAAAAAAGAAAAAGCCTACACAATGGAAGCAGCTAATTCACTGATGTAAGCAAATGTGGAGCTTAATCAAATATCAAATACAAATGTGAGGATTTGAATAGAAAATGACTGACACCAAAAAATATGGTAGAAAGAGAATAATTATTGGACTACACTGATTGTTAAGTGATATTGTGAGAATCTCTATCCCTATTTTCTTAGCAAACAATTCCAAGATTCATTGTTGAAAGATTCTTGATGAAGTAATGAACATTAGAATTTCATTCTACTTTGTTTTAAGAGAAAAATATAAGTTTTCAAATGACAAGAAAGAAAAATATGAGAGCAGGTAATTGAAAAATCATCCAAATGATTATAGAATTGTCCCAATGCAACAATGGCTTAGCTGACAACAATGTATCCTTTGTATGGCAAGTTTAGTCCAAAACATGGCATTAGACATATATGTAATTTGAGTTGAAGAGTCTCAGGTCATTTCACCTGAATGAGTGATTGGCTTCTGCTAGCTCAAGTTTCTTGACAAGCAATACAGAAAAGGAATAAATGACAAATTATATTCAAGTATGCCTTGATAATGGGTACCTCATAGTAGTGTAATACTTAACAAGCTGCATTTATAGGGCATTACTAATGATTACTTATTATTCAGTGCTCCATAATTGTGGCCTTGTGCCATAACTAAGGTATGTTTTGATATTGCCGATAATCCTCTTTTGTTTTTATTGCTAAAAACATTTTGTTCCAACATTGAATGAAATTTGAACAATTTTACCCACAAAAGACTGAAACTGTATCTTAAATCACACCATCAATCTTTTGCCAAATGCTCGACTCAGGCTGAGGATTGAACTCAGAATGCCTAAAAAGAAAAAAGTGTAGCTCATAAGAATCGCAATCATACTTTGTTTCATAACTTTTGATATTTGCTAAACTGGGAGAATATCAAAACAAAAATGATCTTAAAAAGAATTTGCAAATTTTTTTTTTTTTAGTGGCATATCAACCTCTACATGTTATTTAATGTCAAAATCTAAATATTTTGTACATAATTTTTTTTTTTTTTGAGATTATAATGGTTTTAGTAATACAAGTTTTACTAATTAACACATAGCTGGGGGTGGGGGAGAAGGGTATTTGCACATAAGTGTATATAATGAACCCAGCTGGAATTTGAAGTCAGCTCTTCAATTAACAATTCAAAGCCATTATCCATTACACTATCATCACATGCAAGCTTACAGCACCTGGTATTCCTAAGCAGTCACCCATTTAGGTAGTGATCATGCTCAATGTTGCTTAACTTCAGCATACAAGGCCACAAGTGTGGGGCACCCAGTAATAAATTTATGTGACTATCTTATGAGATTAGCTTCTTAACCATAACTACAGTAATTGAGATTTTAACATGAATGCACAGCTCTTTCACTTTTACATGTTTTTTGATTTCTTTTTTAATCCAATGCCTCTTCAGCAAATCCGGAAAATGAGGAACCATGGATAAAAGCTTATGATCAGTTAATCACCTTTAGGGCCAAAACTTATTTTTATATGAAAATGCAATTATTGCTTAAAAAATCATAATTATTTTTTCAGGAGGGAAGTGCTAAAAAAAGAAATTGACATCTAATCGAATCTCACTCCTGAATGAAGTTTTTACTTTAGAAACTAGGCTGATAGTTTTGTCTGTCATGAAAGCAATATTAAGCTCTGCCTAATCTTTTCTTATCAATTATTAAATGTGTTAATTACAAAATAACATTTTTGTGCATCACTGTATATCAAATGGAGAACAAAATCAAATTCTATAAACACACAATTGCAATGTACAATGCAAATCTACAATGTTAAGTTCAATTTAAAATGAAATAATCAAGATAAAGCCCCAACACACACACACACACTCTCAAAATACAGTCATTTGCTTTTGACATAAAGCACCCCTATGACTGTGATAATAGTTTACAGAGTTTCTTAAAACAATAATAATTTAGAGTCTCACTTTGTGTTCCAAAATGTGTGCATTTACTTATTAGCTGATAACTGGTTGAACATACTCATTTCTTGTTTAGAAGAAACAAATTAAAAAGAAAAAAAAAAAAAGTTCCCAATTTTAATTTAAAAAACATTATTTAAAAAGAACTGTTCTACTGAATATTCATTCTCTAGTTTTCAAAATAAACAACACTCAAGGAATTTGAACACATGTAACAGAAATAGAGAGATTTTGCTAAACAGGAATTCTAATCAAAATAATTTCACTGCAAGGTACTTGTATTCATAATCTGTACAGATTATTTAACTGGTATTAACTCTACTAAAAATTGAAAATTCATCCAGTATTTGAAAGAGAAGAAAACAAATAACCTGAATGAAATATTTGGATCAAAATAAAAAAAATATTTTGTATATCACTTCGAACAAATAGTTGTTGGATGTCTATTTTAGCTGTCAGTAGTTGTTGGTAAGCACGTATTCCAGTAGACAGAAAAACTGAAATAGAAAATTACGATACTTATTACTTTACAAATTTTATTCATTGATGACAGGCTAAGTATACCTAACACCTTAAAAGAAATTATGCACTTTTATCTTTCTCTAGATTCAAATTTCCATTTAATGTACAGGTGTGTGTGTGTGTGTGTGTGTGTGTGTGTGTGTGTGTGTGTGCACACAATATACTAATCAAAATAAACAGCATTGATATAAGGAATCTCATTCAATTTTTCAAGATTTCATTATTCGTCTAGAAAGTCCATTTTAATGCCAGGTTGAAAATTGCAAAGGAAGACTCCTGTCTATTACTGTATTTGCCCACAGTTTAGTCAGATAGTAAATTCTAATAGATATATTTTAGTTAGGCTGTGTAGAACAGGTTATCTTTACATACCAAATGCTATAAACGTGGAGTTGGAGAGTGCAAAAGCTAGAAAGTAACTTTTGGAAGCAATCAGCTTTTCTAAATCAAGAATTGTCTGCATTCATCATTTTCATAGAGTTTCAAGCAGAGAAACAAAAAAAAAAAAATCTAAGAGCCTCAAGATAAAAGGATTACATGAATTGAAATGAAAAGACAGTCATTTTCTCATTATAAATAACAAGAATTCTCTTTGCAATATTGTTGGCTTGCAATCTATCACAGTGTAACTAATGAGTGTTGTTAAGAACAACAAGAAAAGGCTTGAGATGCTTTGCACACAACACTCTCTGAAACTAGTTTTTCATCACACCTTCAATATTTTTTTCTACTTTCCAACTAAGAATCAATGGAGTTAACAGAAAAGATTGCAGATCTTATATTTTTATTAACTTCAAATTCTAAAAACAATGCAGGCCTTGCCCAAATGTTAAGACAGTATTCAGGAGTGATCTCCCTTAGATGTCAGGTTAGTGAAAATCATTCATGACTCGGAGAAAGAAAATGAACATGAGACAAATATCCTTCTCACTTTATTGCTTCAAAGTTCACAAGAAAATTTTGTAAATCTTCACATTTACAAGATTGAAGTCCATTTACCCAAACACGCAAAGCTAAAATCAAATTTCTAAAAATCATGTTACTTATCTTCAATACTTAGACATTCAAAAGGCTATTAACAGCTTGACAAATAAAAATTTTGCAAAAGTTGTTTCCTTTTGTGAATTGTTGATTTTATTCAGTTTCATTTGCATTAAAACTCAGTTGAGTTTGCAATTATAAAAGAAAAACCAGATATACAGGTTCAAATAAATATGATGGCTTAAAGAGGAAGTTTAGAAAACTAAGAATAAATTGGAAACAAATGCTATAGAATCAACATTTTGCGACTCCCATTTGAATTGCTAGGCTGTGTAAGAATTTCATTTGGATCTCTCAAAAGAAAATGCAACTATCAGCTTTTCAGCAAAAAGCAAATTGTACTTGAATTTTCCAATAAAAGAAACCTTGGGTCACAGTGACTAGAATACAACCAAAATGTACAAATTCTTATTCTTTGTTTTCTCAGCAAACAATAAAAGTAGCTATTATTTTAGGAGGAAAATAAAAGAAAACAATGGCACTAAATATTTACTCCAGTAAAAACAAAATCTCCAAAACCCAAACAATGAATAAATTTTCACCTAATTAGTAATTGTGCATGAAGAATATTTTATTCAAAGTTTACCGATTTATTCCATAAATAATTATGAAAATTTTTTAAGTGTTTAAAATTGTGTCCACATGTATGCTTTTGCTATAGTTGTCTAAAGTTCAGGCAAAACCTTTGTGCATTGCCCAAGAGGAGAAAAATTTGACTATTTTCATGAATACAAACTTTGCCTGAACCATATTTGATCTAAAAAAAACAAAAAAAAAAAACAAAAAACTACCAAAGTTCAAGAAACTTCAACAAATCATGAATACTACTAAAATTTTATAGTATTTTGATAACATATACACACATTTTTAAAATACAGTTTTTAACAGTGTAATGATCAGTAATCATTAAAAAAAAAATTAAAAGTATGTCAAATAAAACAAACTTGGATTTACAGTAGTTCATAAGATATGTAATGTAATCATTTTTTTTTTTTTTTTTAATCAAGTTTGTTACATCCTTATAAAAACGAATTGATCAAAATGTTTGCTATTTTTATCAATACATGGCATGGCATTAGGAGTATCTAGTTTTAAACTTTTTTTTTTTTTTTTAATGATCACTTTTGAATGTTTTGCAACAGACATCAGAAAGTACACACACATACACAGAATCAATTAACAAAAATATGCCTAACACTGATGGTGGAATAAAATAAAGTACATTTTGGTATATTATGAGGGTCGACTGAAAAGTAAGATACTCTCATCAAATGTGACTAAATACGGTTCATTCTTCAACATAGTCCCCCTCGTGCTCCACACACTTCTTCCATCGGTATTGCAATGCTGGGATTCTGTTAGTCAAAAAAGTCAGCAACAGCAGATATGGCATAATCTTCACTGTGATACTGTTTTCCAGCCAAGTGTTTTTTTCATGTTGGGTAAGATGATAGTCAGATGTGGCTAAATCAGAATAGCGATTGGTGATCAACTAGTTCAAAACTGCAGTCACATACAGCGGCCACTGATGAAATAAAACATTTCGCCAGTTTTCCTGGGCATTTGGTCTTTTGTAACTGCTTCAGCAAAGTTGGTATAGTACTCTTCATTAGTGGTATGGCCCCTTTTGAAGATCGTCAATAAACACAATGCTTTTTGCATCCCAAAAAACTGAGGCCATCACCTTCTCGGCAGATGAAATGAGTTTGGCTTTATTTGAAGCAGGTGACTAGGGGTGTTTCCACTCCATGGGTCATCTCTGGCTTGAAGTGATGAAACCAACTCTCATCCTGGGTTAGGAAGCGTTCAAGGAAACCTGCCTCAAAAATTGTCAGATTTTCCCATGATGTGATCAGCCTGGTGTGCTTTAGATCAGTTGTCAAAAGACGTGGCACCCACTGAGCAGAAATCTTCATGCTAGGTCTATTGTGCAGACTCTCTCACAGAATATGCTAATAACATTGACTATTTGAATGAATATATGCCAGATTCCACAGCTCAAGCATCCTTCCTTCATAGCCTATGAACTTTTCAGCCTATCCTTGTATGTTTTTTATTTGACAAAAGGTAATTTTGCAACAAAAAGACAAAAGGATTTGTGCAACTTATGGTGAAAGTAGCCTGAATAAGCAAACAAGTCCAAAATCTTTTTGTTGCTGAACAAATCTCAATAGTTGGAATTGACTTGTTCAGATTGATAGCAATCAAATCAAGGCATTAGTTAAGAATAATCATTATGATACAAGAGACAGCAGTCTACAGACTGAAAATATACAAATCAAGCATTGGAAATTATTTGATTGCTTTACCATGTAGCATTGGCATAAGTGGAATAAAAAAAAAGCTTACTTTTGCATGCAGTTTGCTATTTAAACATAATGCAAGTTTAAGTGGAATTTTAATGGCACATGACCTCTTTAGAGTCATTTTATGCCAAAACTGATTTATTCTGGTTTATATTTAAGGGAAATGGACAAGCTGGTTTTTTTATATATTTTCAGATATAATCCGACTGATTTCAGAAATGTTATAATTCTATTTATTTTAATAGCTTCAAATAGTTCTTTTAGGCTGTTTGCCTTGAAGAAATTGTGTCTTTTGAAATCAAGATCAATGCATTCAATTAGAAAATGTTTTACCATATATTGGGTTTAGTATGTAGGACACCATGGCGTTTCTTCTTGTTTTGGTAAGAATGAATATGTAATTTTAGCGTGACCTCTTCATAGTTGTGTTATAGTAACCTCTTCCCTTCAGGATTTTCCATAATGGCACGGTTTTTTCCTGACGGTTGGTAAGATTGAATTTAGTTTATTTTGTGTTTTTCTGCTTCATTATTGATTTTGCATGTGTTTCTTAATTAATGGTTTTAGGTCAGTATAGAAGATTTGGAAATTTTCCGGAATTAGTCTTAGTGCCAGTTTAGCACTTTAACTGCTCTATCATTGTCCTAAATTCCTACATGGCTAGGAATCCTGAACAGAATTTTTTTGAAAATAGACATGGCATGGATTTTTTCCCAATATTTTAGCTATCAAAGGATTTTCCAGCTTTTTGTGTTTGATAGATATTAATACTGATATGGAATCAGAAAAGATGATAAATTTTCAAGATTTTTCTTTGGTGAAAGCATTGATGGCTATATCTATCACACTAGCTTCTGCACTAATTATGGCAGCTTCATTTGAGAGACGTGTTTTAATCGTTGCATTATTAAAAATAACTGCACATCCAGCTATCACTGTCTTTGGAACCATCAGTATAGATGTGCACATATTCTGGATATTGTTGTCTAATATTTTGCAGTTTTGAAAAGTGATTGGGTTTGTATTTTGTTTTGACCTCTTCTTTAGAATGAGGAGCCCTTTGAGTTAACCCGTTGTCTTAACTGGGGTTTTAGGTATGGTGGATTTGCAAATATTTATAATGGGTATTTAGGAAACTTCTACTTTCTCTTCTATTCGCAAACCAAAGGTTTTATTGATTTCTTTCATATTGAATTAAGTTTTATAATCAACATTAAAAATTCAGCTTTATGCTGGGTTGTCTGGGCTTGATTTAAGTTTCATGTAGTATTGAAAGGCTAACTTATCACTTCTGAATTTTAAAGGAACTTCATAGGCTTTCTTTAGGAGTTGTTCTGAAAGATCTCAGGGAGACTCTCAATCCTTCATGATGGATAGGACCCAGTATTCTTATATATGTTGTTCTGGTAGCTCCATAAATGAAGCAGCTGTAGTCCAGTTTAGAACATATTAAAATTCTATATATCTTTAGAAGGGTTTGGTTATCTGCACCCCAATCTGTGTTTGCCATTACTCATAGGAGATTTAGAGACTTACTTTATTTTAGATATTTAATTTGAGGTGGGAAATTTAACTTTGTCAAAATTGAACGCTAGTTTTTTATAAACTGTGATATTTCCTAATTTCTGTTTCTCTGATATTAAGATGAGGGTCATTGGGAATTTTCCTTTTGTTGCAAAAATGAACACATTGTGTCTTGCTTGTTGATAATTTAAAGCCATTTGTTGTGGCCCATTTAATTATTTCATTTAGACTCTGTTGTAATTTGCGTTCAATTGTGTGTATGCTTTTAGATCAATAACATATTCAAAAGTTGTAGGGAATGATCCACTCCTGGGTTTAAACAATTTATTATGCCATTTATTTTAATGTTAAACAAAGTGGTTGACAATATAAATGTGTGTGTGTGTGAGTGAGTGAGAGAGAGGGAGAGGGATATGTATATTTATTAATCTATATATTAAATGTAAATGTCAGTGTATCGCGGTATCACACTTTTTCAACTTTACTCCTAGAATATCCTACCATTTTAGAATCAGGCAAACTCAGTGAAAACATTCCAGGTTGGATCCAGACCAACAGTCATGAAATTTTGGATTCCAATCTTTATAACTTGCGAATATATTTAGGGATAATCAAAATTAATTGTGAAATCCAGCAAAAGTCACCCATGAAATAAAAATAATTGTTTGTACAGAAAGTAAGGACATACATACATCAAATTGTCTGTAAATTAATTGGCAGCAGAAGAATTATCCTTGAACTTTTAAAAGTTAAGCTTAAATATTAATACAATACTTAAATGCAGCAATCAATTTTGATTTTTTCTGTGGTTTATTGTTGCCTATCGCATACTCTCACAAAAAGAAATCTCTGCCAACAGAGAACCAGACTGCAATCAAAAGAGTCAAGGCTGCAACAAAGAAAGTCCCATGCAAATGAAAACCCAGGTAAAATAGCATCCAGGAGAGCTTCCAATGCTGAGAATATGCAAAGACTCAGGACCTCTCAAATTCCTGAACAAGCTGAAAGCCCAATCAAGAGGCCTTTGCAGTCGCTAGCTTAAATGCCATCCAATAGAGCAGCTTTTAAGCTATATATATATATATATATATATATATATATATATATATATATATATATATATATATATTCAGTGATGGGATGATTAATCTGAATCGGGAATTGGAAATATCGGTACTTTTTGGGGTATTGGAATCAGAATTTTTAACCTAATTTCATTTGAACATGAGCTATTGAAAGTTAGAGTTATGTCCCTTTAATTGTTTTTATCAGTAGAAGCTAAGATGGTGAAATCCGAAAACAATGTCAGTAATGAGAGTTTGGGGATCCAAAATTTCAGGGTTGCAGAATGTTTTTAATTTGCTCATGGAGTCAGTCTGATTCGAAAATGGCATGATATGTTGGGCTACGGCCTCTAGAAGTTGAAAAAGTGTGACAGTGATACACTGACATTTGCATTTATTATATATAGTTGTGTGTGTGTGTGTGTGTGTGTGTGTATAAAAAATACTAATATATGTGCATACATTAATTGCATCATATGCATTTCTTTTTTAATACTAATATAATATGTGCGTACATTAATTGTATTATATGCATTTCAAGATAGCATTTCCTGTGGTGAATGATATTTAATGTGGGTTATTTTGTATAATAATGGCTTCTATACTTTTGAGTCTTTCCTTTCATTGGGTGCTGTAAAGTATTTTGGTGTTATCTACTAATGTTTGTTTTAGTTATATTTTGGTCGTTCATGATATACTAGTTGTTAAGTGCACAGAGTTTTGACAGGTGACAGCTCAATACGTAAGAAAGTGTGGTGCAATGTAAGTATGTAATTTTCTTTATTATTAATGTTGGTGATGCATTCTCAAAGAGGGCATAAACAATATTTTAATTTGGATTAAAAGGTGTGAAGTTACTAAATGTTAAGGATAAATAATACTATACTAATCTGTGTACTTCAAAAATCAAACCATCAGCAATAGTTATACAAGTAGATACTAGTTACATTATAGGGGTTTGATAATGTTTGTATGTCAGAATGTGAGAAAAGCGTTAGGCAAAAATAGACCCTTTTTTATTTTTTAAATATGAAAGAATTGACACAAAGGTGAGTACAGCTTTATACCAAATGTAAAGAAAAAAGAAATTTACCTTAAAACATTTTTCAAAGAATAGCAAGTTGACTTTATGAGAAAGGAGATAATGAAGATGTTCACAACTATCAAACATGTATAACAAACTATTGTCAGTAGTAGTAACAAATAGACTAACACCATAAATGAAAATCAACCATGAAAACATACAGGTTTTAGAATTCAACAATAGGCCATCTACAAGCAATAAACCAACTGGAGAAAAAAAACAAAAAAAAAATAAAGCACTTGGATTCAGTTGACTAGGGAAGGCATATGACTCAGTCAAACACTTTTATATAATTTTATACTCTATGAGAGTATAAAATTATATAAAAATTATTGAGAATATATACAATAACATTTCTACAATAATTTTATTAGACAAAGACAAAAGAAAGAGGTTGAAAAAGGAATGAGACAAGAGAAGAGGATTTCACCTAAATTATTTACATGATGCCTTGAAAGTAACTTCTGGAAAGTAATGGAAGCTAAATGGAAAATATTTGAATCACCTATGATTTATTGATGACAGTTTACAAATACAAAAATCTTCAGATGAGTCACAAGAAAAACTCAATGATCAGAATAGGAAAAAAAAAAAATCTCAATATAGTTTTAAAGATGAACAGAAATATAACAAAAGTTATGTCAACTGCAACATTCTGAAAAGATAAAAAGAGATGAAGAACTGGAAGGGATCCAAGAATAGAATTACTTAGGACAGGTGAAATTAGAGAATGAACTTGATAATGAAATAAACAAATAATTTGGAAAGTATTTAGCAAAAATAGACCTAATGAAAAGCACCTTGGCAATAAACTTCAACTGTAAATGGATGTATAATAATGCCAAATAAGAAATATAGAAATTAGCAAAATCAGTTGAAAACAAACTTTGGAATGTACGAAGATCAATGTAAAGGGCAAGAGGTTAACACTGATTAAAAAGAAAAAAAAAAGAAGATTTTATTGAAGCGATTAAACAACCAAAAATGGTAATGCCCAGAACATAGAGCAAGGAAGCAAGAATAATAATAGCTGGAGCAGATAGTTGGTTAAAAAGTTGCCAAAGGAATGACAAATGCAATAGGTGAAGACAAGAAAAAAAAAGAAGCTTCTTAGACAAGATAAAAAAAGGTTTGTTTGTAGGACATGGCAGTAACAGCAGAATCAGTGTTCCATTTGAGTTCAGAAAAGCCTTTGTCCAGCAGTGGAATCCTAATGGCTGATAGTAATGATAATACTTTAAATAAGTTCATGTACATTGCTTAAATGGGCTAAATGCATCAGCAATAATGTACATGACAGTCTTCCTGATGTTGGAATCAATATGATGAGCACCCCACCCCCACAGTGTCATGTCAAAACACCACCAGACTTCATTAGTGTGACTGACTATAACAACCACAAGCAAATGGATGCAATAACCAACCAGCTTTAGAATTTCTAATATAAACATTTCCTTGTCTTTCAATTTTCAGTCCAAAGATCTTCAGATATTTTAATGCTGCAAAAATATGACACTTAACCATAAAGGCAAATATTGGGTTGTAACAAAAGTTTGTAGTATTTTTGTTAGAACACATGATTTCATATCACATGCTACTGAAATGTATGACATGTATACATATTCTGAAATGTCTAATTCATGTGGCATGCAAATTTTAAATGTTTTTATCTGATTCTCTCTTACTTCCAGAAAGGAAAAAAATGTGGTACAAACAGAAAAACCATTATATGCCATTTATGTAGATGGTGCTGTACTGCGAGATTCAGGAGTCAAAATTTTAACCTGCAAGAGCAATAAAGTTCTGACAGACCTGCAATCATCGATGATGACCAATTCAAAATGCTGATTAAGAATAATATAGGTCATATAACACGAGTCATCACCAACATAGATACTATACATTTTATATAAACATTGTAAAAGATTTCAAAAACATTTGGGATACATAAACTGCTACAATGTTTGGGTACCTCACAATTAAATAGAAAATATTTAATGAACCACATTTCCATCTATGATTCTCTGCTCAAACATGACAAAATGACTTGTTTTGCAAAGAATGATCACAGGCAATGAAAAATATGATTATTTATAACAATGTGGAATAAAAAAAGGTCATGGGCAAAACAAATGAGCCACCGATTGATCATTCCAATAGCCGGTCTGCATCTGAAGAAGATGATGCTCTACTTTGTTTTGTTAATCATTTCACCCCATGCAAGGCAATAAAATCACTAAGATACAATATGTTAGCAAATATGAGAAAAATATACTATTAAGGAGAACGGACAATAAAAGAACAAGAAGACAGAAGATATTGATTGACTTTTCATTTAAAATTTTGAAGATCAAAGTTGACTAGAAGCAAGAAGCTGGAAGAGAGTTTGACAAGCGAGAAGTGCGATAGAACTTATGGTTAATCTAGCCACTTCAACTGTAAAATGATGAGACTTTGCCGACAATCTAGTACTGCATTTCAATTCATAAAATCTAGCTACCACTAAGGAAAATTCATTACACAAATTACCGAGTCAGTATTTATAGAAAAGACACAGGAAAACTACGTTACAGCAGTGATAAAGTGACCGAAGCTGAAATGCCAAGTCAGGACCAATAACATTGCAGATTCTTTGGATTTTATCAAGAATCTCTAAATATAGAGGAGGAGCACCAGACCAGATGTGGCAGCAATATTCAAAGCAAGGACAATGGGAGACTTATAAATATGTAAGATAGATTCTGCTTTTCGTGATTGTTGTTCCAATACAGTACCTATATCTAATTTCCTATAAAAAGGCCAATTCCTTTATTGGATTTTTTTCACATGGCCCAAAATATTCAGGTATGGTTGAACATGAAGCTTTTTGCCATTCTGCTAAGTCTTTGGTACTTTAATAGGGATGTACTTCAACAGATGACATTAAAAAAAAGAAAATCATCATCTCAGAAGATAAAGATTATCAGAAAGATCAGTCACACGTTCTTAGCCATCATTGGCATTTATACACAGTCAATACTTGTGGGTACACAGCACAATTTAAATGCAATCTTACTTGTCTAACCTGATATATTACACAAATATAATTTAACATCTGACAAAGGTGTGGCTATTACATATGTAATCATGTGTCACCATTCAAATAAACAATGTCAACTCAAAGATAAGTGATTAGGTGGAGGTAACTGCAAAGTTCTTGTGATTCCATGCAACGGATAATGTCAAAAGGATGACATTGTTACACTGATTGTCAAAACCAAAAATCAAGATCTAATGAATGGATCATTTGGAATTACCCATGTTCAGGCAAAATGGTTGCTGTTCTTGGCTTATAAAGCAGCCATTAAGTTAAATTGTGCATTATTTGGAAGAAGGAAAACTTTCCAAAGATCCCCTGTCTTTTAGGCATTGGTTGTTAGAAAATATCCACAAATTTTGTCAAGAAAGATCAAAATAAATTATGATAAATATGAAATTCCAGTGAATATCTAAACATACAAAAATATTAATAGATTTTTAAAAATGTTATCTAGCATTTTTCTATTTTATTTATAGATTGAAATGCTTCACTAATTAATGAAAAGAAAAATCCCTAAAGAAAGTCAGTTCTCTTTGTGTGTATGCACTATGCAGGACAAAGATTTGATAATTGAAACTTTGTCAACTTGAACAGCAGGAAGAGTGAATGCCTGTAAAAGTGAAATGGTGATCAGCAAACAAAAAAAATTGTTGAATCTGGATTGAAAGGAGAGACAGAAAGCAAAAGAGGTACAGCCATGCATTGCTAACTGCTGACATTCAAAATAACTCTGCATCATTGCCAGCAATTATTTGTAGCTACTAGGGGTGAAAGTCTCTACCAATCATTCCCTCTCTTTCTCGGCCATCACTCAGCTTGTGTGGAGAGATATTAGCTAAGCACATGGACACACAAAAGGTAGGCTGTCAGTTACTCCAGTTTGCAGATGTCACATGGATGATCAGAAGGAACAAAGCAGTAGATTGGGGAAGTGGGGGTAGGGAGGTGCTTCTCCTTCAATCGTCATCACCATTTACATTAGTTACTCTTTTTGAAACAAAATGATAGGTACATGGACTGGGTTTTTATCAATTAGAACATTTCTGGCCTCCATTGTTTAAACCAACTTTTGAACCAGAATAATTTCATAGACTAATTATAATTAATCTTCAAATTACATCTCTGTCTGTCCATACAATATTCTAAGAAGGTAAAATACAAACACTTTGTCAATAATGTCTGTACAAGACTGACTGGAAGAGAAGGGGGTCTTTTTTTATTGCTCTTGTTTGAATCAGCATTCTTTTATTGAAAAGCAAAGTAAATCCTGATATCTAACACAGAATTTCAAATGTAGAATTTTTCATTCATGCTCTACCAATAAGTTATATTAGCAGAATTGAGATATAAAGTTTTGTGGAGCATTTTGTGCATTAAGTACATTGTAGCCAACTGTTTTTAATTTATGTTAAAAACCTTTCTATTAACAAATAAATAAATAAAAAATAAATCATCTCCGGCTTCTCTCGTTTTTACAAATTCCTTTAGGAATTATAAAAGAGATTCAAGTTTCAAATTCCTTTTAGTTTAAAACTTTCCCTTGCAAAATTTATGTCTTTCTTTTCAAAATGCTGTCATTCCTCCTCACTTTTTTATACAAAATTCCAGTCAATCTTATTAAATATTTCAAGACAATTGTGTTGCAAACTTTTCTAAAGACAGCACCATCAAAAAGTAACAAACTTTTACTTTTATTTACAGAACATAGACAATAGACTAATTTCTGCTGTTAACTTGAATTGTGGTAGAAATATTTTTAATTTCTACAAAAGTGAAGAATCTCACACTGAGCAAATGAAAAGAACAAAACTGGAAACAGTATTTGATAAGATTTTCTTGACACTTTCCCCTACTATGGACATACTTATAAGTCTTTAAAAAACAAAAAATACATTGCCTGCTGTTGATATATATATATATATATATATATATATATATATATATATATATATATATGCAGAAATATAGTCTTAAAGTGTGCTATATTTATGGGGTAAAGTGCTCAATATCAGAGATAGAGTGTGTGTAAATATAAAAGTGGACATGTCCACTTTTATATATATATATATATATATATATATATATATATATATATATATATATATATATATATATTTCTAAAACACTGTGTAATGTCAGTCCTTAGCATTTGGTTTATAAACTAAGTAGAGCTGTGTGCTATTTCCAGACTAGTGTAGACATACAGTAGCCTACAATACAATCTATTTGGTGACATATTGTGTGTTGGTGGGGGTGTCATTTAGCTTAGTCTGTATGACAGTATCTGACTGAAACCAAAATGGTGGCACTCATGAGAAATCACTATCAGCAATTTATAGTCATTTCCAGAAAATGGTAATTCTTATTTTTTTTCCAAAATGGACCCGCACAGCCGGGCCACATTGCTATAATAATGCAGCAATGAAAGTGCGAAGAGAATGTGCTGATCAACAAAATCAACCAACACGGAAATGTGAACACCAGAGACAATGTTGAGCAATCAAAACACTATTTTCAAACATCTAGGTTACGGGAAAAAATAACAATGAAAAATCAGAAATGTTTGACAAAAATAAAAGGTAACCTAGACGACAAGTAGATAACAAAAAGTGTAGTGACCAACATTAGTTTAGGAACAGATTTAGTCATTTACATATTTTCATTTTTCCTTACAGGAATAGTGTTTTTTATGTCATAAGTAACAAAGCTATTTTCAACATTTGATTTATTTGTGAAAGTTATAACTCTGCAGACTTTGTTTTTTCTGTTCATTAGCTCAGAGCTCTTATGTAGTTGCTACTATGTAACTTAAAATTGGCCATTGAACTCATAAGGAAAACCTCTTAAGTTGGTTTCCATTCTTAAACTGGAACATTTTGAAATTTGGGATTGAAGTTTAAACTTTATAAATCCTAAAGAAAAGAGTATACCCTGCATAAAATCAGACTATTTCATTCATTAGTAGTACAATACCTGTAAAGAAAAAAAATAACTAGATTATTTATGTATGAATTAGAACATCTGGTGAAGATTAGAGTAAGTGTATGATCTGTCAAGGAACAACATGTGTCTGCCTAAAATCTGTATATATCTGTGCACTTTGTCAAGAATCAAAATGCTGCTCCCTTACAATTCTACCTATGATCAGTGTAGTATCTGTAAAAAGTGTTACACACACACAAGGCTATTGCGTTTAGTTTGCATAATTACTCCCCTCTTGAAAGGCATGAATCCATCTCTTCCCTCCTCAGCTTTGGATTAAATAGTATGGCAGAGTAAGCACTCTTGATTTGATAAGAAGTCCCGAACAAGGACAACACTTAATTCAAAAGTTCCTAAAAACTGCTGATTTTAGACATTTTTCACCATTTGTCTTTATTAAAAAAAACAAAAATTTTTTTTTTTTTTAAAATAGGATATATACTTTTCTTGAATTTTATTCGAGGAATATTAACTGATTTAAAGTTTAATTAAGATCATTTAAAAAAATATTACTTTTAGTTTAAAATATTGCAGAAATGCATTTTTAACACACAGGTAGTTGTTTTTATTAAGTACTGACAGCTAGAAATTTAACTAATTTTTTCTATGGGGGACATATCTGTAAAAATTAATTTAGGAATAAATATGCGAGCACCTTTTCCACATAATTTTTAACTACCCAGTAATCGTTAACATTTAGAAAAATATTCTCCATAATCTAATGTTTTATTGAAATGTAGGTACTTTGGTTTTAAATTTACTACAGTCATTGGTCTTATAATATGTATGGATGTCTGTATTTATAAAAATCGGCACATTTATATAACACACACACACACACACACACACAAAAAAAAAAAAAGAAAAGAAAAAAAATTTCAAAATTCTTAGTTGGTGGGGGTGCTGAATTATAGTAAGCTTTTCCATTTATAATTAGTAAATATAAGTTTTACTCAATAATAATAATAATATCACCTAACCTGTACAAATTAATACATAGAATTTTAAGATTTAAAACTTTAAGTTATTCTACCTAAGAAAAAAAAAAAAAAAAATTCTTGCAAAAATTAATTGAAAAAATTTTAAGATAAAACAATAGTATCCCTAATATATCTTACTCATAAAAGCAATTAAAAGTTTTTCTCATTGAATAATGTCTTAGATTTATGGCATTTTTTATTTTACAATTCAAAGCAGGGGCTCCAGTTTTTAAAAAATTGAAGATTTAAATTCTCCAAGAAGTTCTGTGCATAACTAATATAAACATTAAGTCATACAAAATTGTAGTTAAATAAAACCTATTCTAACCTAAACATCACTCACAAAGTACTTCTAGCATTTAAAAGAATCCAATCAAACACCTACAGTAAAATGAAATTAATAGGAAAAGCTAGAATATGTAGGCCATTAAATGACCCATGCCCTTTGTACATACATGAGAAACTATATATTACTAAGTTTATAGAAAATACAAGTTTACTGAATCAGAGAAATGAATTAACTATTTTTTGCAGTCATTGTCAAAAATTTTCCTGAAATATTTAAAAAGAAAATTTTAAAAAAAGAAAAAGAAAAAGTGACCTGGTAACATACATACTTAAACTTGATATGAAAAATAATTTTATATACTGTAAGTAATTCTAGTACATTTACTTGTTTTAAAAAAAGAAATATGGTCTATTAAAAATTAAAAGTGAAAATATTTTAAAATTGCAGTTAAAACGTATTCTAACCTAAACATCCCCAAAAAATCTTTAAGTATACAAATAGAAAAAATGCTGTAAGAATTTTTTGCCGTTAACAATAAAATTTTAAAAAAAACACAGACGACATGCATTTAACGGATGTCAGAATTCGTTGATAAATACATCCCTACCCTACCTAAACATAACCCCTTTTTCGAACGTAACTAATAACCAATACAACAAAAGTTAATATGAACACGCTACCACCCCTTGTCTGAATGATTGGATTTCTCTGTATCCTTGGAAACAGTGAATTATGAATTTTTTCTGTGCCTTTAAAACTCAGTAAATTTAAAAAATAAGTTACTCCAAAATTCACTTGAGGATGAAATGGAACTAATGTTTTTAATTTAATTACAAAATTAAATTCGAAGCTTTTAGCTTCTATTTTTGAAACATGGTTATTACTGTGTAGCGAAAAAAACATTTTAAATCAGTTAATTTATAATATTAATACTCTGCAAATTTACATTGAGCACTATTTTGTAAAAATAAAAATATCAATAAGAACACCAGATTATATATCTTACTGTTCTTTCTTATATATATATATATATATATATATATATCCAGGTACGATAGCAATCCTTACATGTTTTTGTTGTAATATCCTAATATATATATATATATATATATATATATATATATATATATATATATATATATATATATATATTAAAAGTAATTGAATGGAAAAAATCCTAAACTACATGTTTCATCCTTCAAATGAACGGCTTCAGACTAATAATGTTTTTATCAATGAAATCTTATATTTATATGGTTGGAGCAAAATACAACAAATGTCATTTACAATTCTACATCAAGAAATGCTGAAGATGCAGGGATGCTTAACTCTGGATTTAAATTTTTGCCATTTGATATACCTACATGTAAAAACTAACCAATCTCATTCAGCTTTCTACTAGTTTTGTTTTTAATCACTATGTTTTTAAATATCCCATCCTGTAATAGTATTTTGTATTAGGAAAGGAGATGTGTTTTATAATCCTGGATATAAATTTACCATGGAAGACTCTGAAGTTAGTGCCCTTTCTATACATTTTCACTCTCATAAATTACCTTTTTTTTTTTTTTATAATTAAAACTACATGTGATAAAAACAATAAGAAAACCATCACAAAAGTGAATGATATCAACAAGGTTTGGCATCTTGATATATCAAACACCAAAGATTTAAATTTAATATTAAGTGTCCTTGTATTTTCAGTATTTCTTAAGGTAGAATTGTAACTTATTATGTTTGTTGCATTTTGTTCTCACCTTTATATATCTTATATATAAGATTCCATCAATAAAAATATAATTAGTTTGAAGAAGGACCTTTGAAGGATAAAACATGTAATGTAAAATTTTCCATTTTATCATTCCACTATTAGTCTCATATATTAAGTTGTATATCATATCTCCAGGCATTATATATTATATATAAGTAAATAAAATGTATGTATGTATGAGATAGTGTTATAGATTAAGAAGGCCTCTGATGCATTTGCAGCACTCAAGGTTCATATCTGGAGTCAGAAGGGCATAATAAAGCAGACATCAGTGATGGTCATACTCACTTTGCGAGTTGACAGCCACCATATATGTGCATGTTCACATGGATACACATTGTATTTCATATACATATGTGGCCTATCATCAGCTTTCTTTCTGCTACTGCATGTACTATTAACTATTCTGTGAAAGACATTTCATTCATACCCTGTTAATTCAAAAAGAACACTTTAAAACTTCTATGTAACAATTCCAGACTTTGTCTCAAAGAAGCATTGATGCGAACAAAGATTAACTTGTTCTTTAGTCATTTTTATTATTCAAATTTGAATCAGAATATCGAAAATAGACAAAATATTTTTCAACTTGTCTGCATTTATAGTTGGAACATTAAAAGCTCTAAAAATTATTTATACATCTTGCAATTTTACATTTGAACTTTTTCATATTTCTATCATTTATTAGAAATAAGCAGTTTCTAGCATTTAAATTTAATTTCTTTTAAATCCACTTCTGCAGTGTGAATTTACTTAAAGTTTTGTACATACATCCACACACTGTCCAATATCAAACCATCTTCACCAAATTATGAAAGGTTAAAAATTAAAAATTTAGCATTATCTTATGGTTGATCATAAAATGTATTTCATTTTCATTCAATATGACAGAATTTTGAGTAGAAACATTACAACAGTTCTATTCTCTTTATCTATTGCATGGGAATTCATGTTCTGCTTGCAAAAAAATTCATTCATTTTAAAGGTTAGGTGTAATCATTCGACTTGAGTCTACTTATAAAATCTATTTGGTGGAGGATAGGGGGTATATACAATGTTACTACGATTTCACAAGAAGAGTTTTTTCTGATTTGTTTATAGATTTTTTTTTTATTTAGAAAAAAGTCAACTCTAACACACACACACACACACACACACACACAATACTCCTAAATAAATAAATAAATGGCTGCATACAAAGCTATGTAGCTTTTTTAGAGACTAAAAGAAAAAACAATTGTGAAGTTTGCAATATGTACCAGAATATAAATACCGAAAAAAAAAAAAAAATGGTTAAAAAAAAAACTAAAAGTTTTAACTTAGGATTAACAAACAGATGTCTACTATAAATTCACAAAATACACAAAAAAATTAAATCTATTTCGTATTTAAACCAAAAATTTAAAAAAAAAAAAAAAAAGAAGAAAAAGTGATACGTTTGAACTTCCATAGACGCACGTGCATGACTGATCCATGTGAATGACATTTTTATAAATCCTTTATTTTTAAGAATATAATCTAACGACGTCGAAGCTGCCTAATTTCTGCACAAAAATATGAAAGAATGACGCCATCTGGATTTTGAATGGACAAACAAACAAAAAAACGTTAACTAACAACAACAACAACAGGAATCTGTCGACCCCGACCCTATTCATTCCGAGGAAAGTGAAGGGCTCTTTTTTTTTTTTTTTTTGCATCCGTATCCGAATATTGGAATGAACCAGTTATGTAACGACAAGTTTTAAACCAGTTTATTTTTTCTTCTCAATTTGCTCTTGGTGATGTTGGTCGATATGAGCCAAGGTCTAAGGTTAATAGCGAAAAAGTAAAAAAACAGACCATTATTATTATTATTATTATTGAAAGTCGTCAGTAGTGTTCAAGCTGGTGAGAAGATACTTTTTCAACAAAAACAGAAATAAAATCATTCAACTGACTGCTGAATTATTTTTCGTTTTTTTTTTAGTTTTTAAAAACGATCTGTTTCAATACCCAAAACAACATTTTTAAATAAAAGAAATATTCCAAAAAAAAAAAAAAAAAAGACAAAAAAGTACTTAAAAATTAGATGAAGAAATAAATAGAATTATTTAATAATTTTAAAAACTTGAAATTCTTTACACAATGTTGCAAAACAAGTGCTTGAAGGGGAAAAAAACAAAACACCTTAATTATGTAAATTAAATATCTATAAAAATGATTTGATTAAAAATCCTCTAAAAGATAAGATAAACAACATCGTCGATTAATAAAGAGAAAACGAGAGGATGAAGCCTCAAAATAAAGAAAATTATTATTTATTTCATAATTTACAAGAAAAAAAAACACTTGGTAACAGATTTTAATATTCAATTTTACTCTCTTTTTTAACTAAATTTCTTACATTCATTTAAATGAATTTGACGATGGACGGAATTTGCTAAATGTGATGAAAAGCAAAAACAAAATCTACAATAATAATTTTTTGTCAATTTGTTTTAAAACGTTTTTTCTTATCTCGTTTGTCTTTTCATTTTCAGTTACTCAAACAAAAATATGAGCCTTTTTATATTTTTCAAATTTAATAATTAGATTTCAGTAGGAAGGAAAATGAAAATAAAATTATCAAAATTTAAATTACTAACAAAAACTATCATTTTTAATTCAATTCCGTTATTATTTCTTTCTTACATTGCTTTTTCTTTTATTCCTTCCTTTGTCTTTTTAAAAAGAACGTTTGTATTTTTTTTCTTTCTTTCATTTTTCAAAATGTCATTTCTAAACTAAAAGTCCTGAGAGAAAAGTTGAAAAAAATAAAAAAATTATTAATCTCCCCCCACCACCAACCTATTCTACCAAAAGAAAAATATTACAAAATTATGAGTTTTTTTTCAGGACTCATATTGCGCAAATATTTTTTTTTAACAATCTTTTCTAGATCATAAAAAAATAAACAAAACATTGATAATGATGTGACCAACAAAAAACATGACATCTAAAAATTATTTAAAGATCATACTGCCTCATGTTTTTATGCAAAGTAATCTTTTAAGGGACAAATTTTGATACTTTTGGGGGTTTTTTTGTGGAAGCCAATAAGTGATTATTAATTAATTCTGTATTTTTTAAAGTGATTTACAACTCGTTAAAATTAACGTGCTAATAAAAAAAGGTATTTATTATAAATATGTTAGTGCGATTTTAAAATAAATTATATCTCCCTTTTTCTATGAGACAGTCGCACTCTTTTCTTTGAGATGCCTTTTTAAACATATTCAGTAATTTCTTTAAAATTTACAACACTAAAATAAAAACACAAGACAAGACATTTTTTTTTAATAAACAGATTTCCTTCTTTTCGATGTTAGTAAGTTTTTTTGCACAAACACATGATTGGATTTTTTGTTCAGAAACGATTAATGAATGTTACTGAAAAAAAAAAAAAAAAAGTTATATATAAATATTTTTTTTACATACGTTTTTGTTCATTTGTGCGAACTGACTATCAAGCAAGAATATTTACAAAATCCAACATTTTTTTTTATTTAATAAAAAAGAAAAAAGTATTTTCTTTTTTGTAAAATAAAAAATGAGTGGCTAAATTTAAACGATATTTTGATGTACAGTCAATCCCACCCGACAACAAAATAAATGAAAACATCTGTTGTCCCAAATTATGATGATCAATTAACATGAAAAAAGAAATATTTAACCTTCGACATTTAACGGTTGGATTTTTATTTGAATAAAATTTTTATCTAATTGTTTGTTTAATTGTAATCGGATCCTTTCTTTGCTCAAGTTTTAGGCGAAATATTTTTTTGAAAGTGAAAATGTCACCCCGCCTTTTTAATATCAAATGAAGAAAATGTTTCTTGATAGATCAGAAAAAATATATCATCTTTCTTTTGCCATTAAATAAAACAAGTTAAGAAAAAAAAAATAACTTTAAATATTTTGCAGTCACCTTTTTTTCTAGAGACGAAAATATGTCATTTCTAGAATTTTTAATTATCTGATTTTAAAATTCGCTTGGAAAATAATTGAAACAAAAAAAAAATGTTTTCTTTTTCTCTTTTTATTCGGTTAATTTTAATTTTCTGCTATATTGGATTAGATTTTTTCAATGAATGATCGCTAAAAAGTATAAAGAAGATAAATGAAACAAAATTTTAACAAAGAATCGATTGTTTAAGAGAAATTCTTCAGTCAAAACAATGAAGAATAAAGAAATCAAATCCCAAAATGATGGGAGGATTTTTCCGTTGATGTCAATCTTTGACAACAAACAAAAATAAAAGATCTAATAAATTAATGCATCTTTCAGATTGTTCAATTTATCAAGACAAAACAAAAAGATTCATTAAAAACAAATTATCAATAAAAGCGAAGAAATAAAAAAAATAAATAAAAGCGATTCTGAAAAAATGTTTCTTATCTTTTGATCATCTCACCTTATAAACATCTCCGTACGTTCCACTCCCGACTCGCTGTATAAGTTCGAAATCTTCCTGGGGATTCCTTCGTAAGATTTCCACAGGAGCTGCACACATTGCTGAAGGTGGTGATAATATCCAGCTTTTAAAAAATGCTCAGTATCAGGCAATAATCCTCCCTTTTGACTTCATCGTTTCGTCTTTTCGTGTGGATTTTCTGCTGAAACTCGACATTTTTTCATTCCCAACAAGAAATTGCAAATTACAACATTCGACTTCCGGATCTGCGCACTGACGACCTATCCATTGTCTAATTAGAGAAAAATAATGACACCAAACTATTGTAAGCAAAAATTACATAAAATGTTTTTTAATTTTTTATTTGTAAAATAGAAACAGAATTTTAATTCAGAATATATAGTTTTAATGATTTTGCTGAAAACGGAATGCTTAAAAAGATCATTTTGCCTGTGACACATAAAATAAGTGCGGAAAATAACCGGAAGTAAAAACAAATGTGATTTGCCTTGCAATTCCAAATTTTGCAATTTCTTTCAAGTTTTTTTTTTTTTTTTTAAATAATTTTGAATAAAAAAATATTTAAAATGTATTTTTATTTACATCTTAAGGTTTTATACTGCTAACTCAATATCTCCTTTTTTATAATAATTCATAACAAATAAAATCTGTACGCATGTAAGAAGAACGACGACATCATTTTAAAAAAATTAAATATTTTTGGTCATTTCTTTGTTTTCGTCTCGCATCTTTTTAAAACCGGTTTTTTGGAAATATTTTGTCAATTAAAAGTCGTTTTCAACCTTGAGGTGAACATTTAAAAATACGTAAACCAACAGGCAAACTTATTTTATTTTTAACCAAAATCCAGTCGTCCCTCTCGGACCCTTACTTTCAAAACAAAACCAACTTTAGTTTTTTTTTTCTTCAATAATGGTTCGGGTAGACGTACCGTAAGTTATAAAAACACTTTCGGAAAAAGCAACATTAACCAAGAAGAAGACGAATTACATTTCAAATATGCATTCCACTCGTAAAAAAAATTCATGCAACATTTTTTAACATTGCATTTTCTTCAAGTTCTTCAATTTTCTTCTAATTACCAAAAATTTAGAAAAAATATACATATTTGACAAAATATAACCAATTTTTTAACCAAAAATTTAATTAATGACTAGGCAAAAATGGTTATATTTCAAGTCTCATTTTTTTTTACTGCGGTTCTTCTAAATCTAAATGTTTTTATCCCACTTTTTTAATCAGTGATTTGAAAACAATTGGATACGATTTTAACACAAAACTAAAGTCAAAACAGATAATAAATTATGGCTCTCCTTATTATCCAATTCATATGAATCGTTTTTTAAGTATGGTGGCCCAGCGTTGCCTGGGACAAAGCAAGTAACTAAAAAAAGTAAACAATGAAAACAGATTTGTCAATATGAATATTTTATGATTTTTAAAGAATTTATTAATTGTTCAAAATCTTTTAAAACAAAAAAAAAGTCTGTTTTTTAAACAACGAATAAAATAAATAAAAATCGCGATAAAATATGATAATTGAAAACCAGAAACAATTTGGCCTTAATCAATTAGTGATTGCAGAAATTCATTTGGAGTTAGAGACCGTTTTTTCAAATGAACTAGAGCAGAGTTCATTGATTGCAAAGATACCTTTTTATCGTATATTTTTATTTTTTTACTCGTTTAGTGTCTTCCTGCTTAAAATGAAAGGTAGTGTTTATTTTTTTCCTGACAGAAATTCAGAGGACTGCTTAAAATTCAATCTTCAGGACTGCAAGAAGTGCCAGTTATTTTTAAAACCATAAAATTTAGTGCACATTTTTAACCCAATGAATATGCATTTAAAATTTCAAAGATTCATAGATTTCCATTCACAGATTTAGAGCAGATAGAAAAGAACAAAAATTGTTTATGTGGACAGACATCAAAAACGCAATAATTGTTTTGTAAATAAATTTTAATTTAAGCTAATAAAAGAAAATCTCTTTTATGCAAATTATCCTTTGTTGCAAGAGTAAGGTGTATTTATAAATTAGCTATTGTAGCTGAAGATGTTTATAATTGTCGATTTTTTTCTCCTACTTTAACATCCATTTGTAGGCAGGAAATTTTATTAAATTTTTAGTCCTTTGCTCTATTTTTATTCTAAAAATAGCACATCAATGGAACACATGTACATTTCACATAGCACAAAATGAAACATGTAAAAAAAATTCAAATAGCATAAAAAATAAAACATTTAAAATATATACAGCACTGAATGAAGCAAATGTAAAATTAAAAGTACTAAATAAAATGCAAGTAAAAACCACATAGCACTAACTAAAATGTAAAATTCACTTAACACTAAATGAAAAATATATAAAATTAATATTAAGTAAAATTAATATATCACTGAATGAAGCATGTAAACATTAAACAGCACTAAATGAAACACATGTAAAATTCACATGACACTAAATTTAAAAACTTTCAAATTCATGTAGTACTAAATGAAACATGTAGAATTTATGTAGCACTAAATAAAATGCCTGCAAAATTCACAAAGTGCTAAGTGAAACTTGTAAATTTCACCTAGCATTAAATGAAACACATGTAAAATTCATTTATCACTAAATTAAATTATGTTAAATTCTTACAGGACAAAAGCACTAAATAAAAATTATGTAAAATTCCTAAATGAAAAATTTTGCACAGACATTTTCTCCTTGTACTAGAATTTAATTGACAGAAAGATATCCCATGCTCATGATATTCATTTTATTCACAATGTGCAAGACTATTTCCTCTAATATATTTTTGTTTTATTTTTTGTATTGATCAGAAGAAATTTTTATTTCAGTTTATAAAGAATATAATATTTCAGTTTATTTCAGAATGACCACTAAACAGTAATACAAATGTCTCCAAACATAATACATAAAACTACTGTGAAAGCAAAATGAAATCCAGTGTAGGGAACAAAGACACATAAGCATTAGTTTACACATTGTTCTCAAAGAAGACAGCCTGAGTTTATCCGAACCTCAGTTAATGACATGACAATTAAGGGATAACACATATGCATAAGTTAAGAGGACCTTTCCAGCTGTATCCTTTAGTACTTAGTTAAGTATAATTTATTTGTCTATCAAATTAATAATTAGATTAGTTAGGGAGAAATTACCACAAAAACAGTATGTCTGTTAGTATATTCATACTTATATCATTTGGTACACATTGTTATTTCTTTTACTTTTGTTAGTGGTGTTAAATAAAGCTTCCCCTCATATAAACTTGTAAACATATTTAATTTATATGTTTATACATATTAGAGTAACAGAAGATCCTAGCAAACAGAGGAAGCTATTCACACAAAACATAATTTAGCAACAAAATGTATTCAAATAGCCTAGCACACTCTCAGAATACATACAAAAACACAAATCAGAACACAACAATGATAATATGGAAAATAAGAAAGGCAGTACCAACTTAAAATACCATCCCCTAAAAAAGTAACCTTTGTGTAGAATACAAAATACTAATAACCTCTTTTCCCAAACAAAAGATCAGACATGAAAACAAATTCCAACGATGCTACCTACAACTGCAATAGTGGTCGGCACTTGCTTGAATCTGAACATCGGGATCATCATCCTCTCTTCTTATTCTCTTTCTCCCCTCTAGTGCCAGTAACAGAGATGGCTGTGGAGGCCCAGTCTTCTCTTGAAGACTCATGAGTGGAAGTCATAGAAGAGTGGGGTTGGTGGACGTGACTGGTCAGGTCAGGCTCTCCTGACAGCATGTTACAGATCCTCTTTATGTTGATAGTTGGAATCAAAAATCTCAGTTCTCCCTTGGATGGTCCTATGGCCAGAAAGGCTGATTTGCAGCTGTGACATTGTGATCTCTGGAGGTTGATCAAACAAAAGAGAAAGAAAGAAAGAGGAAAGAGTCTGAGGGAGTTACTAGCTGGATGATAACTGTTGAAATTGCAGGTAGATTGAAAAGTTGAGAAGAAAAGAAAAAAAAATGCACTGAAAAATAATGCTTTTGAAATAATTCCAAGGAGAATCAAATCCAAGATGAATTATACAGAATTCATAAGACTGGGCAAAAACCAAGACTACCCGTCCTTCTCCACTTCCCATCGATAAGAAAGAGACCATTAAAATATTCACAAAGATGTCATATAGAACAAAATTATATGTTGTCAATAAAGAAATAACATTCCTGATTCCTCTGGACAAGGAAAAAAAACATCTGCTTTGAATCAGCCACCCAGAAGAAAAGTGTTTCCACACATTTGTCATTATAATTTCTGTAACATTCATCCAGAAAAATTTTATATCCAAACATTAATTCGGATTCCCTTGAATACAAGTGGTAAGAAAAAATTATTTTGAAATGACCATGGACAAGATATCTGGGTGGTCTGTTTTATTGGGAAAAAAATGCATAAGACAGAGAAAAGATAAACTTTCGTTTTAAGGAGAGTGGAAATAGATTTTTCTTTCCTTTTCCAATTCTTGAGTGGTCTGGTTGATTGAGAGATCCCCAGCACGGGGCAAGCTGATAGATAAGGACTAATGACTGAAAATCCCTTTTGTCTTCACTGCGCCATCTGGAAGTTGGATTTGTCACTCCAGCACAGGAAGTGGGGTGAGGTTGCCTGATGAGAAAGTGGGAGAAGGAAGAGAGAGAGAGAGATTAGCACCGCCTATATGAAGCTGTCGTATGAGGCAAAGTATAAAGAGAGTAGGAATTAAGGGGTAGCTTCATCCCTTTGACCACTCTCAAAAGGGGTCTGGACAACCCAAAATTTGGAAAACCATTTGAGTAAATGTATTTTTATATATGGAAATGTAAAAAAGGTTGATGCTTAGGGTAGAAGATAACCGAATCCAGACCCTAGTCAACCACCCCTTCCGGACACTGGACTTCATCTAAGCTGGAGATTTTGAACTCAGAAACAAAGGAGAGAGACAGACAGACAGACAGAGTCCCCACACCACTGCTACCGGAATCCGCATCGTTCGTCGAGACCCCTGACCAAGACCTTGTGCCGGACTTAAAGGCAAGAACTTAGAAATTTATGTTACTACTAAAACAAGCTGCAAACTTCGAAGATCTCAATGTCATTTGATTATAAAAAGCGGGAAATGTTAAAACCGCCATAAATTATGTATAAAACAAATCATTGTGACACTTTTAACCCAAGTTAATTCTTTATTCCAAAGGATTCTTGTTTTTTTGTGTAGCTCCCAAATTTTCGAACTGTCTTCACTTTAAGTTTGCTTCATCAGCGATCTTCTCAGCCTCTGAGATCAAAAACACAAAGTGGCAGAGGAGTGAATGGTTGTGAAGAGACAAACGCCAGCTAAGTCGAGTGGAACCGTACCCATCATCACGATACCAGCGACAAAAACCAGTCACGCGCTAACGAGTGAAGAGTCAGCTAAATGGTAACCACGGCCGTCTGAAGGAACTTGAGCACTGACGACTCGGTGACATAATTGGTTACCGCTGTTTAGGAACGAAACTGACGTTGCATTATTAGTTGCCGTCGACCAGGTTCGTCGCTGGGCGTTACACAGCAACGGTTTCCCAGGTCTCAGGGTCAATGTCGGCCTATGTCAGGGATGTTTTCAACCTATTCTTGAAGCGTCGTTTTGGGCCTCCACGTAGCCTCTTGCCGCTGTCGAGTTCTCCAAATAGAATGATTCACGGGAGTCCAGTGGGGTGCATTATGGACACCTGACATGCCCAGCGGAGGCGATGTTGAAGGATGGAGAAAACCTGCAACCACATCACAACTCAAACTAAAGAATTAATAACACACAATTTAAATCTAATAAACTTTATTTGAAATACCAAACTTTATAACAGAAGGGCGTATACAAAAATAAATTAATTACTGTATATACTCACGTATCATGCGACTTTTGAAGATCTAATTTTGAAGCTAATTTGACTACAGTAAATGTATATACAGATGTGTCAGCAGCGTAGCCAGGGCCAGTAGTACATACTCTAATATCTCGTGTATGATGCGACCCCCTTAAAATTAACTTCAAAATTAAGTCTTCAAAACTCGAAAGATACGCAAGTATATATGGTAATTAAAAATGAATTAAATAAAATTAAAAAAAATATATCCAAATCCAGAGCCTCCTCATTCATGTTGGGAGGAACGCCCCCCTGACTGACCATGTCTTCAGGGGTGTAGCCGTATTTAACGCACTTGGCCAATTGCGGGTTGGTGAGGTTTAACCAATAGTTGCAGGATTTAAATTCAGAATTGTTCTTCTCCTAGACCGATTGCCACCCAAGGCTATGTGTTTGTCCTGCTATTTAACCCATATCTGGGGTTGAAAAGCGATGTATTCATACATACTTTTCGCAATATATAATATAATAAAATAATACATAATCAAAATAAACTCACGGTCAGGATTATAAATAATCCAAAACATTAGCCTGAAACAAAAAAAACCCTAGGAAAACCAGTTTCCATCTTCCCCTATTTCTCCATCAGTCTGCAGTGGCATATATATATATATATATATATATATATATATATATATATATATATATATATATATATAGTTCAGGTAGACGGAACCCCGGGAGTGTAGTCCATCTAAGATAGGGAAAACTGATTTTAAACCTCTGCTGTCTTGTAGCCTTATCCAATCATGGCTTCGGGAGTAAACCCTGAGGACAAATCCGAAGCCGGATTCCCTAAGACAGTCCGATGTTATATTCAACTTTGTTCTGGCAACTCCTGCGACGCCGCCGGTGCCAGACTGTATTTGACTCTACCTTTCCCTTGGACAACATCGGTGATTTGGAAGGGGGAGACGTGCTGCATAGGCAATCGCCAATCTCTCATAAAACCCTGCCCAGGTCTGCGCCCTGGAGAGGACATTCCAGCGTCGTCTTATCGCGATGGCAAAAACACGGACTACGATTTCGAAGGTCCATCTGTATGGGGAACTGGCCACAAAGGCAATTTCATTTGCATTTCATGGACGTCTGCAAAAGTCACACGAGGGTGATGGACATCGAGAGATGGGGAGATGTTGCCAACGATCGCTCACACTGGAGACACGATTTACACTGAGGTTTGAATTGAGGGGTGAAGAAACGGAGGCTTGCCACCAGGGTGAAGCATGCTTGAAGGAAAGAAAACAGTAACATCAGGGTAGAGCGTCTTCATATGTATTAGTTGCAATCAAGACTGCCATTCCCGTGTGGGACTGTACAGCCAAAACAGATGCTGTGCCGCTATCAGTAGCTGAGGCTTAATGTATAAAGGTAGAGGATAGCATGAGGAGTCAGGTACTTACTGGAGCGGTACAGGGAGCCGATCATTTTTATCTGCATCTTTTGGAAGCCGATTTTTAAAAAAATAATAATGGTTATAAAGTAATTAATAATAACAAAACAAAAGTCATTGAAACAAAGCAAGTTCAGTCGACCAATGATGACAATTCCAGAACAACGTAACTATAAACATTTTTTTCTATCCTCTGCCAGCCGCTATGATGGAGAAAGCATTACCTCGAACCGTCGCCAGTGAGACACGCTGCAAGAGCCACTCCGTTTCGCGAGGCTCGTTCCTTAATCGAGACGCAATCGCGCCAATCCTCCGAAGGAACGCCATCGAACGAAGGCCAATAACCCCTGAAGTCTCCACTGCCACAGGAGTAAAAAAAAATCTATCAGCAAGAGAAGAATATTTAGCTATTTTTTTATCGCTGCGTCTCGGGCGACGAACATCGCCTCAACCGCGGACCTGATCAAATTACCGGCCGAAAATGTATCTGCACAGGTCGCATCCCAAATCAACGACTTACCCATTTTAAAAGGGAAGATGGTAATGCCATCCGGCCGCTTTCCATCACCACGGTCGAGGCCTACGGGTTCGATGTGGGAAGGGAACCCAGCTGCATCCAAACCTCTTTTGATGATGTCGTTAATTGCTGCATGCCGTGGAAAGCGGCCGGCACTACGACGACAGGAGAGTTGAGGTCGGGTATGAGTTTGAGCCCCAATATCCTCTCAAAATACGATGTCCTTTTATCATTACTGGTGGTAGTTTGGTGTCTGATTGTCGGTGATAAAATGTAACCAGTTTGGTTTTCGAGGCATTGAATGTAACCAGCCAGTTTATTCCCCACTGGAAATTTAGTGCTAAACCGGAAGAGAGTTCAGCTGCCAATATGTTGTATGAGTGTCAGTTTCTCAAAGTCCTTTTTCTAGCCACCACATCAATTCAGTAATTTACCAGTTCAGATGTCAGTGCAAAGCTATGTACATAGAAGAGGTCAAAGATCGGAAGTATGGGTCAGTTAACACATACCAGTCAATAGTTCTCCTTTTAACATGGCAATTTCTATTGCACTAATACTAATACTACTTATATAATTTTGTACCCTTGCAGAAATAAGGATTATTTTATTTTAATAATTTGAAGTTATACTATTATTATTATTATTATTATTATTATTATTTTCTTTGATATCTGGCGTTTACACATTTCTTACCGGGTCCCGTCCAGGGACCTAAGGTTAGAAATGGTATCATGACACTTTCCACTGAAAAAAAAAATTACATAGATAAAGCCCTTCGTAAAGTGTGGGCTGTACTTGTCAGAATAATTTTTTGTATCTCTTTGAGGCATGGACTTCCAGGGATCCCTTCAATTAGTCTACTGGAATTATTATTATTATTATTATTATTATTATTATTATTATTATTATTATTATCAAATTCAAAATATTTAAATAAACCATCAAGTTATGGAATACTTTGTTTATTTGTTAATAATTGCATAAGAAAATTATCTTTTTAATTTATATAATGTGTTTGTAGTTAACTCGCGATCACAAGAAATAAAAAAAAACTTAATTCCCATGATTCCATAGAAAAAGGAAACCGCCCTACTGCCAGGAAATTTATAAATTTCTTCTTTTCATTCGATTCCCACAAAGAAAGAACATGGATTTGATCTGCTGCAGGAATGAAGACCACAGATAAATTTTACACAAATACCACTTTCTCATGTTTAATATTACCTTGTAATGATAGACTTATCACTTGCAAATAATTTATTCAGTCACTAAGACAAATACAAAAAACAGAAACATTTAACAACCACATTACAAGAACTTTCATATATCTGCCGAACTAGTACAACCAAACCTTTCTGATAATATATCCTTGTATATGACTCTTCGGCAGAATTGAGTCACTGTCAGTCACTGTGTGTTTATCTAAATCTAAAAATAAACACGCTAAAATTCACCTTCATCCCTGCCGTGCGCTGACGGCTTAGTGGTAGAAGTTCCGACTGACGCCAATTCAGTCGGGTTTCGATCCTAGCTAGAGGCAACCGGACGTCTAGCCACACTCATGAGCTGTGAAGTTTTGTCTATTTATTTTAAATAAGTTCATTTCATATTGTCCGATAAGCTTAATAACATTATCATTGAAAGACTAAAGCAAATGACCACATTGATACATGTTTAAATCCAATATAAGCTTTCGGCTTACCTAAGCCATTATCAAAGATGACAATTACTTTTCAGTATATCAACCAATACACGGACGAAACAATAATGATAGTCTGTTTTTGGTCCATGAAAAATTTCAAAGCAACGACAAACTTGTATGAGACGCGGAAGCGAAAATCGTGTCGCAGCTCGTGACGTCACACATGACCACGCGAGAGTGAAAACGAGAAGTATTGTCCGAGTTAGCTCCTCGTCAGTTCCTTAATCCGTCAACAGGGGTCTCTCCCCTGGCTATAAATACTGGCCGACCCTTCGCCTCGCTCTCTCTTTTCCACTTAGGCCTTGGGCTGCCACCTCGCGTGGAGGTGGAGTAAATCAGGCTTTTCAACTAAAACACCAATATGTGACCTCTCACAGATACAGCATTTCACAAATTCTGGGAACACGCTAAGAACAATACACGTACGTACGAACACTCACGACACACATAATTTCTCCATACAAACACTATGTAACTGTTCATGTCTTTGTGTAACTTGTCATTAATATATATTTGTTTACCCATATATATCGGTCTTGTTTGTTTTCTTTGTCTTCTTTGAACTTAATTAAAGTCCAACATTCTCATGTAGCTGGACCGGCTAGCAGGAAATTTTAACCTTCTGATATCTCTTCACATCTTCACTCCACGGTCCACTACAGTATTAAGTATGCGAAGCCGTTGGTATAAACCAATAGCTTCTGTTATCAATTATAGGCATTTATGTAAGTCGAAAGCTTAGATTGGATTTAAACATGTATCAATATGATGATTTCCTTTCGTCTTTCAATGATAATGTTATTAAGCTTATCAGACAATATGAAAGGAAATTACTTAAAACAAATAGAAAACCTTGTCTATATTATTTAATGAAACAGGCATCGATGAAAAATTACTACCTAAATACATACATATATATATATATATATATATATATGTATATATATATATATATATATATATATATATATATATATATATATATATATATATATATATATATGTCACTATTTTGTCATGATGTGTATATGTTATATTTTACTCACCAGAAACAGGAGTCAAACAAAGCCAATCAGAACATGTTTATTGCTTAACGCTGCCAATGATGTTATCATTATGAAGTCAATGTAGCAAAAAGTGACTCAGCAATGAAAATATAAGTACGCAGAAACCAAACCAGACAAGAAAATTATTAAATTATTTGATATTAAATTAGAACAAAATAGATGGCCATTTTTGTATTGCATTAATTTGTTTGGTTTCTAAAGTAAATGATATGATTCATTTGATGACGAACTGTTTACTCTGACATCTTGTGTAATATATATATACATATATATGTTTATAAATATAAATGACAATAGGAAAACTGTAGTAGTTGCCGATGCGTTTCGTCCACTGTGGACTTTCTCAAAGCAAAAAACGAAATGAATTTATTTAAACAAAGTAACTAATAATAACAATAATAATAAGGACATTTTGTTTTTGTTATTATTAGTTACTTTGTTTCTTGACCTATCCACTTCCCTTCTCCACATCCTTTCCCCCTTTCATTCCTATCTGCTCTCGCTCCAAATCTTCTGTAACCCCCTTGCCTTGATCGATCCACTTCCCTTCTCCACATCCTTTCCCCTTTCATTCCTATCTGCTCTCGCTCCAAATCTTCTGTAACCCCCTTGCCTTGATCGATCCACTTCCCTTCTCCACATCCTTTCACCTTTCATTCTATCTGCTCTCGCTCCAAATCTTCTGTAACCCCCTTGCCTTGATCGATCCACTTCCCTTCTCCACATCCTTTCATTTTTCATTCCTATCTGCTCTCGCTCCAAATCTTCTGTAACCCCCTTGCCTTGATCGATCCACTTCCCTTCTCCACACCCTTTCACCTTTCATTCCTATCTGCTCTCGCTCCAAATCTTCTGTAACCCCCTTGCCTTGATCGATCCACATCCCTTCTCCACATCCTTTCACCTTTCATTCCTATCTGCTCTCGCTCCAAATCTTCTGTAACCCCTTTGCCTTGATCGATCCACTTCCCTTCTCCACATCCTTTCACCTTTCATTCCTATCTGCTCTCGCTCCAAATCTTCTGTAACCCCTTTGCCTTGATCGATCCACTATCTTTCTCCACATCCTCTCCTTTACCACTCCTATCTGCTCTTCCTCCAAACCTTCTGTAACCCCTTGCGTGCTAGTGGCCTCCAGCCTTGCTTGGGGCGATAAGCTTACAAAAAAAAAATAAATAAATAAAAGAAAATTCATTTCGTTTTTTGCTTTGAGAAAGTCCACATTGGGCAACACGCGTCGGCAACTACTACAGTTTTCCTATTATCATTTATATATATAAATATTGTCTTTTCTACTGGTTAACTCTGAGAAATTTTCATATATATATATATGTGTTTATGCATGTATGTTTCTATGTGTGTACCCCTGAAGGTCGCTCCTTGTCATGATTTAGGGGCTTGCGTAGTCCAATGACTCTGGGAGTGATGCCGTCGGGAGTTCTAAACGTCTGGTAGGGCCACCCTTGGCGATAAGATCGAAAACGAAGACCCAGACAAAGTGCGACAACCTCAAAGAACACAACGGTGGAACAAGCGGATGACAATTACAACATATCACAATGGTTGAACCAACAGATGAAGAGAGCTACGCTTGATGGACATACTACAGAAGGCACTACTCGAAATTATAACAGAGTCAGCGGTAGTCTGTTGCAGTGTCATTCCATACGTGCCACAGAGGAAGGTCACGAAATCAAGTATGTGGGTCACTTCCTGGTAAGTCGAGGTCTGCTTAAACAAATTGACGCCATTGGCATTTTCTACTACTCTGATTTTCTTTCACTTCCAACCAACTCTTGTAAAGCCAAACGGCGATAGGGGATGGCTGACGAGAACAGGTTTTGGTGAAACTGGAAGCTTCTAGTCTTGAACCTGCACATAGCCCATTGGACAAAAGCGTCGGTTGAAGTAATCCTGTGGCTTGACTCGAACAGTTGTGAGTTCAATACCTGACCACAGCAGAGATAAACATAAAACATGGAGAATTGAGTTATTAAAGGAAATTAACTAAAACTGAGATATCCATAAAAAGCATGACACGTGAAACTTGAACAATCTATCCCCGTGAACAAAATAATGGGTTCAGTTCAAAATTCCAACTTATATAACCTGAAGAAGGCCGGAGCGTACAACGACCGAAACATGGTGAATATGACAATAAAGATGAAACAACAGTTCGAACAATGTAAATAGTGTAAATTATTTATTTTTCTTTGTCAGAAAGTTTCTATAAAGTTTCTGGTTCTGGTCAGCGAATTTGGTTACAAAATCTTCAAAGTGGAGTATTCCTGTTTGAATTTCTGGGATGAGGATTTATCATTATTTACATTATTTACACGCTGACTATTGTCCTCATCTTTGTTGTTATTATCACAATATTTCATCTGTTCTTCTCTCTATTCTTCATCAGGTGCTTGTTAATGTAGGTAACTTTCAGAGAATTTAAAATTGAAACTTTTTTTAATCTACGGGGTTGGGGAGGGATTATTCTCATTCCTCTGTCAATGTCTAGGGACATCTAATCTTGTTCTTATTTAGTACTGCTCAGTTATTGCTTGCCCTGAGTCTGAGTCTGTACTACCTGGTCCAGGAATTGAACCCGCAAAATTATGAAATCATAATCAAGACACATATAAGGCACAAAACAATTTTTGTTTAACTGCTGAACATGAAGCTTCAAGAATTATATCTAAAAAATTAGAATAAATTATTTAAGTTATTAATATATATTTGTTTACCCATATATATCGGTCTTGTTTGTTTTCTTTGTCTTCTTTGGACTTAATTAAAGTCCAACACTCTCATGTAGCTGGACCGGCTAGAGCAGGAAATTTTAACCTTCTGATATCTCTTCACGTCTTCACCCCACGGTCCGATACATAATGGTGACTTCCCGACGTGATTAATTTTTTAAGCTTGGCCGCTTCTTGTGGTCAGCGACGAGGGTCGGTCGGGTGAAGGTGAGAGGGAGAGCGCGTCGCTCTACCCCGGGGTCAAGTAATATTTAGCCACAACCCCACAAGGCCGGGTTTAATATGGGTTTTCCGAGCCCGTAGGCTCGGCCAAAAATATTCCCTATTGGAACCCGTAAAAAACGGGTTCAGGGACAGTCTATCTCCCCGAACGAGACTCTGCCCTTCGGCATAGCCTCGTCCGGGTTCCTCTCTCCCCGAAGGCAGAGAGTTCGACCAAACAATTCGACCAAGTAATATTTAGCCACCCCCCACAAGGGCTACATATGGCACAAGGCCGGGTTTAATGTGGGTTTTCCGAGCCCGTAGGCTCAGCCAAAAATATTCCCTATTGGAAACAGTAAAAAACGGGTTCAGGGACAGTCTACCTCCGCGAACGAGACTCTGCTCTTCGGCATAGCCTCGTCCGGGTTACTCTCTGCCCGGAGGTAGAGATTCGACAAAATAAACCGACCCGGGGCCAACTAATATTTAGCCCCCTCGATTACAAGGGCTACATGTGGCACAATGCCGGGTTTAATGTGGGTTTTCCGAGCCCGTGGGCTCGGCCAAAAATATTCCCTATTGGAAACCGTAAAAAATGGGTTCAGGGACAGTCTATCTCCCCGAACGAGACTCTGCCCTTCGGCTGAGCTTCGTCCAAGTTCCTTTCTGCCCGAAGGCAGAGAGTTCGACCAAATAACTCGACCCGGGGTCAAGTAATATTTAGCACCCCAAGAGCTACATATGGCACAAGGCCGGGTTTAATGTAGGTTTTCCGAGAACGTGGGCTCGGCCAAAAATATTCCCTATTGGAAACCGTAAAAAACGGGTTCAGGGACAGTCTATCTCCCCGAACGAGACTCTGCCCTTCAGCTGAGCTTCGTCCGAGTTCCTTTCTGCCCGAAGGCAGAGAGTTCGACCAAATAACTCGACCCGGGGTCAAGTAATATTTAGCACCCCAAGAGCTACATATGGCACAAGGCCGGGTTTAATGTGGGTTTTCCGAGCCCGTAGGCTCGGCCAAAAATATTCCCTATTGGAAACCGTAAAAAACGGGTTCAGGGACAGTCTACCTCCGCGAACGTGACTCTGCCCATCGGCAGCGTGTTCGACCAAATAATCCGACCCGGGGCCAAGTAATATTTAGACCCCCCAACAAGGGCTACATGTAGCACAAGGCCGGGTTTAATGTGGGTTTTCCGAGAACGTAGGCTCGGCCAAAAATATCCCCTATTGGAAACCGTAAAAAATGGGTTATGGGAAAGTCTACCTCCCCGAACGAGACTCTGCCCTTCGGCTGAGCCTCGTTCGAGTTCCTCTTTTGCCCGAAGGCAGAGAATTCAGCAAAATAACTCGACCGGGAGCCAAGTAATATTTAGCACCTCCCCAAGGGCTACATATGGCACAAAGCCTGGTTTAATGTGGGTTTTCCAAGTAATATTTAGCCCCAACAAGGGTTACATGTAGCACAAGGCCGGGTTTAATGTGGGTTTTCCGCCGCCTATTGCTCGGCCAAAAATAATCCCTTTTGGAACCCGTAAGAACGGGTTCAGGGATAGTCTACCACTCCGAACGAGACTCTGCTCTTCGGCATAGCCTTGTCCGGGTTCCTCTCTGCCCGAAGGCAGAGAGTTCGACCAAATAACTAGACGCGGGGGTTGTCGGCCGCTGTTAGCATCGTTGCATAGTTAACAATGTCTTTTGGTTGTCGACTAAAAATTACCTTCCACTTTTGAATGTACACATGGGTTTCATTTGCGCACCATGTGTATATAAATTAGTTTCTGGTCATTATTTTTAGTTGTGTTTGCTATGTTTCGTTTTGTTTTTGTTTTTTTGTGTTTCGATGTCTGAAAACGCTGAGTCACCGGAAATTAACGGCATTTGTTCTGCTTTCCGATGTGTCGCTTTCAGACGTTTGAGTAGCCGGCAGTAACTTCCAGCCGGCTGCGATAAGGCCTCTTTCCTAGAGAATTGATCATGATCAATTAAAAAAAAAGATGTAAGTCATTAATTTGGACGGAAATTTTAACCTTCTGATATCTCTTCACATCTTCACACCACGGTCCGCTACACTATTCATTACAAGTTATTTGTTTATTTATTGCTTGTTCTGTTTTAGTTTTAGTATAAACCACTGAACTAAAAGTCCATTATACTAAAGACAAAAAATAAAATTAATTATTATTTACACTGTTGCCCTCATTTTTATTGCCATATTCACGACGTTTCGGTCGTTGTACGCCCCGGTCTTCTTCAGGTGATTGGAATTTCGAAATGAACCCTTTATTTCGTTCACCCGGGTAGATTGTTCTAGTTCCACGTGCCTTGGTTATTGGGGATGTCTCAGTTATCTCTCTTTAACTCAACTCTCCAAGTTTTCGTTCAGCTTACAGCTTTTGGGGTCAAGTCACTGGATCCAGTCAACGCTTTTAACCCCGGGCCATGTGTCCTTGAGGACATCAGTGTATGAATTTTGGGGACTTATAAACGTAATATCTCAGTAAACATTTTTACCAGAGCTAATATTGCAATTTGTTGTTGTTGTTGTTATTGTTTTCTCTGTCAGAGAAAGTCACGGGAAAATACGAAAACTTAAGGAATCAGCACATATTCTAGGCCACAAAAATCTCCTAAGCCGGACAAGCATAGAAATAAATACAATATGGGAACCAATAATACGAAATGCTAGAGAAAAGCAATAATAACAACAAACTCTGGTAAAAATGTTTACTGAGACATTAAGTTTATAAGTCCCAAAAATCCATACACTGATGTCCTCAAGGACACATGACCCTGTAGCAGACACCCTGGAGGGGGCGCGACGGCCAGAGCGCCCCCGTGTCGTAAATGACGATGTCACAAGGAGCCCGCTACATTTTTATTTTGTGATCTGACCAGGTGAAACAATATGGACAACAGAACGAAGATATGTATGGTTTACGCTGGGTTTTATTACATGAAGGAGAAAGGTAGTGTTTATATAGGTAATGCCGACGGTTGGACGTTGAGGTGCTTACGTTCCGGTTGAGTCCTTGGTTCGACGTTGCAGATGCGGACGCTCCGGTTGAGGGCTGATGTGTGGCTGCTCCGGTCGTGTCGACGGTTGGAGGTTGTTGAAGTGCGGCTGCTCCGGTCGTGTCGACGGTTGGAGGTTGTTGAAGTGCAGCTGCTCCGGTCGTGTCGACGGTTGGAGGTTGTTGAAGTGCGGCTGCTCCGGTCGTGTCGACGGTTGGAGGTTGTTGAAGTGCGGCTGCTCCGGTCGTGTCGACGGTTGGAGGTTGTTGAAGTGCGGCTGCTCCGGTCGTGTCGACGGTTGGAGGTTGTTGAAGTGCGGCTGCTCCGGTCGTGTCGACGGTTGGAGGTTGTTGAAGTGCGGCTGCTCTGGTCGTGTCGACGGTTGGAGGTTGATGATGCGGAACCTCCAGTAGTAATCACTAACAATAGTATACGGGAAAGGTTGGTTGATGCGGCTGCTCTGGTCGTGTCGACGGTTGGAGGTTGATGATTGCGGTTGCTCCGGTCGTGTCTACGGTTGGAGGTTGATGATTGCGGTTGCTCCGGTCGTGTCGACGGTTGAAGTCGAAGTGAGTGTCGAAAAACCTTCCGTAATAATTACTAACAATAGTGTACGGGAAAGGTTGGTTTGTCGTCGCAGGTGGGCTTTGCTGGTCGTCTGGTTTGGTTAGCACTGTTGGTCGGCAGGTCTGGTTATTGCTGCTAGTCGGCGGGTGATCGCTGCCGGTCGGCTGGTGATTGTGTTGCGATGTTGTCGGGCCAGAAGTATAGGGAGAGAGAGAGAGAGTTCCAACTACCGTCCAGTTGGCAGACAAAGTAAAAATGTGGCGGGCTCCTTGTGACATCGTTCATTTACGACACGGGGGCGCTCGGGCCATCGCGCCCCCTCCAGGGTGTCCGCTACAACCCGGTGGATAAAAGCGTTGATTGGATCCAGTGACTTGGCACAAAGACTTGTGAGTTCAATACCTGACTACCGTAGTGGCGAACAAAAACTTGGAGAGTTGAGTTAAAGGGAGATAATTGCACGCATAAACAAGTGTAAATTTAATAATAGTAATCAACAACAAATAATGAATGAATACAAAATAGCTTAAGTAATCAAGAATAAGTTTTAAAAAAAAGGATTTTTCTGTTAATTTATCCCAAATAATGTAAAGTTACTTATCGCAAACATTAATTCATTCCAAGAAATTATAAATTTTAAATCAAAATTTGTTTAGCTTGCTTCACAATAACTCCAACCCTTAAAATTAAAAATTACCAAAACTCAGGGCGTTCTTCACTTTTCGTAAGTGTGGATGATATTCGAGGTACTTACAAGGAATTTTTTACAATTTAATAAAAAAATAGAAAAAAAATCTATTTTTGGCTTATTTATCGGGGTAAGCGCGAATGTAGACTCCACACTTAGAAATAGCGCACCCGAGTCGCTCACATTTGGGGCGATCTCAAAGGTCAACCCAACCGGAGTGCAATGGAAGAGCTTCACTCTGGGAGAATCTGGTGCGAAGTTTAGTAAATATAAATTCTTTGTATTTTGGAGTGAATTAATACGAGAGTCATTCAATAAATAAAGTGAATTTTTCGGTATAAGGACTTCTAATACAGATAGAAGCTTACTTTTTTTTTTCAACGTAGTCTCCCAGCACTGTCACACACTTTTCCCATCTGTGCACAAGCTTCCGTATTCCCTCAGCGTAAAACTCTTTGGCCTGATGTCTCAGCCAGTCGCTCACAACACTTTTGACTTCATCGTTACTTTTAAACTTCGTGCCTCACGTGAACGCTTTCAAGGAACCAAACAGGTGAAAGTCTGAAGGGGCAAGGTCTGGGTTGTAAGGAGGATGAGGGAGCAGTTCCCAGCCCAGCTCATTGATGGTCTGCACCGTTTGGGCTGCTGTGTGAGGCCTTGCGTTGTCATGATGCAAAATGACTTCTTCTGACTGATGACCCCTGCGTTTGTCCCAACAGATAAGCTCAAAGTCCTTGCAATGTCATCTACTGTCACCCTTCTGTCAGACTGAATGAGGTCATTGACTGATTCGATCACCTCAGGAGACCTCACTTCTGTAGGCCTCCCAGGCCTGTCTTCATCCTCAACACTGCTCCGGCCTTCTTTAAACAATTTAGCCCACTTGTAGACATTTTTTGGCTGAAGCATGTGGCACCATACACAGTTGACATTCTCCTATGAATGTCAACTGGTGTTCACCCTTCAGCAACCAAAAACTTGATAACTGACCGCTGTTCAATCCTGGAGCATGCTTCTTGGTCGGCCATCTTTGTTAATCGCCAAAACTCAAAGTTTTTTTTTAATCTGCAAAAGAAATTAAATCCATGTGAAAAAGAAGTAAAACAAACAAAAAAAAAAATAAAAAAGAGTAAGCTTTTATCTGTATTAGAAGTCCTTATACCGAAAAATTCACCTTATTTATTGAATGACCCTCGTATTTTTGGGTGAATTAACAGAAAAGATCCATTAACTTAACAAACACTTCTGACAGCTACAGATAATCACGTTCTGACCTGGATTGCTACGCAATTGCCTTTAGAATAGTTTGAAATGTAACCGTTGCCGCCTAGTGTTAGGATAATACAATAGACCGGAAATACCTGACCTTGCTACCCATAATCCTCCACTGACCAGCTTATATCAATATAAAAAGTCGAGCCACCACACAACGCACCAGGCCTTAAGATTACGCAACCATGACTGCTTGTGACTGTTACCACTCAGTGTTGACCTTGGTGTCTACACGTACACAGACATATATGTATATGACGCATACTTAGGCAGCAAGATTGAAATCAAACAAGTTTCATTAAAGTACTCTAACAAAGTCTGACTATTTTTTAAAAAAATTTCCAGTTTGTTGCACAAGTGGACCAAATTTATGAAATAACTGTACAAATTTCGTAATGTTTTGATCGAGTAACTGCGACGATCTCCAGTCCTTATGAGGAACGATATTATTCGTTACATTAGAGAAAAGGTTTTTATTAGCTTCACCCTGAAATTTTACACTTGTAATTTAAATATAAGCGCGTCGTGTACAAATTAAATCATGTGTAGGACGGTTAAAAATAATTGTAATTATTGAAAAAAAAAGCGAGTCCGTTAGGAGTTGCAAAACTCGATAGTGTCTGAGGACAAAGATATTATTTTTTTAAAACACATTTTAAAATAAGTATAATTGGAAAATATTAGAAATTTGTGCAAGATCAAAGTTAAACTTGCAAATTGTGAAAACTTTAGAAAAATAAAAGGAAAATATAAAAAAAAAGAAAGAATGAGATGCAAAGTCTGTTTAATGAATAAAGTTGAAAAAATTATTTGCCATTCGCACAAATAACGAATTAAAAAAGAAACGACGTAAAATGAGAATTACTCTCAAAGATTGAAAAACACCCAGTCAGTTAAGTGTCATACGTGATACACACTTGGGCGATCACGTACGGAAAGATACATGACTGACGCGGTAGATTTTTCCTGCACTATGTTGCCATTTCTTTCTGTGGTAGACTGGTTGCCAACCAAGGCTAAAGAACCCAATCTGTCCTGCTATTCAACCCATAGCTAGGGGAAAAAGAGATGGATTCATATCTTTACCAAGGGTATTTGTGCATAAGTGAATCTAATGAACGCAGCTGGAATTCGAACACGGCTCTCCAAATTTTCACTCATAGACGATATCCATTGCACCTAAAGACACTATCTACTTTTTTAGTGACAGAAAAATATCTTTAAAATTGTATATAAATGTTGCACAGATCGTTCTCTGTGTTTGGTTGATCAACAGCCAGGATTTGTTGTTCGTGTCTTTGCTTTTCAAAAATGTCTGTTGCTGTTGAAATTGTGCTTCGTCTGTGTTTCTGAAGGAAGGAATTCTTGTCGACAATGTTGAACAGTCGAGATAGGTAGGAAAAAATGTGGTCGTCTTCGCGGCTTTTTGCGAGTTGACATAAATATCAGTCGTAGTAAGACGTTTGACCTTGTGGCGTGCTAATTAGATTTGGTTTAGAATTGTTAAGACAGCTTTTGGACAGACAGTTCACAGCGTAGTGCAATTGGAGTTTTGTGTCTGTGTGTGTGTGTGAGTAGAAGAATGTAGGTACACGTACGTAGTTGAGCTCTGTTGATTTATTTGTTCTACTACTGTTCTATTGTTTTATTTTCGTGGTATTTATACTTTTTGAGTAGGCTCCAGAGAGGAGCGGGAAAAATATCGAAAGGAATGTTTAAATTATACGATTGGTCAAAAATCAACCAATCACTGATTTTTTACTAAACCAAGTTTGGCAAAGTCAATGCCAGAAAATTTGGTGTGGCTACTGCGATGGATAAATTGTCCTGTAGTAAACAGTACTTATTTTTTAGCCAATAATTATTAAGTATTTTGTAGGCGTGGTGTATCGGAGTAGTCACTACAACCTCTCGTTGCTCCGAACAGATCCTGACGTATTGTCTCACACTGCTGCTGAAACTCTTCACAAGTCGAAATTTATGGGTTAAGATATGTTCCAGAACCTTGCGTGAGAATTTCTCCGGAATTTAAGCTTAGGCACACGAAATATTTATGAACCAATCAGACTGAGTTTTACAAAATTCAAATTGTTTTTTTTTTAAAGATTCGATTCTCGTTTCGCATAGGAGCTCAAAAGGAAGAAACTGAGTAGAAACAGTTTTGGGTGCAAAAGATAAGATCCAGAGACGGATATGCAATGTAATTGGCCCTGATCTGGCATCTCGTCTGCAGTCGCTCTCTCACAGACGTGCCGTCGCCTCCCTCTGTCTTTTTTACAAATACTTTCATGGTAACTGCTCCGACGAGCTACTTTCGCTGGTTCCCAGACTTCATGAATTTAAGCATCTCGCCCACACCCTTTCACTGCCGAAACTGTTAAATGTAGCCGTCTCTTCTACTCCAATAGCTTCATGTCTCGCACTTCTCGCCTGTGGAACTCCCTCCCCATTTCTTGTTTCCCTGATAGCTATAATCTCCAACTATTCAAATGTAATGTCAATCGACGTCTCCAGATGCCTTGATCTACCCCCTATCCTTCTCTTCATCCTTTCCTCTATCACTCCTATTTGCTCTCGCTCCAACTCTTTGTAATCCCTTGCGTGCTAGTGGCTTCTCGCCTTGCTTGGGGTGAAACGCTTAAAAATATATTTGGCGCCTATTTATCCGAATTTGTCAGAAGATATAAGTAGAATGATTTTTAAAATGTCATATTAGAAAGATCTTTCTAATGAAATATTTTAATTTTTGTTTTTTTAACACCTTTTTAGTATAATTTCTTATAATTTATTGATAAGAATAAAGACATTTTCTATGAAATCTTTATGTAATTCTTCAAACATATTTTCTTAAATTTTCTAAATGCAGTTTTCCTTAGTAAAAGGTGTGTTTAGTATAGATTGTTTTTTCGACATTTGAGTATTTAGAACATTACCAGTGCGTAGGTATTTATCTGAACACCCATCGAACAGTAAGTAGAAGTCGTAAGCATTTGTAATGAGTCCTGATAAAAATAAAAGAAAATATACAAAGAAAATATATAAATAAAAATAAAAAGAATTAAAATAAGGCATTGGCGCTTTCCTTTAAAACCCTTATCACTTTCTTTCTTTCTTTCTTTCTTTCTTTCTTTCTTTCTTTCTTTCTTTCTGCATCTCTCTAACTCTCTCTCTCTCTCTCTGAACTTTTCTCCATATACTTCTCTCTCAACTAACGAAAAGGCAACCTTCAAATAAAAAGAGGAAGAAGAAAAGACTGAACCCGGCCGAAAAAACGCTGGAAGTTTGCAGGATCAGAACCTCCTTATTTGTGACTGAAAAATACCAAAAATCGAGGAGGCCCCACGCATAACTTCCGTTATAAAAAAATGAAAAAGAAAGGAACGCGGGAAAATAAAATAATGTGGCCAATCAAAAATATGACACAAAGACTTTTGATGTTTATAACACGCACGCCCCGGTCGATCTTGGGTCAAACCTGGGTTGCATCAGCTAGATAGTATGGCCACTTCCACACGCCACCTATACCAGAAGATGTAAGCACACTCGCAGTCCAGTCGTCAGGGTCGTAGGACGACGAGTCAATCAAAGGGTCAACCCCACGCTGGCCAGTGAGGTCGTCGGTCAACTGGTTGTTGGTCGCTGGCCGTTTGGATCCTCACCAATCTTCACACGCTGTGTTCTTTGATCTCAAATCAGTGAAGATCGAATATAGTCGGTAATACGCAGCGCTGGTTCGAACCACGGCGAAGCTGTATTATGAAAGTAATAAAAATGTTCTCGCAGACGAAATAAAAACGTAATATTCGTCGGGTTATAGTTCCTAGTTGAAAAATCAACTCTTCCTTCTTAAATTTCTGTAGTGACACTTTGCTCTTCTAAATCTTCGAACGCTGTTTAAAGTCATTTGAGGTTTTGGTAGCAGCTCGCCCGCTCTTCGACGCCTGTATCGTCTCTCTCTCTCTGTGTCTCTCTAACTCTGCCTGAGTCGCCAACACGATCTGCTTATATCGAGTCCGGCCCAAGACTGGCGTGGGTCGACTGGTTTAGGGGATTCGGTAATTCCCCAACTTTCGGATTTAGTTGCAGGTGTAGTCCCGCATTTATAACTTATACTTTATCTTATTTATGCCTCGCACCATTACTTCCGTATGGGCGGGGGTAAATTTTTCATTTTTCTCCTCCTCTCTCGATATTCCATCTGAGACTGTCCACACGGGGAGGTTTTGACTGTCTTTTTGACAATTTTGATTTTTAAACTGAGGGAGCAAAGGGCCGGTCTTATTTTAATAATTGATTTTCCATAACCCTTGCGTTATCATGTAGACAGACCTTACAGGTTCGTTTCTCATTTCAATTTACTTTTCGGGTGATAGATTAAGTCTGATCTCTCGAGTTGCTTATATTTCCACAATTATATTTCAAATGGCCCTTTGGCCTTCCGATGGTAACTTTCATTTTTGTTGACGGCCACAACACAACTTTTCTTATTTCTGTTTTTAATTCTCACAGTTAGCGAATAACCCGGTATATACCTTAGCTATTTCCTCCTGCACGCTGATCTCTCGATATTCTTTCTCCCCCCCTCTCATTCCTATTTCACATTTTTACATTAACCCCTTCAATTCTACCAGTGTCACAGCTGAAACCAATGTTCGCGCTAGAGTCTCGGAGTCTGGTCAAAACTGACACCTCTGAGCTAGAACCAGAAGAGATGGCGAGAGGGACGAATGAATACGCTATCGCGGAGAAACCAACCATGCGTGACGTGTGAAGAGGTAAGAGGTAATCTGAATAATGATATTTCTGCCCTGTTTACGGCCGAGTAAAACACACTATATTGACACTGACCTTCTTTCTACTACCTCTACCATGGTCTGACTTAAAAAACTACCACCTCTAGACTTTCTCCAATCATTCTAACAATACCCGCCTTATAACCGAACATTTTTGTGACCCCAAATATCAAAGGACTCACTCAACACTCTAAAGAATATAAATAAAAATATATTACTTATTTTATACCCTTGAATCAGTTTGTTTTATTTCAAAGTTTCCAGTAAAGAAAATCCTACCAATAACGACATATACATGGGATTAGGAGCGTTGTGAAACTCTCTTGCAGCTTCTTGCTTTCCTGTCAGCTACAAATCTTCAAAATTTTAGGTGTAATGCCAGTCGTCTATCTCCTGTACTTCTGTTATTTTATTGTCCTCTCTGTTTCTTTCATTCTCAGTAACCCCTTGCATCTTAGTGTTTTTCTCCGGATGAAATGATATATATATATATATATATTATCTCTTCCGAATACATAAAAATCAATATATATATACAAAATACGTACCAGATATACTTTAATGAAAAATTGTTCAAAATATCCTCCAGCGTCTCACCAACCTTTATTCACTTTAACATCCAGAATGTTTTCTTACACTTATTTGAATGTTATCTGTTACTTCCTTACACGTGACATGTATCCAACCAACACATCCTACTGCCTCTTACTAACTTTTACACACTTTAGCGTCAAGAATGTTTGCCACACATATTTAAATATTATCTGTTACTTCAATACACATGACATGTACCTAAGCAATGAAATAGCCTAACACAACATGCCATTAATCTAGGTCTCTTTATAAATATGTTATAAAATCACTACAAAAATAGCCATTTTGTTTCAACACTTCTCGTGTCTTATAAAGTGATGGTGCTGAATGTAGAATAAAGGATTTTAAAAGGTTCAAATCAATCAAACACCCATCGCTAGGGAAAACGCTGTTACATAAGCTGGAATGACCAATCAAAATACAAGTATATGAGAATTCAAAAAACTTGACAACGAACTTTGGTTATAATAACTAATTAATGCTTTAATGTTAGGGTTAGACTAAAATAGAATTCATTCTAACTAATTAATATTAAATAATACTATAAAAATAAAAATTAAAAATTACCAATTTTAAATTTTAAATTTAATCTATATTAAGTTTTAAAAAATTATAAAATTTTCTAAAGAAGAAACTGAGGAAATATACATGTTTTGTTATGTATTTTGTTTTTATTGAAAGGCCAAAAATTAAGTTGGAATAAACGTTAAAATCTAATGTTGCTCTGAGCTCCGTTACAACATAGATACATTTGAAGTGAAGATATGGGCAGTGGAGGGTGAAATCTTGCAAAAGACAATACATACACAATCAGATTATAATACACAAACACGTAGACATATTTAGATATATAAACACACAAAAAAGCGACGAAACAGGAAATAGGTGTCCACGACCCTTAAAAAACGACAACATATATATACAATGAAAGGCATATATAAGCGATTATACACACATCAATTGATAAAGACATGCACATATGCCCACCAAGAAATATTCAAATTTGAAAGTGTAATAAACGAATTCTAACATACTATTAAAATATAACTTATACGGTCAAAGATATATAGATAAAAATGGTTGAATAGATAAAATTTAATATGGGTAGAATAGAAAAGCAAATATTCGTCAATGAACAACATAAGGAAAAAGGACACTAAAATATATAGAAATCGATAGAAAAATAAATATATAGGCATACACAAATAAGAAAAAAAATTCAAATGTCCAGGCAAAATGTAACACATAAAAAGTAACAGTATCTAATATATAAAAAAGAAAACTCCTAAATACACAAATATATATTAATATCTCATATATACTTATATACGCATACACGAGTACAAATATATAACAATATGTGAAAGAAAATAAAAAATACATACATACGTATGTGTATACACATTCTTCACTACAGATAGAAACATGCAAAAGTATACCTACGCACATACATATACATACACATATACCCATATGCATATATATACACATATACATACATACGCATATGCATATATACACACATAGAAATAAATATAAATATATCAACCTACACAGCAACATAAAAAAGTAAATAATATATATATATACACACACACACTCACAGACATATACATATATACATATATACACATATACAACATACACATACATAAACACACACACACACATATATATATATATATATATATATATATATATACATACATATATACACACATATATACACACACACACACATATATATATATATATATATATATATATATATATATATATATATATATATATACACAGATACACATGTACATACATAAACCTACACATATTCTAACAATATTATCCTAGTGACGATAAAGGACTGTAAAGTCCGAACAAGATTAAAATGTAACGAAACAAAACTGAAATACAAGCAATTATAAAACCATTATCAAACAAAAGTAGATTTTAGTTAGCACTGATGAGACATTCCAATATATATATATACAAAGAAATATAAACATACACCCATATATATATATATCTATATCAACGAAATTATTACTACCCCTATAGTAAGTTAAATTTATAGCTGTGTTTACAGTTAACAGTGAGTTCATTTCTTTGATTTAAGAGATGGGGTTTTAAATCTAATTATTTCAAATTTTTCGTTAAGACATATATAACAAGTTCGAGCTCTCTTGATTAATTTCCATCTAACAGTAGGTGTCTTGTTTTTCTCCTTTAAACTCCAAAAATACTAGGATAATGAAGTCTTGTACTTATAATTCCTATTATTGAAAGATTGCACATGTCCCCGCCAACGTTCTTTGAATGTATTCATAGTACTTCCAATGTAATTTCTTTTTAATATTTGGGTTTTCTAGCGTAGAGATTGTACTAAGGTAAACTAGAGAACTAGTCAAACAATTATTCTGTAATGGACAATTATTCCTACAATTGTATAAGTTGTTATTTGTGTCATTATACTTAGTTGTACTACTTGCAACCTAGTGAGTACTCAAGTTTTTTGAGTCCCTATATTTGTTGAAGACTCTGTTATTATGTTTCTTAATTAGTTTTTCCAGGTTATCCGCACAACTATAGCTTAATTTAAGGGTATTATGATTGAATATTTTACTGAGTAGGTTAGTTTCGGGGTCGGGGTAATGTTTTTTTGATGAGGTTTAGAAATGTATGTCCTAGTTTAGTTTTAACCATTAGGTTGCAAGGGGGAGTAAACCAAATGATCTTCCTGGATCTTCTATTTTTATTATGGTGATAATTAACAGGATTTCTATATTGAATTTGTGGTACCTTTGTATCCACTATTTTTAAGGGCAGAATTGTAAAATTCACAATGTTTATTAAAAACCTCTTTGCTAGAAGAGTTAGTACTAATCCTAAATTCAGTGGAGGAGGGTATGTGCTTGATAACCGAAGCGGGGTGGTTGGAATTGGGATATACATATACTGGGTTAGAATTAACCTTCACATAAAGTTGAAAAGAGCTGCTAGTAAGGTCTAGGGTGACGTCCAGAAAATCTACCTGTTTAATGTTAGTTGTAAATATGGTCCTAAGACCTAAATCCTTAAACTCCCAATGGATCATTTTTCTAATACGGTCTACCTTAATTTTTGTAGAGTTTTTAACAAGAAGAGACTTGAAGCGACAGAGATGAGGTTCTATAGACAGAGGATGAGAATATTTTGGACAAAACTCGTAAGCAACGAGGAAGTCCTAAAGACAACGGAACTAATAAGACACTTTCTGATCTTATACTTAAGATCAGAATGAGACAACTGAAATTACTGGGACACTCCATGAAGAAGGACGGCTTGGAAAATTCAATACTCACATGACGTAACATCGGGCAACATAATGAATATGTGTGGATGGATGGCAGAGCAGAGAAAATTCTTTAAACAATACCAAACGTCCATCTTTGAACGATGGGGGTGCTATGTCGAAAAGTGACATATGCATTTCGTCTTCACCATTGGAAATAAAGTATATGGGTGTTAATATAACATCACATCGACTTAGTCACCGGATAATGGATGAGCTATGGAAGAAAGGAATATTCTCACAGTTTGCATTTCCTTGATTAAGGTCATTATTATAATAATCAGCACCTTATTTCCCGGATGGAACGGAATAACTGAAAGAAAATGAATGACAAGAGAGAGTTTTATATCGCTAAATCATACACGAAGTTATATGCATATATTTACACGTGTCCCATAAAGAGAAACTATAAAACATGTATGCCACACAAGCGGGGCAAAAATGGCAAAGAGACAGTCAGTCTTACTTGTAATAATTCCCAACACGAATTTGAGATGTCAGAAAAGGAAAACGGCGAGTCATGGGTTTTACCTAATACCCAGACTGCGAGCCGGAGATAGTTTCTATATATAGTAAAGATATATTCCTAAAGGAAAACGAGGCTATGGGATTGTAAATTGATCCTTTGGCAACTGACCAGAGGCGAGGTAGATTTAGCCTCAGCTTGTACTAAAAAAAAGCAAACGCTCTATTTGATACCTGGAAGCTGACTGATGGACTGACTATTTTCATTACTCTATGAAGTGACGTCACTAAGCGGCCGTCATGTGACCCACGTGACTTCATCTCAACCAAAGGTGAATAATCACCTTTTGTATCACTACTAGTACTACATCTCTAAACAGGTTCTAGAACCTAACATAGAGAGTTATGTGGGAACTTAATTTATGAAAAGACAATGCAGAAAATGAATATGCATGTAGTGTACATTAAAGGGTACTAGAACCCTTAAATAATGTCCATTCAGTAGCACAAAAGGTTCTTCCGATGTGAGTATCATATAAGTGTTTATATAAATAAATGTCCGGAAAAAAAGAGGAAAAAGTTGAAGTAAAAAAAACCCCACCTGTGATTGAATCTGACTTTGTAAATCTGGTGCTACTAGAGATGGTGTAGTGACTGGTGTGTCCGCATTGAGCCACATAGCATACAGAAAGGCCGGCTTTAGTCCCTTGAAACAAATATTTTTGTTTGCGTTGTTAATGTGTGTATTAACAAATTTAACGTCTCTTCAAGATCTTGAATGGTGTTCTGTATGGTCTTTGCAACGCTAAGCCGCGTACTATTTCAAAACCTGTCTTTGGGACACGTGTTTTCGCAAATATCAAGATGTTGAGTTGTCCTGATGAAGCTTCTGGGGCTGTTGGTTCTTTGACTACTCTTTCACAGATGACTATTATTCCGTGCATGTGCATTTAACAGAAAAGCATTAATGCTACGGGTCATGGTGTCTGAAGAGACATTTTCTAATGGAAAAAAATGGTTTACAATGGGCGTCGATTTTCTGCACCAGTAGAAGAGGCGTCAACTGCCAAGCCCAACTTCTTGCTTGAAACATGAAATATGAAACAATTTAACTGCATAGAACAATATGGTGTTGGGCTTTTGAATGAAACAATACTTATTTAATTTTGTGAAATGCTGCCATAGTAGAATTCTCCTCACACTTCTTCTTTATGTACCGTGTCTCATCAGGACGTATGCAATCATGGCCCTCCACAACTTTCTGTCCCTTGTAGATCTTTCAATCTGTTCTGTGAGTATCAGTTTTTCGGAGCCTTCCTTCCTCATTATGTACCATAGAAACATAAACTGTCTCTTCTTGATGTTAAGTAATAGTTTTCTTTTTGTTTCCATTTTCTCTAAAACTACGTCGTTGCTCACATGTTCGGTTTATGGTATCCTCAGCATCTTTCTGTAGAACCACATTTCTGTTGCATCAAACCTCCTCTTCATCTTTGAGGAGATTGTCCACCACTCACTGACATACAGGAAGACAGATATCACGTAGCAGTTTAGTACTCTTTTCCTTGTTTTAGCGTGGTTTGATTGAATATCCTGCAGGCAAATAGTATGAGAGCGCAATGAAATACTTTGAGAGCATCAGAATAAAGGTGAAAATAATATTTGGATTAAATATCACGAAATTTTGCCTGCTGCTAATAGGTAGCTGTCTCAGGTGAACTGAAGAGACGGGTCATACTATATCGTGTTACATGTCACGGTGTAAAGTGTAGATATATTACTAGGTTAGGAGGCAGCATGGTCTCATTTAAAGCGCGCCAAAATCATAACTCAGCTTAGAATTGAGGAACTTCACGTTCATATTGAAAATATTTGCGTCGGCACAAAACCCAACACCATAAAAATATATGAAAAGAGTTTTCTGTCATGAAATATATATACAACAGCGTAAATACCGCTAATGTGCTGCGTTCATACAACTACAAAAATATGTATAACTGAAATTCGACATTACCACGCTGAAAAGCAGCATATTAAAAGCTTGTCCGATACAGTTAAGCTGTTTAATAAGAGAAAGCGTACACGTAGCGAAAAATATATACCCACATGGTTCCTGAAATATGGGAAATGTGACAAAATAATATGCTATTAAAAATAGGGAAAATAATCACGTATTAGTCAATAAAGAAAAATTATATTTAACTCCGCTACAGTTATCTCAAAGTTCAAATAGAAGCAAAATGAAGGCACCAGACGTGACCGAAATTGTTCTTATATACGACCTTTGAATGAAGACGTGGATGGAGAAAAATCCACAAAACTACGAAATAGACTGAGACGTATTTAAGGCAAACGTGAAGTTCTTAGTTAAAGTTCCAAGAAATAGCAATTATTTAGCATGAATGACAAACACGGTTTTTTTTAGTTGCTACGCCATTCTGTGACAATAATATTGTCTTTTCTGTTCTGACATTGACCGTGAAAAGAAATCCATGTTAAAACTGTATTTCATTAATTGGCATGTCAGGAAAGTCGCTAGTTAATATTTCATTATTTTTCACGTCGTTAACACCAGTTAATGTCTGTCTTCACATTGGGTACAACAGTTTATGGATATTTATGTCAGAAATTACTGACGAAAGATTTTCAAGCGCTGTCGTGTTGCCATTGGTGAAATGTATCAAAGCGACTCATTTCATGCGCAAAATTTGGCGTGCATTTTATCCCGTTATGAGCATTGTGCGGTGTGAGAAATTGACATTTCATATTTGCTTGCGTGTTCATATCATGCCGAATTCAACAGTTTATGGGTGTTAATATCACACCACTTCGGGTAAATCACCAGATAATGGGTGAGATATAGAAAAAAGGAATATTCTCACAGTTTGCATTCCGCCCTCTATTACGAGAATAATTATGCCCATGATATAACACTTTATTTCATCAATGGAACGGAATAGTTTTATACCAATAAGTCATACACAAAATTATACACACACGTATCCCACAAAGAGAAACTATAACACATGTATACCACTTAAACAGTATGAAAATAGAAAAAGAGATAATGTGTCTTACTTGTAATAATTCCAAACGGAAATTTGAACTGCCGGGAGATTCTTCTGTGTTTCTTGAAAAGATTCCAAACGAAGATTCGAGCGGGCCGGATTTATCTTCTATGTCACTAGCAAGGACATATTCTTCAAACAGGAAGCACAAGTCATGGCTCTTTTTTCCCAACATGAGTACTGTGAACCGGAGATAGTTTCTATATCTGCTGAACATATATTTCCAAAGGAAAACGGCGTTATGGTTTTGTGAGCTGACCCTTTGGCAGCTGGCCCGTGGCGAGGCAGATTATCCTCTGCCTGTACTAAAAAAAAAAAGCAAATGCTCTGGTTCATCACTCTATGAAGTGACGTTACCAATTGGTAGTCACGTGACCCACGTGACTCCATCTCGACCAAGGATGGAATCATCACTTTTGTAGAAATACAAAAAAGTGATGCATTTTGGAAGAGATGGCAGCATACATCTGTAGGATTTGTCTATAAAGTTGCAAAGTTGGATTTTTAGACGTCATTTCTCGAAAGTGAGAGAAAGTTTAAAGCATAATTCACACACATATATGGGACCAGAGACTAAAAATAGTCAAGTCCAGTCGAGGACGCAACTCAAAAAAGAGGCAATCTCTTGGAGGACAGAGCCCCTGGTACCGGTGTTTTCGACTTTTTCTCTTTTAAAAATTTTTGAAAACAGAAGATGTTTTAAATCCGGTTTGGTTTGTTTTATGGCATATTAGCCTCAGTGGGTTATTTAATGCCGACATGATTTTCATTGCTGGTAATATTTTTTCAAAAATATATTTTTAATAATAATTTTTTCTTCAAAAATTTATTGCTAGTATTTTTCTTACAAAACCGTATTGCTGGTATTAAAACCTATTTTTACACTTTCATAATGTTTTGACTCCATTTTGTGGGTTAACTATTTGCCCATAGCTGGGACCATAACAGGTGGTACCACGCTGGGTTAGGGTGGACCTAGGATCAACAGCAACTAAGAAGTGATTCCACGCTCCTCAAAGCCTCCATTCATTTCTTTTGAAAATGTTGAATTCGTTTCTTTGAGACTGCTCAACTTTTTCATCCTGCTGCAAACTGGTGACCAACAGCAACATCGTCCAATACAAATTGTAAAACCCACACGCCACAAACTCAGAAGACCTGACAATATGACTTAGACACACATATATTAGGTCGAGTCATAAGTAATTTCCGTTTTCAGGAACCAATTATAATGAGGAATATATCATCTTAACGAACCGTCCCTTAAATATATCATTACAGATTATGAAAACTTTATTTATTTATGCGAAAATATATTGAAACTGGACTTATTTCGGAATAAGCAATTCTCGGTCTTTTATTCTTTCTTACCTTGAAGGCAGAAGGCTATAACCACTTGACTGTATCCCTTTTTCTAGTTTGTTACTGTTCTATAGCTGCTTTGCCTTACATTAAATTGTTTTCTATTATTCTGCCCTGTCCTTATTCTTATTATTGTTGAAGTCATTGAGAATCTTGTCAGTTCCATTTAAATATAACTGTTTATTCAACCAAATTCTCAGTTGCAGGCGAGCTTACAAACCTGAGTGAGATGTTTTGCAATATAGTTTTTGTGAGATTCTGACTGGTTTATACATTTGATCATAGTGCATGCATTATCCACACAATACCCAAGGTTCTTTAATGTCATTTTACTTCCAAGTGAGTAACCACAGAGAAGAGTGTTCATATATGGAATGTAAGGTCCAATTCTATTGTTTTGTCAAGCAACATCAAGGCTGCACAACCAGTTTTCAAAATTAAAAAAATGACTGTATACCTTTTGTGTATGAACCCTATTTCTATTTTGTTATTTTTACTTTGCTTTCTGTCTTATAGTTGCTTTGCTTTGCCTTGCCTTTTGTTATATTGTTCGGTCTCATATTATTTTGTTCTGTTCTTCTGCTTCTTCAATACTTGGCCTTCTGCCATATTTTTTCAGGTGGGCGTTTGGACAAATACTGCAGCAAAGAAAAAACACACATTTAAACATTTATTCCACTTTCTTGCTATCCCAAATTTCCAAATATTTATCTTGTATTCTAAACTCGTGACAAGTATGTGTGGAGCGGAGACGGAAATAAACAGCAAGACAATCAAATGACAAAAAATGGTTTCTGAGTCGGAAGATTCGCGCATCCTTCCGGTTAATAAATTAATTCTTTAAAAATAGACATTTAACATTTTTCAGGCAACGGGTCGAGTTCCTACCGACAATGAAAAATGCTTCGTGATCCATTTGAAAGGTATATAAGCAAAGCTTCTAAACTAAGAAGCCAGTAAGGAGATAGACGGCAACATACGAGAGTAGTTCGTGACGGCGTGGTTTAAAAGAAATTTCCTTACTCATTCACCCGTCAAGTTATGTGACACTTACACTCTTCCTCATCAAGCTACGTGACACCTGCATTTTCCTCTTCACTTATTCCCTTGCTTCTTTTTTCACACATACACGCGAAGAAATCACATTTTTTTATCTTAACAAACGACAGCAAACAATGAACATTAACAATCCTACACGCTAAGAAAAATTTATTTGTAAAAACACTAAAATAAAAATATTTTATATTTAAACACTTTTCTCACCTTTTTCTTTGTTGTGGGTTGATTCAATTCCTCAACATACGTATCTCGTTCTAGGTGAGGAGTTATACTAGGAATGTGATGATTAACAAGACACCTGCCGCTTGAAGGAATGAAATAAAGGACTTAATTTACTTGTAACAGGTAACTAACAATAAGAAAATAGTTGAGCCATGCAATTTGTGTTTATGCTTTTTCTTTAGACATTGTTGTAACCCAGGGAAGGTTACTGAATAGAATAATCAAACGGAAGTTGGTAATGAAGGATAATACTTAGGACAAGAACAACACATATATGATTCGCCAGCGGCGCGTAGAAGTAGTCAACTGCTAGAAGCGAGTCAAGTGAATTCCACAATGAATTTCCAATTGCAGGATATCTACCAACCGTCCTACGCGGTCAGATGTGGCACAAGGCCGAATTTAATATGGGGTATCCGAGCTCGTAAGCAAGGCCAAAAATTCATTGTAGACGCCGTATAAGACGGGGTTGGGTCGATGTTACCCGAGACGAGACTCTGCGTTCGGCATAGCCTCGCCTTGGGATCCTTTCTCTCCGGAGGCAGAGAGTTTGACAAGCACAGCTGGAGACGAATCTCCAACTACAGACAAACAAACCGTATTTACTACTGTATTTATGCGAATGGGGACACGCCCATTATCGTCATAGGTAAGCTACAACATACATCTAGCGCAAGATTCAGAGTGTCATGATGTTCCACTGATTCTTTCAAAATGTCGTCTGTTTTCCATCTTCTTACATCTTTGTAACCTTTCAAATTTGCAACCTTGATTTCATTTTATCGCTTCACATGTTTTCACTTATTTCTATCATTTGTCAGTTATCTATCAGTTCTTTTTTTAAAATACTTTTTTTCAAGAGGAATGAGAGATAATGTAAGTAGACATATGGGAATTTAACATGTGACGCTATTTGTCAAGCAGTTGCTTACGACTTGTTCAGTGTTGTTATCTCGGATCATTTGAATGACGAGTTTTTCTTTCTGCTCTGTTCTTAATAATGCTTTTTCCTCACACATGTTTATGGATATCTGGAAACGTCTCTCCGACATCTTCATCTGTTACTGTGTAGGCTTTTCATGCTTCATCGGTACAGGAAGTGGATCCTTACAACTTGAAAAACAACTTTGCGACATTCAGTGTCATTTATATTGCAAACCCCAGGTAGGTCAAGCTTGAATTTTAAAAGCTCACCTCAGTTATATATTTCTGCCTGATATCTCGAAAGGTCACGTGAATTATCCCTTCAGGTTGGTGTCATGATTATCGTGCGGTTCCGATAAACAAATTAATCTCACAGATTATTAATATTGTCGTAGAATCATTCTTCACTGGTTGGCCTACACTTAAAGCGTTGTGTTTGATTAAGCTAAATTTAATAAATGCTTTAAAATTCATGATGCAATCATTTTAAAAACACTGCTTGGTGTTCACTCAGCAAACGCATTAATTGCAGCTGAAATGCTAGAAAATCCTATTGTTGGGATTGCTATGAATTAGTGTGAGATCAGAAGGGTTTTTGGTTTGTGATAATAAACGTGAAAAGCATGTTCTTCATATTAATCACAACAATTTTAGCGTAGACATACAAATTGAATAAATCTCAAAGGCAATATTGAACAAAGAAACAAAGGTAGTCGTGAATTCAATTAGAAACAAACATTGAACATTTATATACAAATAAATTATAATACAATTTGGAAAAAGTGTTGTTTCAGTTGAATATTTGATTGTTTGAAGAAAAGTTGTATTAAGTATTTTATGAACTCAAAGTTCAGGAAATGTTCCTTTGTTTAGCAAAAGTGTTCACATAAAAATTTAAGGAAAATTTATCGAGAGATAAATTTTAAAGTAATGTAGTTGCAAGATTTTTTGCTGAATTTTGTATGTTCTTGTTTTGGCAGAGTTATTCACCTTGGACTGTATTTTTTATGTAAATGCTTAAATAGCAGTTTCTGTTTAGTAGTGTAGATAACACTTTTTTAGAAATGTACAAAGATTTCAGAGAGAGAGAAAGAGGTTGAAGATTGAGTCAGGTGTTGACGCGCGAAAAGTCCTTTAAGTCAAGATGTAGACACGCGTGGATCTCTGTAGAAATCTCTCTGAGGGTAAATTGCTGACTGGTGAATTGGACTGAGATTCGTCCTTTTATTTACTCTGAGAAGTTTGGACCGGCTCCCAGGGCTTTGGCGGCAAAAATATCCTGGGGGCGTCTCGACCAATAATAGGCCGAGTTTCGCAATGTGTGGTGTTGATTGGTCGAAACTAGCTCTTATGGAATATTCCACCTTTAAACGGGTTGAGTGGAAAAATACGGACGATTCTACACTATCACCTGTAGTAAGTGTATTAAGCAATGTTGAACCTAATCATTACTTAGGTAGGTAACTACTTAGGAACACATGGTATTGTATGCAAATCCACAGCCAGATTACGTAGAAACACCGGTTCTCGTACGGTCACCGAAGTTAAGCAAAGTTGAGCCTGGCCAGTACCTGGATGGTTGATCGCTTGCTAATACTTGCTGTAAGCTTGAATGTGCAGGTGGTGTAATGAATTGAAGATCGGAGAGAGTCGAGTTCCAATCCAGTCAGGTTCGTTATATTTAATCACGCGCAAGTAGCCTTGGGAAAGCTATGAATTCACCTCTTCTCCTCCCAGCTATGGGTTAATTAGTAGAACTTGTGTCAGTAAATCATTATTATCTCCAAGAAATACTTACAGACTAAAACTATTTTCTGGCTTAAATAACGTACAAAAGGGATGATAAGCCGTGAAGAAGAAGAAGAAATCAGTCAATCAACCAGAGCCTGATTAATAGTTAAAAGAGCGACATCACCCGATCAAGTCCCGTAGACTCTCCTTTGGTTTCCATATCAAGTAGGTTATTACGGGATGGAATTACTAAGCCCATGCCCAACCGGTTTTGAATGCAGAGTTTTCTTTCTCTTAGACTGGTTGCCAACCAAGGGTGAAGAGGTTAGTCTGCCCTACTATTTAACCCACATTTGGGAGTGGAGAAGATACTTTTTCCAAAAGGAACTTGCGCGAAAGTGAATGTAATGAAACTCGATTGGAATTCGAACTCAGTGCTTCGATCTCTTTTTCCGAGCCACTAACCATTATGCTACCCACTGATTTTAAAACAGGCATTCCTCTTACCAAATATTAATGTTAATTCTGAGGTAAAATTTGTGGTAGACCACCATTAGTTTAAAAACTTTAATAAAACAAATTAATGTTTTACATATTTATACTTATTGAATAGAACGTATGCAAGGCTAACACGAGATAAAATTACAACTAGTTAAATGCATTAGTAATTCTGTAAACGTCAAAATAATATTTTCAAGAAACATTGCTAAAACATATTAAAGCATTGTTTTCAGCCAAATTTCGCCCCAGCCTATTTGCTTACACTGCAGTCCGCATGTATCACATAAACATGAAGCCAAACCCTTGTTGCGAGGGGCGGGGACTGTTGTTGACATTTGTGACGAGAAGAGGTTCAGAATTTTCAGAATAAATAAATTCAACGCATAGAGGATTTTTCTTATATATATACAAAGAAACAATTTCTCTCATAAAGAAGGGAAATAATGAAATTATATACACTTGTATATATGTTGTTGAAAAAGGAAAGAAAGGCATTTATGTGCTTAGCTGTAGTGCGTGTATGCGTGTGCGCGCGTCCCACTTAGTTGTGTGAAATTAAGCAGTTGGCCTGCACTGAGACAACCTCCCCCGGAAAGGAAGAAAAAGAAAGAGAAAGAGAGAGATAAAGTTATGTCCTTTTTTATATCCCTGGATAAAATGCCATCTACCAGTGTTAAGTCTTTCGGCAAAGAAAGTGGGGTAATCCCACATACTATAGGAGAAACAATAACCAGTCAAAGAAATATATATATATATATATATATATATATATATATATATATATTACACACTCCCGCACATTTACACACTTACCAACGCACGCTGCACACACGCATGTATATATAATACTTCAATAGTGTATGTAATTAAAATAAGTCCATGCTTATATCATCTGTTATCATTTATCGTTTATTTAATGTTTAATTTTTATTTTTATTTAACTTTTACTAGTTTATTTGTTTTTGTCTTGGTGTTATTGAGGTATTAATCACGGTGGATAAAGTTTGTTCATTTTTTGGTGTTTGTGTATTCACATGCACTCACACGCGCATAGGTGCATACTTTAATATTTGTTCGTTTATTTGCTTATTAATAAGTTAAGTTTATATTATATGTGCTTCTTTTATTTAAAGTTTGTATTGTATATATTTTTTAAGTTTATAGTTATTTTATTTATATCTATTTGTTTATTTTTAGTTAGTGTTTAGATGGAAAAGTAAATATTTATTTATATGTCTACATTTGACCATTATTTCAGTTTTTTTTTGTTTAAGAGTTTATTTTGTTTTTTTAAAATTAATTATTGCTAATTTTTCCTCTAAGCATAATTTACACACACACACACACACGCACGCACGCACGCACGCACGCACGCACGCACGCACGCACGCACGCACGCACGCACGCACACACACACACACACAGAGCATGTTATGTTTAGCTGTTGGTTAATTTCAGGCAATCTTCCCTGCCCATTCTGTTGACTATGACGCTTCATATAATTAACAAGACCTTCTCTGGAGAGAAGAACCTGACTGCACACTGGACAGATGTGTCTTGGAACAAATTCTCGCTCAGAAATGTTCCTCATTTTTTTTTCGTCCCTTCTGGTGTTTTGGTGTTTTCTATTCAAATTTCAATTCCCTCGTGTTCAAGACACCAACACCTTGATTTGTTTGAAACAAAATAACTGAAATCTGCAAAATTTAGTTCTAATAACTACATATTATGTTGTACACAAGCTTTATATCGCTTTTCTAATATGAGGGGGGAATTAATAGGTATATATCCTAACACATATATATGTAAAAGTGGACACTGAAGTGAACACTCAGCGGCGACAGTCTGTTTCATGTTTAAATGTAATTCATGTGTGTTGTATTTTGGCTCGACTGGTCAATGGTGCATTATGGGTAGATCTGTTGAGTTATCCTAACGGTAATTGGGTGCCCGGTAACAGTTATGTTTCAAATTACTCCAGAGGCAATTTAATAGAAATAATATGGATCCCAATTCAGTTGTTTGTAGCTACTTTTAGAGCGTTGTTTAACTTTTTTATTATTATTATTCAGTATTGATTACTTTATTATTTGTTGTGGATTATTATTATTACACCTATTTGTGTTTATGAGTACATTCATAGTACGTTAATTTACTTATTTATTGATTTAGGTTTTTTGTTTATTTTATTTTACTTATTTTTTTCCGTATTCGTTTTTAGTTTTCGATTTTTAAGTAATGTCGTAATAATTTGTGTGCGTGTCTGCATTGTGAGATTAGTTCTGATTGTTTATTTAGTAATTTGTGTTCGTCTCGGAAGGTACTTAGAGCTATTTTCTCCTCCAGACAGAGTTTATAGTTTTTTGATTTATTGTTGCAGCTGATGTTTTCCTAATTTTACATGATGTTTTGGGTGTGATTTGGTTTTCGTTTTTAATTTCCTATACATATATGTTGTGATGCATTGTGCTATTCGCGTATTTACTATTTGTAAAGGGTGTTCGTAGTTTTTCTATTTTCAGGGTCCTTCAGTTACTGCTATGTATACTTTTACTTCATTATCTGTTGATTTTACAGTGGTTTGGTATATTATATTGTTTTGTAAGTAATTTTCTTGTAAGGGTCATTAGTTCTTTGTTCTGCAGTTAGACGTGGGTTTGATTTGTGTGGGTGGTTTCTGTTGTGCTTTTTCTTATTTGTACCATGTTCTTGGTGCAACTGTATCTGATTTTTACTGTGTTTTTGTTGAATATTTTGTGAAGTGTACTTGCTGGGGGAGTGTTTGTTTATGAGTTTAATGAGTATTTTCCCTACGTTTGTTTTTACGATTTTGTTGTACAGTGGGCTGAACCATACGATGTTTCTTATCCTGTTGGCTTTTTTTTGTTGCTGTGTATGTGAATATTGTCGAAAATATTTTTGAACTATTTTCTTAGGTTGAATGTGATATCTCAAAAATCTACTTCTTTTAGGTTAGTTTTTATGTCTATGCGAATCCATTAGGTTTGAAAATTTTTATGGTTATTTTTCTGGTTTGGTCTGCTTTTTGTCTTACAGTTTCTTGGGATTATGAGACCATCATCTCTGTAGAGGCCTATATCATTTTTATCGATTATTTTACTTAGTTCATGTAATAAATCTATATCTATAAGCTCACAGGTCGATGCACCATCAAACTTTACCATTGTAATGTTAAAAGTTCCTTCTTTCTTTATCCATGCGTTTTCGTTGTTGAATAATAATAATTTTTGATAGTTTTTAATGATTTTTATTTGTTCTTGATCTAAGTAGATGGCTTTATCTCGTATATGTTATGTTATAGAAGGGTAAGAATCTTTTATATCTATTTATGGTTGTTTTTTGAGGCCGTGGAACCAGTCTATAGTTGTTTTTGTGTTTTCCACTGATTTACCCCTAACTTTTTCCTTAGTTCTGAGTTAATTCTTTCTAGGATTATTTGACTTATTTTTACCTCGTTCACTTTTAGTTGGGCTTATGAGTCTGCATGCTGGACTTGTTTTGAAGTCTTTTTTGCGGTATTTTAGTGTACAGTATATGACGGTGTACAAGCCGACCTTTTAACCTTATTCTCCCCAAATATGGTGACCGTCTTATACTGCAGGTATAAAATGTGAACCTTAAACATATTTGGTTTATGAGAAGTTGTTAGTATGGGAGATTTCTGACGGTAAGCTAACCCCATTGCCTCTCCCCTCCTTTTTCTGATGATGCTGAAGAAAAACACAAGTGAATGTGTAGCTCAACAAGCCGTTTAAAGATTGCATTTTAGTCGTGGAATAAGTTCCGTCATTTTCAAAGCCATATGATAAAATATAGTTTTAAGGTAAGCTATATTTATGGATTAAAGTACTCAATATCAGAAATAGAGCGTATGTAAATATAAAAATATTTGATGCTGCGTTTAGCATCAAACAGACTGTTGCCTCCGGGTATTCACACACACACACACACACACACACACACACACACACACACACACACACACACACACACACACACACATATATATATATATATATATATATATATATATATCAACAAAATTGCATTTCAAACTAGTTACAACACATTACATTGCATCTAGACATATTGTTCTGTTGTTAATATTTCGGTCTCTCACGTGGTATGATGTCATAGAACCGCGTCATGATTTTACGACCTGCGTCTGCTATTCCGCGACCGTTATCGTCGCACTGCAATCTTCTATGCCAACATAACAGAATATCATCTTTGATGGTGAATATCTTTGTTTAAATGTCCATATAACCATTCTGAAGATGGCTCATATGAGCCAAAAACTTAGATCAAAAAAGAGCTCAATAAAACATATCCAAATGTTGGACAATTTTTGTCTCTATTTTCACCCGAAATTAAAGCTACGATAGGAAGTTTAGAACGGCTCATGATTAAACATAATAGACATTCATTGTCTGTTATATATAACAATATATGTGTAAACATATATATGTATGCATGAATGTACGTATGTTATAGTGTCGTGAGAGGGGGTTAAGTGAAGGGCTGGACATGTCAGTAATCGTCATATTCGCTTTGCGAGTATAAAACAGAAAAATATATATTGGAGGAGTATATCCATAAAAGGAAGAAAACCTTTTGAGAATTTACGCATCAAACCGATTCCATATTACTTTGACACAGTTCTGACATTTCCGAGTCCTTGCCAGGTGTTTCTGTTTTTTTTTGCCCTGTGTGTCGAATGTTTTCTGTGTGTCTCAAGCTGGTCTTAAACGTCACCAAAGCTGGAACATTCTATTGCAGCCATGAATTTGGATCTGAAATTTTCGCGATATATTCACTATATATTCTTCCATCTAAGTGATTCATATTCCCACTAGATTAAATACATTAACAAGGAAAAAGATTACGTTGAAAAATAAATATTTATTGTGTAAAATAAATACTTTTTTTTCACATTTAGGCTACAAACTTATTGAAGTACTTATATATCAGTTGGATTGCTAAAGTAGTTATCGATTACTCAACAGTCTCAGTGAATGGCTGGTAAAATCTAGGAATTTTGATGCTGATTTTCAAGGCAGGCAGACATAGAAACCATATTCTTTTATTACAGTTTGATAGTTGGATATTTATTTTCAGAAGATATGATATGCCAATTCATATTTCAGACTAATTTTGAGTAATCAAATGACAAAATAGAAAATAACTTCGAGGTTTTGTTCTTAAAAGGAACTTCTTCAGATTAGTAGTTTTTATTGATGAAGTCAGTCTTAGATATATAAAGGGTGCAGAAGAAATACAGCCGATATAGTTTCAAATTTTATCTCAAAAATGTTAAAGATACAGCTTTAAATTTAAATATTTTAATTTTCGGTCTTTGGTATATGTTGTGGTAGGATCCACCTAATTTGCATAGTGGAGTACCGACCATATAAATATGGTTGGTACCGGGAAGAGAGGGAACGAATCAAGAGATTCGACCAGAGACTCTGCCCGACTGCGACTCAGTCAACACATTCTCCAGGAACGGTCTTCCCAGAAATATACAAAAGACTATATGTAAATATTGTGTACACTTTCTTGTTTCAATACATTTTGTTCTAAGTACATTTTGTGTTGCATTATTATTCCATGCATTAGTCAAGTTTCAACAGTATATCTAGTTGCATCTTAACCACCATCATTCAGATTTCTATTGCTTTTGAGTTTTTGTTTTTATTTTTATTGTTTTTATTGTCATTGATTTTATTTTTTATTGTTTTTATTTTATTGTTTTTATTGTTATTGTTATTGTTTTTATTGTTTTTAGTTTTAAATTTGTCACCTTTTAATAGCAGTCGTTTTGTTAGAAAAGAAGATATATCGGATGATTCTTGATGTAAATAGATATTTTTGCAAACTGCCCTTATTAAAGACTAGCAAAAACTATAATGTTGAGGATGTTGAAAATCATTTTCGTTTTTTATAAAATTAACTTTCACCTTTTGTTCCTGTTGAATTTCTTGCAGAATTTGGATCTTATTTGCGTTAACTGTTCCTTGTTGCAGAAAGGACCATGGCTATATAACTGTTCAGTAAGTAGCTCTCTCTCTCTCTCTCTCTCTCAAATAGGACACATACGCGTGCACACATGCATATATATATATATATATATATGTGTGTGTGTATGCATATGTGCATGTATATATGTATGTATATGTATATGTGTATATATATATATATATATATATATATATATATGTGTATGTGTGTGTGTGTGTGTGTGTGTGTGTGTATGTGTATGTACATGTGTAACGTCTCCAAAACTAAATGTCTCTCCATTCATCATCTGATTGACACCTCTCTGCTTTCCATCAGCATGGCTGATGCTAACCCCCAGGAAAGTGACTCGTTGCGCCTTCTTGGGCTAACGTTCTCAGCTGACATGAAGTAGAAAGTCTATTGAATCCATTGCTAGGTCACCTGATAAGAAAGTTGGTTCCCTGTGTCGCGCCAGACAATTTTTCTCGCCGGAATCTATCTTACATATCTATGCCTATCCTTTTGTTCTATACTTAGGATAGTCCAATGCCTCTGCTATTTACTTTAAGCCACTTGATAAGATTCAAAGGAAAATCAGCAATATTATTGGTCCTGATCTAGCGGCTCGCCTTCAGTCACTTTCCCACCGCAGCAGTGTAGCTTCCCTGTGCCTATTCTATAAATACTTTCATGGTAATTATTCGGATGAGCTCTTCGCTATGGTACCTAGACATTTTGAATTTAAGCGCAGTACCAGAATGGCGTCGAGATCGCATCAATTTACAGTTTAGCTGGCTAGATGTAGCCGTAAGTTCTATGCTAACAGTTTCTTCTCTCGCACTTCTCGCTTGTGGAACTCTCTTCCAGCCTCATGCTTTCCAGCCAACTTTATTAAATCTGCAAAATAATTAAAAGCAATGTCAATTGCTATCTACTGTCCCCCCTCATTACTCTTTTGTCTTCACGCTCATTATTAATGTTTCTGTTCCTAATTCTTCCACACACCTTGTGTCTTAGTAGCTTTACTGCCTTGCTTGGAGTGAAACCGATTAAAAATAAGAAAATCATATATATATATTAAATAAAAACAGACCACTTTAAGGTTCCATATAATAAATTATATCACCACGGCCCTTTTAAAGGCCCGCGTATCATCAGATTTTACTTCCAAGGGTTTCAACCTTTGGAAGTAAAATCTGATGATCCGCTGTCCTTTGAAAGGGCCGTGGTGAAATAATTTGTTAAATGGAACCTTAAAGTGGTCTGTTTTTATTTAAATTATTAGCTCTGATTTACATTGAGCTATCTGGATTTTATCCTCCTTGGGTCTACCCATACGGATTACCTAGTTTTTCGTAAACTATATATATATATATATATATATATATATATATATATATATATATATATATATATATATATATGTGTGTGTGTGTGTGTGTGTGTGTGTATGTATGGGTATGTTTGTATGTATGTGTAGTGGCTTTGTTAGGGCTTGAGAAATAAAGACACAAGAGAGAGATTGAGTTAAACGAATATATTAACAGAAAAACAGTAATACAAACGAGAGTGTTACAGGAAGGATATTCGGCCCGACTATCAAAGCAGGCTGCTAGAAACTACCCTCCTCTAAAAGGCAGTACCTGCTCTTATTTATAGCTGGGAGAGTCCATGCGTGCATGGGCAAATTACCATAACAATATGTAAATGTGATGGTTTTTTAAGCTATGCTTAGATGTGGCAGAAGGCCGAATATGGGACCCCGAATGAGAATTGAACTCAATACTCATTTGTAATTGATCTATTGAGACAAGTTTACTAACCATTACACCACTTCGAAGTGCCCGTATGTATGTATATATGTATATATTTATATATGTGTATATATATGTGTGTGTAAGTATATGTTCTTGAAATGTGTAAAGAACTCAGTAATTTCACCCAAACTCTTTTCATATTAATTTTGTAAAACAAAATTAATTTTTCAAATTGATTGATTTTGATTGGTTCGTTTTTTATGACTTATCAACCCTTTGCATTGTTCTGAAATTGTATATGATGATTAACCATTTTTGGAAAGTCTTCTTCCCTCGCTTTCTTTTTGGTCTTTTACAGTTGCTTTTGTATGGGATAATTTTTGAATGGTAGAAAAGTATGGGTGAGTGAGTATACGGGTATCGGTCCCTTCACCCTCTAACGACAATTGCTGTATTGTACTTGGAGACCTGGGCACAAATCGCCCATTGAAATGCTATAAAAGACAAGATGTCAAACCTTGATATCTTATTTGAGTATATGATATTTAATCAATAACTTTATAGCCTGACAGTTATTAACTGAATTTTGATCTGAAATTTTCACTGTATAATATTTGTTCTATTTTATCTAGATTATATGCATTGAAAAAGAAAATTATGTTGAAAATAAATATTTGTTGAGTAAAGAAAATGCTTTTTTTATTACAAGACTATAGACTTATTGATGAACATATGTAAAAAACCTTTGACTTTTAATTGGGAAATGACCTAACAGACCTGACCTGGGATTATGATTTTGGTACAGTGTTTGTATAAATTTGTTTATTCATTTGTTTTTTATTTTAATTTTAGAGACCTTCTGAATGTTCTGGAAGATGCTACATGTTTAGAGATTTAGAAGGTAAGTTTCTAGATATTTAGATGGTACGTTTCTAGATATTTAGATGGTAAGTTACTATATATGTAGATTGTAAGTTTCTAGATATTTAGAAGGTAAGTTTCTAGATATTTAGAAGGCAAGTATCTAGATATATAGATGGTAAGGTTTAGATATTTCGAAAGTATTTTTAAATGAGTTTCCCAAATCAAATTTGGACTTATGTGAGAATATGCAACGCTGTAGAGGAAAAATTGGTATAATGGCTGCACTCAGGTTAAAAGGCTTGTAAAAAAATAGGGGAAATATTTTTTGAATAATTTTTCTAGATAAACATTCATTAGACTTTCCTCTAAGCATATTTGTTAGAATTAAAAAATAAATCTTTTTTATGATTTTAGAAATGGAGTTCTGTTTAAGAAATAAAAAAACTGAGGACACTCATGAATTTTGGAAAAAGACAACATCAGTAGTACTTAGTTATTAAATGACAAGGGCACAGTTTCAAACTTGACATTAGTAAATATAAACTAGATAGAGATAATTCTTTAAAATGTCAGGTATCAGACGAGATCCTGCTTTCTAAAATAAGAAATCAATATTTTTTGATTCTGACAAATGTGCATAGAGGAAGATCTAACGAATGTTAAATACTAATCTATAGGTGAATGTCTAATGAATGCTAATATATAGGTCAATGTCTAATGAATGCTAATCTAAAAACGAAGGTCTAATGAATGCTAATCTACAAACGAAGGTGTAATGAACGCTAATCTACAAATGAAGTTCTATTAAATACTAAACTATAGGTGAATGCCTAATGAATGCTAATCTATAGGTGAATGTCTAATGAATGCTAATCCATAGGTGAACGTCTAATGAATGCTAATCTACAAACGAAGGTCTAATGAATACTAATCTACAAACGAAGGTCTAATGAATGTTAATCTACAAATGAAGTTCTAATAAATACTAATCTATAGATGAATATTTAATGAATCCTAATCTATAGGTGAATGTCTAATAAATACTAATCTATATGTGAATGTCTAATGAATGCTAATCTACAAACAAAGATCTAATGAATGCTAACCTACAAATGAAGGTCTAATGAATACTAATATACAAACGAAGGTCTAATGAACGCTAATCTACAAATGAAGTTCTATTAAATACTAATCTATAGATGAATATTTAATGAATCCTAATCTATAGGTGAATGTCTAATGAATGCTAATCTACAAACGAAGGTCTAATGAATACTAATCTACAAACGAAAGTCTAATGAATGCTAATCTACAAATGAAGTTCTAATAAATACTAATCTATAGGTGAATATTTAATGAATCCTAATCTATAGCTGAATGTCTAATAAATACTAATCTATAGGTGAATGTATAATGAATGCTAATCTACAAACGAAGGTCTAATGAATGCTAATCTACAAACGAAGATCTAATGAATGCTAATCTACAAATGAAGTTCTAATAAATACTAATCTATAGGTGAATATTTAATGAATCCTAATCTATAGGCGAATGTCTAATAAATACTAATCTATATGTGAATGTCTAATGAATGCTAATCTACAAAGGAAGGTCAACTGAATGCTAATCTATAAATGAAGTTCTAATAAATACTAATCTATAGGTGAATATTTAATGAATGCTAATCTATAGGTGAATGTCTAATGAATACTAATCTACAAACGAATGTCTAATGAATGCTAATATTCAAATGAAGGTCTAATGAATGCTAATCTACAAATGAACGTCATTTTTATATTTTTTATAAAATGACTAGTTAAGCTTAATAATGCTGCAGAATGGAATTTGCAAAAATGAGTTCAAATTACATCAGAGGTAGTGTATATTCACTATACACTGAATTCTATTCTATCTGATGAACTGCAAATCTATAAGCTGAACACTTTTAAAAAAATCATTTTCATTCCAAGCAAGGGGCGTTACAGAGAGTGATGGTGAGAGAAGAGACAGTATATAGGAAGGGCCGAGGAGAGGATAAAAGCCGAACGAGATTTAAAAAGATAGAAGATGGTGATTGGCGTTACATCTATATTTTTGAAGACTGTAGTTATCAGGGAAGCAAGGAAGCAGAAGGGAATTCCACAGGCGGGAAGTGCGAGAAAAAACTGTTGGAGTAGAAGTGGCGGTTGCATTTAGCTATTTAAACAGTAAAAGGGTGGGACCTATATGCCAATCTAGTAGCTGGCTTAAATTCATGTAACCAGGGTATCAAGCGAAAAAGTTCGTCAGAGCAATTGGCATGGAAATATTTGTAGAAAAGTGTTATGGTTCAATATCCTCGCACAACGGTTATGGTCCAAGGTTAGGACCAAGGAAGAACAACACGAACGCAAGAGTAGAAAATAACAAAGATATATTACAACAGAAATATAATACAAGAAGTTGATGGTGTTAGTATGAACTGTCAGTCTGGTTTAGAGGGAACTAATATTGTTTTGACTCATTAGGTCTCGACTCGTTCCGATATTTAACAGTCCCCCCACGAGGAAAGTATGTGGCACAAGGTCGAGTTTAACATGGGTTTCTCCGAGGTCGGAAGCTCGGCCAAAAATACTCCCTTAAGAACCCGTATAAACGGGTTCAGGGACTGTCTACTACCCCGGACGAAACTTTGCCCTTCGGCAAAGACTCGTCCGGGTTCTTCCCTGCCAAAGCAGAGAGTTCGGCAGGAGTCGTGCACAGTCAGAGACTGCGTCTCGACTCATTCCTCACCTCTCTCTCTCAGAGAGGCGCAGTATTTATAGAGTCAGGAAGAGTCCATTATCGTTATAGGTAAGTTTCCATAACAAAAAGATAGAGAGAAGCCACGTCACGTCGGTGAGAAATCGAGATGCAGATCCTTCTTTAGATTTTGTCAAAAACCACGAGACGAATAAAAAGGAACACCAGACCAGATATGACAGCTGTATTCAATACACGGACGAATGGTAGATTTGTAAATGTGGCAGATTTACCAAATTTCTAAATGTGGAAGATGATTTGTAAATGTACAAAGTGTGTAAATGTGCAAGATGAACGTTGGGTCACTGTATTGTACCAGAAGGAAACCGACACAGTGACCCAATGTTCCTTGCAGTAGATGCAGCTATTGATTCGACTCCACTTCAAGTCAGTTGATAACGTGGGGGCAAAAAGGCGCAGTGCGTTGCTCTCCATGAGTCTCGCATCAGATATGCTGATGGCGGACAGGAGTGTTTCTCTATAGTGGTTAATTTCGTTTTGGAAGCATTAAAATTTACGAACCATTTACTGTCCCAGATAACCACAGATTGGAGGTCCTTTTAAAGAACAGCGGCCAGGTTAACTTTGTCAGCTCTGACGGATCTGCTATTGAGACTGGAGTAAACGGTAGTGTCATCTGCATAAATGCCTACTTGGGAATTGATGACAGGAAGATCATTGATGAAGATCAAAAACAGCGTAGGACCCAGGATAGAGCCTTGGGGACACCCCCACTTGCTTGAAAGGATCTGGAAGCGAGCCCGTTCAGGACAACTTTCATTTCACGATTTGATAGGAACGATTGGATTAAATCAAACAGTTGTTCAGTAATACCGTAGCCATGGAGCTTACGTAGAAGACCAGCATATCAAATCCTGTCAAACGCCTTCGAGATATCTAGAGCCACAGCTCGAGCTTCGCAGTTATCAAGAGTTTGATATATATATTCAGTGATGGCCGTAAGTACATCAGCGGCAGACCTGGCAAAATGGGATCCATATTGTTTATCAGAGATTAAGTCGTGAGAGGTAAGATGCTTAACCACTTCAGCATTGATTAAAGCCTCGAGTACTTTGCCAAAAAGCGGTAGGAGACTAACAGTGTGATAGAGGGATCAGGAAGTTCTTCAGGGTTCTTAAAAAACATCGACAACAGAGGAGGACTTCCAATAAGCTGAAAATCAGAAAGCAGCGAAGAAATAGTTGTAGAGCTTGGAGGGAACTGGAGCCAGCAGATTTCTTAAGGACGATTTCTGGAATCCAGTCATCTCCGCTTGCCTTATGGGAGGCTGATTTAGAAATGATGTCTGAGACCAGTGAGGGTTATGAATATATAACTCAGAAGAACTTCTGCTTATTGGGGAAATCAGGTGTGAGTCGAGTGTTTTGGAAGAGAATTTCTGAGCAAAACATTCAACCTTATCTGCTGTAGATATCAGGATTACGAAATGATTGAATAGATGAGGGATTGAGGATTTACTGTTGTTCAGCACACTCTTGCAGAGCCACCAATAATCTCTAGAATCGAACTTGCGAGATGCTATACGATGTTTCATTCTATCAGCAAACAGCAACTTTGAAGACACGCTTACACTCATTACGAGCAGAGACAAAGAGAATGCTGTTGCAATCAGACGTGTCGCTCTGGTACCGACGGAAGAAGTGATTCCTGTGAGCTATAACGGCCGAGCATGCAGGTGACAATCAAGGAGATGAACGCGGTTTAACTTCATATTTCCTTGTTGGAATGAATGCATCAAAGCAGGCCTTCACCCAGGAGTCCTCAGATGCGTATTTTTGAACAGAAAGATTAAAAACTTCATTCCAAGGGAAATCACGAAGGAAATCACGGAAGGCGTCCCAATCTGATCGTTGATAACTGAAAGATATTCTGTTGGTAGCAGGTTCTTGGTTGGTGGGAAAGCGGAAAGAAATGTTTACAGACACTAGCGCACGGCCATAATTGCCAAGTGGGCAGAGCTGCATGGTGCGACATGAATCAGGGATAGAGGTAAAAAGTGATTGAGAAGAGAAGTATGTTCATCAGGGTTAATGGGGAAACGTGTGGGAAAGTCCATCACTTGTGTGAGTGATTGAGAAGTTAAGGGTTTCGATTCCAGCAGGGGTCAGTGACAGAGTGTTTAAGCCATCTGGCATGGTGGGCTTTAAAGTCACTGAACACAAATATATTTGAAAACGGGTGTAGGGAGATGGCCTTGTCTATATTATCAGAAATGCTATCTAACACGCAACAGTCATGAGAGGAAGGGGAACGGTAGAGCAAGAAGAGATAGCTGACTGAGTTTAGTAGAAAGTACGGAGCCACATGTATGAAGGTCTGGAGATTCGAGAGTGCGCTCCCTAGCAAGAGGTTCGCTGACATAAACTCCCAGGATATGAATATAGACATTAGAGTTCTTCCTTAAGAGAGTAAGATGACCAAGAATTGAGAAATCAGAGGCGGGGGTTGAAGAGTTAAGTTTAGTTTTTCTAGGATGTCCGGAGACTTTTCCAAGAGGAAAGATTCCACACTGCAGAAGTTGGTACGAATACCACAAAAGAGATGGTTTAGTTTTGAATCGTTGGTTGATTATAGTCACGGTGTTTTATTTTGGTAAGGAAAGGCTTAGGGTAGTAGTAGCAGTCAGTCGTCTAATGTAACATGTGCAGGAAATGGCACAGATTGCAATGTAGTGTGGTGTCGGGGTTTCCCACCGGGGTTGCTTGCAGAGACAGCCTTCAATGTACGACATCGCACGGCAAGAACCCCGATATTATGCGACTATTGATTAGAGCAGCCTCTCAAGACACGATGCAAGAGTTCAGACTCCTAACTACCAATCAGGAACAGCAACCAGAAAACTGCTAACCCAGTACCCTCAGTATGAAGAGATGTTGCCACCATCCACGCATATTACAAGAAATTCATGACAGCACCACTATTAAGGCCTGAGAATAGGGAAGGAACCGGAAAGCCCTTCCCAAATAAGAAACAAAAGGTGAGCCTCTATTCCTGTTCAAGATAATTGGGGAATACTGACCTGGCGATAGGAGAGCCTATCTCCTCCTTAAAAGAAAAAAGAAAAAAAAATGATACTAAGTTTTAACTTTAAGTCGAGATGTTCATTAGAAATTCAATAAAGAGTTAAAAATAGCAGAGAACTTTTCTCTGAAAGAACTTTACAAGAAAACAAACAGTCCTGGGTCGACTTCCAAATAAGTTATATCAATGAATGGAAACTCAGATAACTTTTTGTCGAATTGCAACCCACAGAATTTTTAGACCATGTCATCTTTAACTGACATTCTAATATATTAAGAGGGAGAGGTGGAAACAAGTAGTAGTGGGGGTCTGTCCCTAGAATCATGAGTAAGTGGCCCATAGTAGCAGGGTAAAAAACAAAAAACAAAAATACGATGGCCATTAAATATTAAGTTTTGTTGTGGTCAAGATGATGAATGATTCAAACGTGCAATTTAAACACTCAAATCTAAACACTGAAATTTAAACACTCAAATTTAAACACTCAAATTTAAACACTCAAATTTAAACACTCAAATTTAAACACTCAAATACCACGGAGAACATCAGTTTGAAAAGGAAAAAATCAAAAGGGAAGAGATACAGAAAGAGAGAGATAATTTTTTCATTATGGTCCTATTTTTTTATGAAGTCGAGCTTGAGAGAAGATCGAAAGTACTTGGGAAATGAAAATAAAATAAATTTAAAGAGCTATAGCACATTTCTCTCATCCTTTAACATCAATACACGGAAGATTATTCGTGAGTATGAATGGATTTTATCAAAAATTACCTAACATAATGTCTGTAATTTATTCATATATATATATATATATATATATATATATATATAAAGAGAGAGAGAGAGAGAAAGAGAGAGATAGTAAGGGTAACAAATCCGTTGGTATATAATCCAAGTGGATCTTAGTAATGCAAAATATTAAAACTGGTCCACAAAAAGAGCTCAATGTATTTATTGTTACAGAGCAAAAATTAATACACAATAAAATCTAAAATAAGACAGACGGTTTATATTTTCGTCTGTAGAAATAACCTTATTCCCCATATGAGGTGATTTGGGATTTTTTTGTGTATTAATTATATATATATATATATGTAATTTGGAGCAACCCCATACATTCTTTGACATGATAAAATTGGATATGATTGGTGGATATGACACATCAGCATGAAGATGTAATTTGGAGCAACCCCCCCACACATACATACATATATATATATATATATGGGGTTGCTCCAAATTACATCTGCATGCTGATGTGTCATATCCACCAATCATTTTATTCATGTTTATTCATGTATTTACTACTCATTCTGCAATTTTATCATGTCAAAGAATTTGCATAATCAAAGAATTGCGATAGAATCAAATTCAAGAATTATTTTGTCATTTTCAGTTGATAAACTGCTTCCTGTCATTCCGAAACTGGAATCAAAAATTCTCTCTGTCACTGCGATTCAATTGCACTGGTTTGGATCATCTGATGAAAATGAAGTAACGTATTTGGTCCAGGAAAAAGTAAATGAGAAATGGATTGAAAAGACACAGGTAAGGTATTGAGAATTTCATTCATTTAGTCGGCATCACGTACCTCCATCTCCCAATTGTGGTTCCTGGAGACATTCAAGGCAGAATAGTGCAATGGCTTGCTGTTTTTCGTTTTGCATTTTGTACCCCGTCTCTTTTCTCAGGAGTTAAAGAGGCAAGACCTACGAACCAGGAGGTGGTTTGAATTCAGTGTTTTTCTTCTCTCAGACTGGCGATGGTATATTGAGGCCGTGCCTGCCCAGACTGCATGCTCCCACTCTTTACCGTACCGACAAGATATAAAGTAATGTATTTGGGGTCAGCTTGGCTGCAGGACTTACTGGAAAGTTGTCAGTGTTGACAAACAGCTGCCCTTCAGGGCTCCACTCCGGGTTTTCTGTCTGGATTTACTTCCCTAGCCTTTTTCATGTTTTGGATATGAATGCAAGGCAATGGAGGTTTAAAATGAAGGTTTTTCGTCCCCTAGATGAACTGTTTTCTTGGGCTGTCGTGCTCTATCTACCTGGAAATTAAGAATTATATACTTAAAATATTCATTACTTGATGAAAAAAATTAGTTTTTAATTATTATTATTATTATTTCCTTTGATTTCTGTTGTATCCACATTTCCTTCTGGGTCCCAACCAGAGACCTAATGTCAGAAATGGCGTCATGACATTTTCCACTAATCATTTTTGTAAAAGAAACAACCCCCAAAGTCTTAAAATTACACGCATTTTATATAGCTAAAGCTCTTTGCAATGTGTGAGCTGTACTTGTGAGTACATTTTTTGTTGTATTTCTTTAAGGCATTGATACCTTGAACGAGTCTATTGGAACCTTTTCCAAAGACTTCAACTGGAATTATTGATGTCTTGACGTGTCACAATTTTGAGATTTCCACTTCAAGATTCTTGTATTTTGATAGTTCATTATTAGTTTTATCATTATTATTACTATTATCATTATTATTATTTGTGTATGTTATGCCTCTTGCCTTGTATCCTTTAGAACCGGGTCCAAACTATGGTCTTTAAGAGAATTGTCATTTAATTGATTGCACTTTTCTTAGTATATGGGATGTTCCTAGTAGGGCGATCTTCTGTGCAACTTGTATTTTGATGTTACCTGGGACACTCTTAGTAAAATTGTCCATCTCTTGTCTCACGAAGGCCAGATCTCCGAATACTATTGGTGCAGTGTCAATTTTTATTCCCCACATTCTGTTAATTTCGATTCACGAAGCCCAGAGCTACGATTATTATTATTATTATTATTATTATTATTATTATTATTATTATTATTATTATTTCCTTTGATTTTTAGTGTGTACTCATGGCTTTCCGGGTCCCAACCAGAAACCTAAGGTCAGAAATAGCATCATGACATTTTCCACTGAGCGTTTTTTGAAAAATAAATATTAAGATAACACACATTTCACATACATAAATACCTTCTTAAGGTGTGAGGTGTTACTTGTGAGTACAATTTTTAGTATTTCTTTAGTGCTTGGGTTACCAGGAATCCCTTCAATGAGTCTATCAGAAGATTTTCTAATCCATCCTAAGGCTCCAACTACAACTGGAATTGTTGATGTCGTCATGTGCCACATTTTTGAGATTTCCATTTCAAGGTCCTTGGACATTGATAGTTTTTTTTAATAACTTCAATGATACATGACAGTCTTCAGGGACTGTCATGGCAATAAGAAGGCATATTCTGTTTTTGTGGTCTCTGATTGTTCTGTCTTAGTGTATTGTAAACTCCCATAAAATTGTTACAGGTCCTGTGGGTGGCATTCATACCTATTTCTTGGGGTTTCCTTTCCCTAAAAGTTGCATATATTCCAATGCAGATATTGAATCCACTCTGTCATGCTTGGTTTTATTTTCAGTGGGTGCCAATACCGTGCAACCTGATACAAGATGGTTAGTTGATTTTGGATATATGTCACAGAATCTGAATTTTGCGCTAACAAAGATTTTCAGAATGTGTGCTTGGTAATTTCTAGTTAGCAAGTATTGGTTCTATACAGTAAAAATAAAACCTTCAGTTTCAGTTTTAAAACCTGCACTACGTAGCCACTGATGGATATGTTTTTTTTTCTACATAGGCTTGTTTGCTACGGGCAGAGTATTGACCGTGAAGAGACTTATCTTGCCATCATTTCTGCATATGGTACATTGCATTTGCTTTTGCTTTCATTTTTAGGTTACTACCACAGCAGTAGTTGTATTATTATTATTATTATTATTATTATTATTATTATTATTATTATTATTATTATTATTATTATTATTATATTTCGATTTCTGCTATGCTCACACTACCTACCAAGTCTGTGGGATGACCCAAGGCAGGTAGTGGTGTGTTATGGTTACATTTTATGAATTGTTTTTTTACCTCCCATAACATCACTAGCGTTCTTCTTAGCGTGTAAGCTGTACTTATCAAGACAATTTTTTTGTATTTCTTTTAAGCAGGGACTTCCAGGGATTTTTTTTCAGTGTGTTGTTGTGTTCCTTTTTTTATTATTCCAAGTGCACCTATTATGTCTGCTACTATTCTTGTTTTCAATTTCCACATTTTTTTATTTCCTTTTTTATGTCTTTATATTTTTCAAATTCCTTGGTTGCTATGTCCGCTGGTCAAACCATATCAATAAGTAGACAATTTTTTTTCTTTTCGGTTTTTGACAATGATGTTCAGCCTATTTACTTCAATCTTCCTGTAAAGATGGCGTAATCCTATAGACTTGTGATGTTTTCTATTTCCGTAACCGGTGCTTGGTGATGTTCATACCAGTGTATGTTAACATCTTTTCCAAAGTGTTTGCACTTTGTCCAGTGTAAATATTGTCACACTCTATAGTAACGATTTTGATATTCATTTGACGCAAGTGCAGAACATCCGGAGATTAGACGGCCTATCGTTTCCTGATATTTGTCACAGAACCTGCATTTTGGATCCACACTATTATGTGTGATATTTGCCTGAAAGTTCCTATTGAAAGACTCTGAGCTTGTGCTGCAAAAATAAAGCCTTCCGTTTCAGCCTTTAATCCAGATGCTCGTCACCATCAATGTGTGTTAACTTTATCGACATCGGCTTTATCAGCACGTTCTGGATATTGGTCATGCAGAGGTTTGTCTTGCCAGCGTTGTTTCATCTGTTCAAGAGCTTTATCCTTGGATTTCTTTTTCATACTTTTTGATGCAACAGTTTGTTCTTGGGTTCTGTTTTGATTTTCTACAAAAACCACTAAATATAAATCTCGTTCGTATTTACAACCTTCTTTCAGGAGTGAATGTTTTTTCTTTCCGTTTTCGTATTGTTTGACTAATTGTATCATCCAGTCTTTTCTTGCTCCCATGTATGTTAGTAAGAAAATAGTTGTTGTCTTGTATGACAATTCTAGCTGATTATTATTATTATTATTTTCATTTTCTTTGATATCTGGCATTTACACATTTCTTTCCGGGTCCCGCCCAGGGACCTAAGGTTAGAAACGGCATCATGACAATTTCCACTAAAAAAAGATTAAAAAAAATTATTACATAGTTAAAGCCCTTCGTAAAGTGTGGGCTGTACTTGTCAGAACAATTTTTTGTATCTCTTTGAAGCATGGACTTCCAGGGATCCTTTCATTTATTATTATTATTATTATTATTATTATTGCCCACATTAAGTAACTTCAAGGAAATAAATATTCTTAGTTACTATTCATTTTTTATGAGATTCATCTGTTAGGTTTTTGATTGCGTTTTTCAATTAATCAGACTTGTCAATAAACAATCCTGAGCAGCTGAGTACATGACCGGTCCCCTCCACATATCCTGGTTGGATGCCAGAAAGGTATTCATTCATGTGTAGTGTATCTTGGGCAAGTACACTTGGTGGAGACCATCCCTCTTCGGGTGAAACCTCCGGTGATGTCCTCCAGCTTGAAGGTTGACCTTAGTCGCAAACAAGTGATTGCTGATTCCATCGGAGTATCCCTCCACCCTAGCTGTTGACCAGTCTAGGAAGCCCTTCGCCCAGCGATACAATGCCATCTCTGTACTGGCTGCATACATAGCTATAATGTCCATGTCTACCTGATCGTTTTAGATGGCCGTTGAGCCTACAAGAAGTTTCATCCCCGTCTTTGACGGGTCTTGTTTTTAATGCTGCTAGCTGTCTAGCCACCCTACTTATTACCAGAAAAGCTTGTTGCTAATAACACAACCATGCAGCACATAGCATTGGGCTATATAGAACCACTAACAATAATAATAAAGCGATTTGATATAATAATAATAATAATAATAATAATAATAATAATAATAATAATAATAATAATAATAATTATTATTATTATTATTAATAATAATAATAAACAACATGGACTGTAAATCAAGTAACGCTCTTGACTAGACTTGATCTCTTTTTCTCTTTCGCGCTTGTTTCGGTTTGATAACTGCTTGAACCATGACAGTCAACATTTATAGAAGATCAAATATAAGCATATAGATATATTTTTCATCTCTGACCGCGCCTATCATCTTAGGTGTTTTCGTTGCATTATCCCTGTGGTGATTATTGTTTTGAATGTATTATTTAATTTAACTTTGTCAATTAATGTCAATTTGGACAAAATTCACTGATGCAAGTAATCTTGCCTGCCTTTTTCTTTATATATATATATATATATATATATATATATATATATATATATATATATATATATATGTATAAAAAAAAATAACCCAGTGAACCAGAACCTACCTACCTAGGTTTTTCCTAACGGATCATCAGTGTAAAACTGGCTAAACGACATTTTATTAGAACACCCCCCCCCCCACAAAAAAACACTAAGAATACAAAATTAGCAGAAAAACAAAACAAAAACAAAACAAATAAAAAAAAGTAGGTAGGCCAAACGTATTTTATTGGAAAAACGGCCGCCAAACAAAACAAAAACAAAAAAAACCCAAAAACCAATTATCTTCTTATTCAAGTAACAGGGTTTTTTGTGTCTACAACCATTGAGAATTTCCGATCTCTGGTTGAGTAACATACTAGGGTTATTATAATTGGATATAGCTAATTTTTCCTCCATACATACGAGGCAATGCCTATCGCCAGCCTTATATTTGCGGAATTTTTTATTATTATCTACCATTTTAATATGCGTTATACGCCTGGCTCCTTTTTAATTTTCCACAAATGATTAGATAAACTAGTACTATGCCTGTATATCTCATGCGCGAAACTACTTCTAGGGTTATAATATCGTTTTTAAATTGTCCACATAAACCTTTTTATCCTTGCGACTATTATTAGGTTTGTTGCTATATACCCCTACTTTATAAATTACACATTCATATTGACATTTACCCTTAAGGGGAAAAAGTAGCCTTATTGGTGCAGTTGCGTTTGTGGGTGGGGATTGATATATTGTTTATTTTTTATATTTTTATTGCTGCATTTGTTAATCAAATTTGCAACATTAGGCATATAACTATAACTCAATTTAACGGTGTTTTTTTTTTTAAATTTTATGTAAGTCGTTTGACGGAGGGAAATTCTTTTGACAATATTCTAAAGAATTATTTCCCTAGTTTAAAAACTACGGCTAAATTATATGGTGGCGTGAACCATAAGATTTTCCTAGCCCTATTTCCCCCGCTACGACGAGCATTAGAAGTTTCATCCGTATTTTTATAGACAAGCTTGGTTTTATAGCCACTAACTTTTTAACGTCGTTATATTTGTTTTGTTTCAATTGACTTGAAGTCGAACAACTATATTGAATCAATAGCTGCATCTACTGCAAGGAAATTTGGTTCATTGTGTCGTGCCAGAAGGTTTTTCCATCTTGTACATTTACAAATCTACCATTTGTCCGTGCATTGAATATTGTTGCCATATCTGGTTTGGTGCCTCAGCTGTTCATCTCGAGGTTCTTGACAAAATCCAAAGAAGGATCAGCAATGTAATTGATCCTGACCTGGCATCTCAACTTCAGTCACTTTTTCTCACAGACGTCATGTGGCTTCCCTTTGTCTATTCTACAAATACTTTCATTGCAACTGGCATGAGGGTTAGTGTAGTGTTCATGGTCTTGAATGGATTATTTGTTTTTACATTGTCAATTAATGTCAAAAGTCACCATGGAATAATGGTTGGTTTAGTTGTGATAAAATACAATTAAAATCTAAGTGTTATATAGTAATAAAGTGTCACTGCCGACACTGGAGTTTGAACATAGATCGCCAGAGAGAAAACACAGACGATCCCATTTTGAATAAGTAGGTCATGTGATGGTAAAGGAAATGTATATATGGGAATCAGCGTGGTGTCTAAAGGATCACCATTTCTATTCTATCCTCTATTACTATACGGATCACTATTGAATATATTATTTGTTTTTACATTGTTAATTAATGTCACTAGTTGTAGAATGGCCGTCATAGTTGTGATAAAATCTATTAAAATGTAAGAAGAAAGAAAGAAATGTAAAATTTCCTCTGTATTTTCTACAAATACTTTCATTTCAACTGGCATGATGGTTGGTGTAGTTGTGATAAAATGCAAGTAAAATCCTTCATTGACGCTCCTTAATTGTGAGTAAACCTGATCTCTTATCGCTTCTTCTGTTTATTAGGCCTAATATGGATATGCCTTGAAGTTACTTATATATTCATCATCATCTCTGACTGTCTGTCATTTTTGGTGTTTTTCTGTACATATGCTGGCAGTGTTTATGGTGTTGAATGTATTAATTGTTTTTGCATTGTTAATTAATGTCACTAGTTGTTGTGGAATGACCGTCAGAGTTGTTGCGATAAAATGCAATTAAAATGTAAGAAGAAAGAAAGAAATTTAAAATTGAATATTTATTAACAAAATTTAAAATTGAATATTTATTAATAAAAAAAGAATATTTAAAAGAAAATATCAGATGCTGAAGGAAGCTGGAACGTACAACAGCCGAAACGACGTGAATATGGCAATAAAGATGAGGACAACAGTCCGAACAATGTAAATAGTGTAAATAGTTACAATACCTCATCTGAGAAATAGAGACAGATGTTGAAGGTGAATATGGCAATAAAGATGAGGACAACAATCCGAACAATGTAAATAGTGTAAATAGTTAAAATACCTCATCTGAGAAATAGAGACAGATATTGAAGGTGAATATGGCAATAAAGATGAGGAGAACAGTCCAAACAATGTAAATAGTGTAAATAGTTATAATACCTCATCTGAGAAATAGAGACAGATGTTGAAGGTGAATATGGCAATAAAGATGAGGACAACAATCCGAACAATGTAAATAGTGTAAATAGTTAAAATACCTCATCTGAGAAATAGAGACAGATGTTGAAGGTGAATATGGCAATAAAGATGAGGAGAACAGTCCAAACAATGTAAATAGTGTAAATAGTTATAATACCTCATCTGAGAAATAGAGACAAATGTTGAAGGGGAATATGGCAATAAAGATGAGGACAACAATCCGAACAATGTAAATAGTGTAAATAGTTAAAATACCTCATCTGAGAAATAGAGACAGATATTGAAGGTGAATATGGCAATAAAGATGAGGAGAACAGTCCAAACAATGTAAATAGTGTAAATAGTTATAATACCTCATCTGAGAAATAGAGACAGATGTTGAAGGTGAATATGGCAATAAAGATGAGGACAACAGTCCAAACAATGTAAATAGTGTAAACAGTTAAAATACCTCATCTGAGAAATAGAGACAGATGTTGAAGGTGAATATGGCAATAAAGATGAGGACAACAATCCGAACAATGTAAATAGTGTAAATAGTTACAATACCTCATCTGAGAAATAGAGACAGATTAGAGTCTCTATTCTTCTTCAAATTTTCTCATTTGTGACAGGCTCAGTTCAAAGTATTCATAACATTTGTTGGTAAAATCACATCTTTATTGTTTCAAGCCTCTTCTCCATTTATAAATGACATTGTTTAAAATTCATTGCCATATAAAAGGCTAGAAATCACATTGTAACACAACACTCAACTGAATCCTTTAACACTACACAATTTCTTAAAAGCAACTTTTGTTTTTCCTATCACATTGGATTTCTGTGTTATGCTTACCATTTTCTTAATTTTCATGTCCCCATTGCATAATGCACATCTTGCATTGCCCCTTTTGCTGACAACCATGAATTCTTACACATAACATAAAAATACACTTCTTTCAGATATGGAACATTTCAATGACATTTCTAGTCCTCTATAGATTCACACACTTCACAATCAGCTCATAATTTTCTATTTCAAAGATTTTTACTAAAAAGGAATTTTTTAAAGAAATATTTTTGGTGTATACAAAGTGATTTTTGGTTCATGGAATTAATTGTTACATTCATTTTAAAAACAAGAGAATCATTTTAATAACTCCAATGTGTTAACAAAATACTGTTCTATGGATTTAAATTAGAACTTAGATAAATAATTTATTTAAATTATTAATTTATTACTCATAATCAACTTTAATGTATAACGTATAAATTTAAACATTTTTGTAGGTATGTAATTAACTGAACTTTTACCGATAATGAGGATTGAACTCACTCCTCTCGTGAATGGCATTCCAAAGTAACCTGCCAACTATTATAGAGCCGACCTAAAGAAATTAATTTATGAATAAATCTACTATTTCTTCTATGTGCCGTGTTTCTTCAGGACATTTACGATCATGGCTCTCTACAATTTCATGTCATTTATAACTCTTAATAAATTTTGTCTCTCTTAAACCCTTTTCACCATCCATTTACTGAAGAGTAGGTTATGCATTGATTTCCTCTGCTCCTCTTGTCTTCAACCTATCCTGTGGGCATCAAATTTTCCAAGCCCTCCTTCCTCATGATGTGCCCTAGAAATTTCAACTGTCTATTCCTGATATTAAGTATAAGTATCCTTTTTTCCATTCTCTTTAAAACTTCGTTACTGTCGTTACTCATACTTTGCTTAGCTTTTGGAAGGCATCTTTCACTATCCCAATGTGCCTTCAGTTTTCAATGTCACACTTTAGAACACTTCCCAGATATTTAAATTGTTGTACTTGTTTGATTTTGGTATCTCCAATTTGAAATTTACATGCTGTGCTGTCTTCTTTGGTTTGGTTTGTTTTGTCTTATGGCATATCAACACCTCAATGGGTTATTTAATGCTGACTAGATTTTTATTGCTGGTAATAATTTAAAAAAAAATTATTGCGGCTAATATATTTTTTTCAAAATATATATTGCTGGTAATATTTTTCATTCAAAAATGTATTGCTGGTAATATTTTTTCCTTCAAAAATTCATTGCTAGTAATAATTTTTTACAAAAAGCATTGCTGGTATTAAAACCTATTTTTACACTTTTGTAGTTTTGGCGGAGTGGGGGTGTCAATTATTTACCCACAGCTGGGACCCCAACAAGTGCCACCACTCCGGGTCAGGGCAGACCCGGGAACACAAGCAATCAAGTGGTGGTTCCAAGCTCCTGAAAATCCTCAAATCAGAGGTCTTGCTGCTGGATGTAGTTTATCGTCTTACCCAGGACACGTATGTAGTTAATCGTCTTAACCAGGATGCTGTTTCCTTTGCTAAGAACCATCCATTCTGTCTTCTTACAGTTGATGTTTAGTCCTTTCTTCTGGCTTTTCTTCACGATGTTCTGTACAAGTTTTTGTAGTCGCCTTTCTGTGTCTGTTATCAACACCGTCTCATCTGCATATCTTATGTTGTTAAGACTGTGGCCGCCAACAATGAATTCTGGCAGAACTTGTAATTCTTACAGAATTGCCTATCTGTATAGGTTAAATAAGTTTGGTGTATATTTACCGAATTCATTTTCTATCCTTATGCGCGAGGTTTACTACCAGAATAGGTTTTGGATTATTCTAATAACCTTCCCAAATAGTGATTTTCCAAGCGTAGTTTAGATGTGGCACAAGGTAGAAATTATGGGGAACCCAGTAAGGATAGAACTCACTACTCAGTCGTAATTGTTCTAGCGAGACAAGCTGGCTAACCATTACACCGCCTGGAGGTGCCCAAATCCTTCCCGAATATTGTTATCAAGCAGTTCCTAGAATTTTTTGAGACAAGTGCATTAAAAAGTTAAAGGGGAATAACTCTATTTACACTATTTATTCTTGATATAATGGTTCAAGGGAGATAATTAGAATACAAGGGACATAATTCATTCATTTACATGTCTGAATTTCGAAAAACTCCATTAAAAAATAATAATAAATAAAATTGAACCCAGCTGTTCCTAACTAGCCAAATATCTGTTTTTGAAGCTTTTTTTTTCATTCAGAGGTGGCAATGTTATGGTTGGGGATTTATTTACCCCAGGACTTTGTTGACTTTAGACCCGAATTTCTCTTCGACTGTTTACAGGTTTTCATTCAATACACTTCGAAATTTGTAGCCTTTACGTAATTTACTCGATGTTATAATTTTGCCATTTAATTTTTGATAAACTTTATTTCAAACTTTTATGATGTGGATTTTTATGACATTTTCTTTCTTTTCTTTTCTTTTCTTTTCTTTTCTTTTCTTTCTTTCTTTCTTTCTTTCTTAACAAATGCCAATGAAGTGAATTCATGGCGGCCAAGTTCAGTCATTGAACCATCGTCTAAGGATCAGAATTTATCCCTCAGGACTTTTAACGATTGACTTTCAACGTCTCCAGCATTTGTGGCGTAACGATTATTTTCACTGAAAATAGAATTTGGTAAGCTGAGTTCAAATTCTCACTGAGGTTGTTCTATTTACTTCGTTCTTCTTCATTCCCTTCTATGGGTGAAATAGTGAGATAAAATGGATGTTTTTTTAGACTTGAATTCAAAAACTGTGAAGAAATCAACGGAATTCCACACCACTGCCTTTACTAAGAATAAAGTGGTAGCACCTGTCAGGGTCCCAGCTATGGGCAAATAGTGACCTTCTCAAACAAAAACAAAACACTATGAAAATATAAAAATACATTTATATAGTAAAAATACTACTAATACATTTTTATATATAAAAAAATATGACCAAAAATAAATTTTATCTGTAGTTGAAGGTAGACAATTGCGTCCGAAATATATTTAGTTGAAGCCATAAAATTGTTCAAAATATTTAGATTTCGGCATGAAATAACCCATATAGGTGTTGATATGCCGCTAAAAAAAATCAACCAATGAACTATCTCGCTTAAAACTTGTTTTATGAGAGTCCTGCACAAGTAGAACATGTGAAGGACCCCCCCCCACACACACACACCGAGTGCAGAAACTTAGCCGTGGACAACAAGAGTAAATTTTTAGAGTAAATTACTGGCTTATGAGATAGATAGATAGATAGATAGAGAGAGAGAGAGAGAGAGAGAGAGAGAGAGAGAGAGAGAGAGAGAGAGAGAGAGAGAGAGAGAGAGAGAGAGAGAGAGACTGGATGGCGAGAGATTTCTTTTTCTTTCTTTTTTTACGGAGAGTTAAAAAAAAGCATTTATTAGATGTAAAGTAGGTACCTACCCTAATTCCGTATACATAAGGTTTAAAATTAATTTTTTTAAATGAAAAAGCTTTCATTTTAGTTTTAATTGAAAACTAAAAAATTTAAAATTTCCAGTAAGTAAAATATTCTGTGGTGTATTTCAAACAGAAATTAAATTGATCGGAATCAATTTTTTTTCAGTAAAATCGATAAAACCGGCCATTTTGATACATTTGTAAACAAAAGTTTTTCTCGGTTTTAAAAATCTTGCAAAAATAATATACATATATTTCTGAAACGTTATTTGAAGAAAGTTACCAAATTTAAAATTAAATTAATCTGATTTGAAACAAATGCTACTTACTTATAGCATAAAATGTTGTATACAAACATTTCTTAAACACGGGGTCTTGTTTTTCTGACATGTTAATCGATTTATTGACAGCCGAATGACCACCGAACGTGTTCATAGTTGACTATGGTGGAGCAGACGATAAAGTTTATATAAGGGTTTTTTTCCGTAAGTGGGGGACAACTGTTAAAACACGTGACTTTTTAATGATAATGTTAAGTTTGCACATACATACTTAGAAATTCTGGACGTATCTACACATAGAAAAACAAATTGAAATTCTTTTAAAAATATTCGGCCGCGTCAGATTGTAATATGCTTTACAATATAGTATTACTAAATATAGTTCTCCTTAATAACAATATTTCCTAGGAGTTATCCCATATTTAAAACTTTATAAATTATTCAATTTAAAATTGTGAAAAAAAATAAAAACAAATCTTGTAAAAATATATTTTTCATCGAAAATTTTTTTTCTTCAGACAATGTTGTCTTTAATATATATTATTAATAAAAAAATTAAAAACTTCTCTAATTAAATGATGTCTCAATTTTTGATTCAGAACAGATTTTTGGTAAGACGCAAAAACAATTCGATGATTTCACTTCTTCAAAGAATTCTGCTTTTAACTAATATAGTCACTAAAATTTATTACGTTTAGTTTCTCAAGTTTTCATAAAATTAAATAAAGGGGTGAAACGCATTTAAAAATATTTTAAACATGTTTTTGTAATGAAACTATTTAACAAATTGTTTCATTCATTTGTGAATAAGTCCTGAAGATTTCATCCTAATCCGACAATTATTTGATTTTGCAAGGATTTCCAAATGAATGTGTCTGTTACGACAAAAAAGGGCTAAAATTTGTTATGCTAAAAGTTAGTAGAACGCAAGAAAAACAGGTTTTTAAACAGAATTTGGAATGCTTTAATAAGGAGCAAAAAGTTTAATTAAATATTCAAAAAATACTTTGATCCTTCATCTTAATAATAACATAAAGATGTTGACAATAAAACTATGTTTTCATTACATTTGGAGCATGTATTCATTATGGTATGCTGATATTTTAGCGATTTCGTGGAGTTACTTAATATAGAAACAACGAAATATTGGTTGAATAAAGGCAGGCTTCGACAAAACTAAATTTTTCAAAGGAATTATCTCCGAGTTAACCTGGTTTGTAGCTATTGTTACGAGTTTGGTTTGCCTTTTCGTTCTCTATATGAAATTGCAAAGCTTCCATATTAATAATGTAGATACTTCTGAAAGAGAAAAGAGAATGTTAAAATTTGGCGTATGCCGCGTAACATTACATTGGACCGCTTTCCCTTTATGTCCAACAAATAATGTGTTCTCAAATACCTGATGCACAATGTATAGATTATAATTATATTTCCTTTTCTTATTTTTTACCGACTACCCCCCAACGTCTGCAGAACAAGTATAATTCTAATTGCTTCTTTTGTAGAAAATATAATTCTTTGATTTTCCTTTTGCAGTTGCATAATAATAAATCTCTAGTGATGACCCAGTTGGATGTATGCATTGTGCACCAATATCGAATCATTGCCATTAACAAGTACGGTTCATCCGGTGCTTCCAACGAATTGATTATCGGTAAGTCAAATCTTTTATGACGACATTTGTAAATGAATCTCAAATCAAAAACGTATATCACATCGTGGATAATATTTGTAGGCGTTCTGAAAGCAAAGGAAATATTTGTCGCAGATTACTTCCACAATGCAGAGAACGAATCACTGTAAGTTCAGGCTCGAATATCGGCAGCGGAAAGAAATGTCGAAAACTCGATTCGCAGATACTGTCTCACAAATTCCAATGCATGTAACCAGTCAGAAAAATAACTCACTCGCCGACGAACGCTGTAGCCAAAATACACAAATTTTCGTCCCCGATTCGAGAGCAACTACTGCTTTTATCGGCCGAGCATATTTTTCAATTCGTCGACAACTGGCAGAGGACGCCCAACTTTTGCATATCAAAATACTTTTACAGTGACTCCTGCGACGAACTTGTTTTTAATTTACATATTCCGTCTTCACCGTGTCATGCGGAATACGTGCCCATGCTTTTGGCAAGTAATTTTTATTTTCGCCACATTTTCCGTCATAGGATGCACGCGACGCGCTGTCGCTTGATTTGAAGAGGAAAGTCGCCGTTTTCTTCGCTATAATATTTTCATATTCATCACATATATTCGTTATTATATTCATCTTGTTAGCATCGGTCTACTCAGGGCTTTGTTGATATCTGATTGTCGCCATTCCAAACATGATAGTTATGCAAATTTTTATATTTCGAATAGTGAAAAAAGTGTTCATACAGTATCAATTTTTGCATTATAACACGGTAGAGTTTGGTTGTACTTCAAAGTCGAAGATTCTAAAGTGTTCTAGAATATTCTCAGTAACTCTATTGCAACATTCAATTTAAAATTGGATCATTCTGCAGTCACTGTTCACTGATAACGGTTTTAATAATGGCTAGACGTAAGGAAATGACTTGTGCTCAAAAAGAGCTAATTATTAAGCTATGGAACAATGGAAAAAGTTACAGAAACATCTCCAGTGACGCAAACATACCTTTTTCAACAATTGGTTCATTTATTGCAAGATTTAAAAGACGTAATACTGTTGAGAACAAAGGCAAACCCGGTGCTTCCAAGAAGATCTCTCCCAGATTACGAAGTAAGTTGATGCGACAGGTCCAAAATAATCCAATGGCCATCAGACAAGACCTTCAGAATGATCTGAGTTTGTCAGGACTTAACGTAACTAAGCAAACGATTAGTAATGAACTACGCAGAGACGATATAAAATCACGCTCCCCAAGAAAGACACCACTCCTTCTGAGACGGCATGGAGATGCCAGGTTGAAATTTGCGACAGAGCATAAAGATATGGAAAATTCAAATTGGGAAAGAGTTCTTTGGACAGATGAAAGTAAAATTGAGTTGTTCGGTCGCAATTCCCTGAATCATATATGAAGGACGGTGAAGCATACGCACCCAAGAACACCATACCAACTGTCAAATTTGGTGGGGGTAGTATCATCGTTTGGGGCTGCTTTTCGATGCGAGGTGTTGGCAAACTAGCAATTATAAACGGTAGAATGAATGCAGAAAAATATCCACAAATTCTAAGCGAAAATTTATCGCTTTCTGTAGAGAATCTTGGATCTTTCAGCAGGACAATGATCCTAAGCATACTGCTATGAGTATGAAGAATTGGCTTGCTAATAACAACGTTAACATCTTACAATGGCCCAGTCAGTCGCCGGATTTGAATCCAATAGAGAATTTATGGCGGTTTTTGAAAAATAAGATCGTGATAGAGGTCCAACAGACATCAAAAACCTGAAGACAATTACTCAGGAAGAATGGGACAAAATACCTACTAAAGTATGCGAATCATTAATTAAAGATTACAGGAAGAGATTAGTTGCTGTTGAACTTAATAAAGGCTTTGCTACAAAATATTAAATGGAGAAAACATGTTTTTGTTCTGCTGTACGATCATTTTTTAAACCCCTAAAAATTTAAATATTGCTATATTTTCTTAACCATGGAATATTATTTAGTTTTATATGCACACATTTTTAGTATGCAATCTCATACAGTAGATATATTTCCGTTTTGGTAATTTAATATGTTACAAATAAAAATATGAAATATTTTCATGTGTACGATCACTTATTCAACCCCACTGTATATTCAATTTGCATCAATAGCTGCAAATGGTTTTATTGGTTTGTCAAAGCTAAATTAAATAATCTTTGAACAAGTGGCTCTTATATTCATCAGTGCAATTTATTTAAATTTTTGCAACAAATTTTCTGTTTGTGTGAGTTCATTTTTTTGTGTAGAATTTGAAGAAGAAATTTTTCATAGTTGAAACGCGTCGCGCCTTTGAATAATAAAACTACTACTGCGGTAGGCGGGGTTCTCGATTGAGTGATACTGTCTGGAGTAACCATGGCTATGAAGTGCCAGGTCAGGTCAATATTGGACGCGAAAAAACTTTAGCAAGCATATTAAGTTAACCTCAGAAGGCGATATTCTTGGACAAACATTCTTGCACCTACAGCACTAACCTCTACACATACCAACACTCTTTGCTTTGCTGTTTCTTCAGAAAACGTTACACCCTTTCGCCGTCGTTAAACCTGTATAGTTCTTTTTTATCTTTTTCTTCCGCTGCAAAAAGCCACGCTCACCTAAGTTTTGTTTGACCTTTTCTTTCTCTCAATCATAGCATTGCTATCGGTTACGATTGACGAGCAACTCGCCGCAACAAATGTGCGGTTGGCAAGAAAAGAATTATAATTGAAAGGGTTCGCGGAAATTAGAATTCGTCGGAAAGATTGATAAAAAAAAAAGTTGCACAAATATAATCTAATTCTCACTTTAGTCCTGACTGTTGTGATGATCATTGACTGTTGTGGTGATCATTGACTGTTATGATGATCATTGACTGTTGTGGTGATCATTGACTGTTGTGGTGATCATTGACTGTTGTGATGATCATTGACTGTTATGATGATCATTGACGGATCGTTTGATATTTCGTCTCTGGCATGTCATATGTTGTAAAGTGCTTAGTTTTTTTTAATGATTTTCCTGGTGTTACTGTGTCATTTAATGTTTCGTCGCCGGTTTAATATAAAGAGATAAAGGGAGAAGTTGTGAGCCATAGGCAAATTGGCTTCATTGAAGGCTGGAATTTATGTGTCAAGTTCTTGTGGATTCCGAGTTGACTGGTTACTGCTGAAAAATCTTTTCTTTTTATAACTCGTTGGGGGATCATAAATCTTGTCCCCTGAATTTACTTCAGGTCAACTGTGATTGGTTAAAATATTTTTGTTTTACGTGACTTACTCTCAACAGTTTATACCAATTTTAATTTTTTGTAATTCTTCTGAAGCCTACCGAATTGTCCGATTCTAATGACAATTGTGTTCATTCAAACCGCAAGAGAAATAGTCATGCAATCATTTAACAAAGTCTTGCAATCCTGGACACAGTAATTGACAGATTTTGAAATGTTTGGTGAATTCGAAGAAGAAAGGAATGATATTAGAATTAAGAACTTCTATTTTCAACTTCAAAGAATATAATCTCGGCTGTAAGAATTGTTTCTTTTTGTGATAAAACGGGAAATTAAAAAAAGGCTGTAAGGTCAGATGAAGTAGAGTGTCTCAAAATGAACTCATATAACAGTGTAGACAAATGTAATGTGCTGACTAGATACTAACCGTCATATAGTTTAAATTTTAATAAAAATATCTGGTTAACGCAATCCTTGTGCACTCCATATATTATACGGGATAACGAGTTTTTATCTAATACTAAAAACAAACAAACAATATATATATTAATGGACCATTGACTGTTTGAAAAATCTTGTATATTTAATTTTACATGATGATCGTTTACATAATGCTATCTTAATTCCGATTGTATGATATATATATATATATATATATATATATATATATATAAAAGTGAACATTGAAGTCAACACTTAGAGACGACAGGCTGTTTCATGCTAGACGCAATCGTCAGACATGAAACGGTCTGTCGCCTCTAAGTGTTGACTTCAATGTTCACTTTTATATTTACACACGCTCTATCGTTGATATTGATCACTTTATCCCATAAATATAGCACACCTTAACACTATATTTCTTTAAATATATATATATATATATATATATATATATATATATATATATATATATATATATATATATATATATATATATAATATAAAAGGCTCAAACACTAATATTCCATGGTTATAATTTATTACATTGGAATCGCAATCTCGATCAAAATCATCAGACCCACAAATTCGAAAAGAAATTGGAAAATATAACTCCGAGTATAAAAAACAAAATTTTAGTGAGAGTGTATGTGTGGGAGTGGGAAACAAGTGTGAGAAGGAAATGTATGAAAGCTCTAGAGAGGGGGTATAACAGAAGAAAGAAGAACAGGAAAGGCCTAAAGGTGAAGGTGGGGATTAAAATTTAACAGAGAGAAGTTTTAAAGAGATAAGTTAAATAACGGTTTATGAGTGAGATACAGATAAATAGTAATTATTTTTCAATGCATAATTCGCTACCGAATCGCTGACCTAAATTAAAATTAAAAAACAGACACCGGCAACGTGTGGATACATTTGTGGTGACACTACGTACAATAAAAAACGATATGATCTAAACTTAAAATCCAGCCAATTCATGTAATTCAGATATATATATATGTACATTGACCACTAATATATATATATATATATATATATATATATATATATATAAAAGGAAGAGGTTATAGTGGTTCCAACGAGAGAAAAGTGTGTATATTAAAAAGAAGAGAAGTACCGCAAAAGTTTTTGGTTGTAATGTGAATTTTAAAAAAAATATTACGCTTTATTTTTCATAATTTTACTACACGTGTTTCTGGTCTCGCGACCGTCTTCAGGTAAAGGCTGGAGATTTCCATATATAAAAAATAATTAATTTTTTCTTTGCTTTATGTTTTTCAATGTTAAATATTCTCGATACGAGACATTCTCTATTTTTGTGTTAGTAATCCGAATGTCTTTCTTGAAATGGCAGTGAAGAGTTCTGCACGAAGGGTCATAAAACAATTAAGGTTGGTTTGAGAAATGATGAATTAGTTGTCGGTATCTTATCTTTTAATGTTTTAATGACCCCTGTGTTCTTAGATCTATTTTCATTTTCGTGTGTTTCTGTCAGCATGCGTGTATATATGTGTGTGCATATTCCCCCTCCATACATAGACTGTCTCACTAGGAGGAATTAGTAAACACATTTGTACACACACACACACACACTCTCCCACCACAAGGAATCCGTACATACACATACATACACACACGCATACGTACATACACATACTTCTCAAGTTACATGGAACTAGCATACACACACACACACACACACACACACACATACACATATATATGTACATACATACACACGTACACGGTTTGTGTGAGTAGTTCCCCTGTTTTCGCCAATATGCGCGCATATATATATGTGTACATATATACATTTTTTGTGTTCCACAGATACCCGGATGTGTGCGTGTGTGCATGTATGGGAATGGCTTGATCACTGTATTTGATCACCATGTGTGCATGTTGTGTGCTTTTGCATGTGGGGTCAGGATCTATTTACTTCCGGTTTGAATTTGTTTATGAAGTTTTTTTCTTGTATCTGTAGGTAAGAATAATTGTCTGTTTGATATATTGGCATGATATTAAATTTACCCTGGTTACATTTAAAGATGTGTTGTGATACAAAAAGTTTTCTGTTGTCTGGCAACTTTATGTTGCTTTTGTGCAGGGAGACCCTGTTGTTCAGTTGTTGGCTGATACCTATATATGAATATTTCAACTGACCCCCATATATATATATATATATATATATATATATATATATATATATATATATATATATATATATATATATATATATATATATATATATATATGATATGAATAGACAAAAAGCACAATAGCACTTACAAAGGTAATCAACCCAAGTGCCCAATGTCGAAAAACAGAACTTAATATGTAATAATAAAATATTTTGTGTTGTGACGCAAATCGGCCACTACGCGGAGATTTGTCCCGATATAGCTCACCTGTTAAGAATGTCCATTTACTATGTCAGGTGAGACAATTTTTATCTCCAGAATCTATCTTACGTATCTATAAGTCTATCATTCGCCTATGCATAGGTCCAGTTCCCGTGCTATTTACATTGAGATTCTTGATAAAATCCAAAGAAGAATCAGCAATATTATGGGTTTTGATCTGGCGGCTCGGATTCAGTCACTTTCCCACCGGCATAAGGTTGCCTCCCTGTAACTTTGCTATAAATACTTTCATGGTAATTGTTCGGATGACCTTTTCGCTATGGTACCTAGAGTTTTTGAATTTAAGCGCAGTCGAGAACTCATCAATTTGCAGTTGAGCTGCTTAGATCTAGCCGTAAATTCTATGCTAACAGTTTCTTTTCTCGCACTTGTCGCTTGTGGAACTGTAATCTGCAAACATTTAAATGCAATGTCAATCGCTATCTACTGTCCACCTGATTACTCTCTAGTTTTGCTGCTTCTTATTAATGTTTCTGTTCCTAAGTCTTCCACAACCTGTAACCCCTTGTGTTTTAGTGGCATTACTGCCTTGCTTGGGGTGATTCCGATCACACACACACACACACACACACACACACACACACACACACACACACACATATATATATATAGCTTATGGCGATATCATATTGAAGCATCCGTTCTCTTGCGATCATCAAAGTCAAGCAATGTCGTACATGGCCAGTACGTAGATGGGCGACCGATTGGGAAATAGCAGGTGCTGTAAGCATGGATGTGCGGGTGGTGTAATGGATGACGGTAAGAGTTGGAAATCGGAGAGCTGAGTTTCAAATCAAGTCGGGTTCATTAGATTCACTTACCCGCAAATATTCTTGGAAAAGTTATGAATCTACATCTTCTACCCCAGATATGGGTTAATTAGTAGGATTTGTATAAATAAATCATTATTATCTACCCAAATTCTTACAATCAAAAAAGGTTGATAAACGGTAGAAAACGAATCAATCAATGATATATATATATATATATATATATATATATATATGTATATATATATATATATGTGTGTGTGTGTGTGTGTGTGTGTGTGTGTGTGTGTGTGTGTATAATTTCAGTCATAACTAAAATATATCTGTAAAAGGACAAAATATGAATAAAGACAAAAGGAAAACTTATATTAGCCGAGACATTTCATCCTCTCATGGACTTTATCAAGGCAAATATAAGGATTTTATTTTTATAAAAAATAACAGCATTTTTACTTTTGTTTATAAATACTTGTGTTGGGGAGTAGTGAATATGTATGTTAAAAATCAGAAGGAAAAATGTTTGTGAAGGCGTGTTCAATAAAATTCAATCCTCAACAATATTCATTAATTTTTTAACAAATCATGTAAAAACAAAGTTTAAGAAAACCAAGGCAAATTGAATGCAAACAATAATGGTTTATGTACAATTAGAATATATACAAATGAGTTAAAAGCTGTTAAATGTTTTATGTTGATGTATTGTATCTGGTGTGTTGATTTTTAGCACGTTAGAAACTTTTTGAATGTGTCAATAAGATTTTGTTCGAAAAATAAACGGTTGTTGTTTTTGCAAGTGTTTATGTACAATTGTTTTTTAGTCAACCGAAGTTGCGTAACCTTAGTTGTGTTTGTATGAAATGTTCTGAGTTATTAATACTTGTTTCGTAGTGATGGAAAATGTCACTTTAATAATTAAAGTTGTAAAAGTTTTTTTGTTTGACAGAGAGAGAAAGATTATGCCAAATAGTTGTTGAGTCAGAGTTTGATTTGCGCGGGAAGATCAGGCTTTTGAATTGCGTGAATTTGTTTTGGCGTCTCTCTGGATGCTGGAATCTGACTAACTAAGCAGTTGAGTTTTTTCTTTTTTATATGTTTTTAGCTAGAAAAATAGACTCAAGAAATTTGAGCGTCAAAGAGATTTTCATGTGCATTCTAGGCTGTTAACCAATGAGAAACTGAGTTGTTGAAATTAGTGTTCTGATTGGATAACAGGTGTGTGTGGGTGTAAAATGGATTGTTCTGCTAGTAGGGGTGAAGGATAACGTGGATGATTCCACACTTGTTACAAAATAAAATTCTTACATTTGCATTGATAAAGTCCATCAGAGGATAAAACTCGTCGCCTTAGATAAGTTTTCTTTTTGTCTTTATTCATATGTACTGTTGTTTGGGAATCCTGTTATTCGCCATTCTCACAAAGTTTCCTGCCCATCGCATCTGGTTGAGGAGTTTTATTGTTACATTTTAATCTTTGGGGGACAACAGTGCCTGGAATCAAAGCGTGATCCTGAAGAGGTACTCATTCTGATTTACCGACTCATATGCAGTTTTGAATATGTGGTGTGTGTGAACGCATGCTCTTGTCGAGGGCAGGTTATGTAAAACACTTGAAAAGTTATCATAACAAACAGAAGTAAGCCAAATAGGCCAACCTGCTTCATTGTCCTGACATCAATGCATCAATAACCTAAAATAAAATAAATAAAAATAAAATAAAAGGATTAAATTGATTTTGAACGCAATGATATTTTTGTTTTTTGATTGATTTTATTTTATTTTTTGAAGACACCTTCTGCGTGTCAAATTGATGCATTGGGTAAAATAGAAATAATGTTTTGCAAGTTTTATGTATGCAAATCTGTAGTCTCAGACTGGGATGGGATTTGGGTGATGATCAAATCCGAATAATTCAAATAATTATTTCTGTTTATTTCAGACAAACCAAAGATTGGTAATGTTACAGATGTTCATCTTGCGAAAGGTTGGCATTTTGATGATCTGACCAGTGAATTCAAAGCCATCATTGAATGTGGAATCCCCAAAGGTAAAAAGAAAAGTCTTTTTCTATTATAGAAACACACGGATATAGTCAAATCGTCTTTAAATTAGTTTGTATTTGATTTTAACTGCTTGAAATTTGAGTCACTTATACTTTTAAATAATAAAATTTTAATTCATCTTTGCTTTTCTATATATTTTCTTTTTGATATTTTAAAAACAAATATTAAGCGACAGTTTTACATTCACTTTTTTTCAAGAACATGGAATACTTCGGTCCAGTAATCATTTCAGGTAACATTGCAAGAATATCAAAGAACTCGAAGATTTCCATTTTTAAATTGATTTCCTCCAATGACAGTAGAAAACAGGAAAAAATCATTTGTGTGTGTCCGTGTGTGTGTGTGTGTGTGTGTGTGTGTATGTGTGCTTCTTACATCATGTCCCAATTCTCTAGACTTCTTCAGGACTGTGGTTCTAATATCCTGTTATATATGCGCAGTCTTTAGTCATATTTGTTCTCCTATCTAACATCCTGGGTATGATGATAAACTACATCCGACAGCAAGGACTCTGACTGGAAGGATGTGAGGAGCGTGGAACCACCCATTAATTGCTGACTCGGGGTGGTAGCACCTGTTAGGATCCCAGCTATGGGCAAATAGTGAAACACCAAATTTGGTACCAAAACACTATGAACATATAAAAATACATTTTTAGAGTAAAAAATTCCAGCGATAGATTCTAATAGTAAAAGAAAATTACCAAAGTTCCCAAGGAAATTAAATTTCGGAATTAAATGACTCATAAGATGTTGATGTGCCGTTATACAAATGAAGCCAACCAAATCTATCGGGAATGTTACACTAAATGAAAGTTTTTTGCATCTTTTCGGTAATCTTTCTTGCATAAACGAAGTGGGGAGCATTGTCACTTTGTGATTAGTATCTTCCCGATTTATTAGCTTTAGAAAAAAAAGATAAAAAGTGAAAAGCTAGTGAAAAAATGAAATATCTGGAATGGGAAACAGAATTTGAGAAATTTAGAAGATACAAAAACACCGAGGAATGTACGTTCATTTCCTCTACCCTGTTTGATTTAGGAAATATTTGAGGTGGGAATTTCATGGAACAGTTGCGAGTCATAGAATCTCGCAAGCTGTTTTTTGTGATTTCTATTGAGATTGGATATATATATATATATATATATATATATATATATATATATATATATATATATATATATATATATATATATATGTAAGCAAATATGTGGATGTAGATCCGACGGTATGATGAAAATGTGGAAAAGACAAAGCAAAATCCGAATATGTGAGTTTACTGTTTTTTATTTTGTTTTTTTTTGTTTTTTCTGTCAACGTCAGACGTTTCGGTCTAATAGACCATCTTCAGGACATGGTTAATGGAGACATATTTATATTAAATTTAAGTTAAATGAAGAGACGATATATACAGGACTAGTCGGAAACAGAAAAACTGAAATTCTAAAGTCGGAGTTCTCTTTCTTGGATTCGGTTACGCTGGCACCGCGTGGGCGGTGCTGCGAAAACGTGCTCCCAGGAAGGAGATTTTATCTTAAGTGGAAAGGGGGGGATTCCTATTTAAAACTATAGCTTATCGGTACGTTTGTCATGCATTAACCTTGCTAGGAAAGTTGATATGTTAAAGAACCCCGGTCTAGTGTTTACCGTACGTGAAGTGGATATCATGCCTGCCTCGTAAATTTGCCTATGGTTTTTATTGTGGATATATTTTTAAATCTTTACAGAGTCGAAATCAAAATTGTGATCAGATTTGGCTAGGTGTACAAACAAAGCACTACTACAAAGCATTACCGAGGCGAATATCTCGTTTATGTTCGGAAATACGGGATTTTATAGACCTACCTGTCTCGCCTACATAACTCAAGTTGCAGTCTCTGCAAGGTATCTGATAGACGCAAGCATCGGATGTAATATGCTGTCTGCTGGTGTTATTTAATATACTGCGAATAGTTTTAGTGGATAATGTAGTAGTTTTAATTTTTAGCGGGTTTATATTGTTGGAGATGTGTTCGGTCAAAGGGTTATTCGGTAGAAAGATGCGGCCAATAGGATTATCAGGGGCAGCTGAAAGTGTGCCTTTCCCTGGCGTAGATGTAGTAGTAGTAGCCGGGGTGTCATTTTGCACTGATGAACGAACTTTGTGAATTTTCAAAGCTTTATGCTTAGCGCTGAGTACTAATTGTCTCGGATACGAAAGGCTTGAGAAGGTATCCTCGATATAACTAAATTCGTCATCTAAATATTTTGCTAAACAGATTCGAAGAGCTCTCAAGTAAAATCCAATAATAACACCTCTCTTAGTCCTAGTATCATTGTGGGAGTAAAAGTGTAAATAGTCGTTTTTGCATGTGGGTTTACGATATACTTTGAATTCTAATTTGTTATTATTTCTAGTAAGTAGTATGTCTAGAAAAGGTAGAGAATTATTCGATTCAAGTTCGTAGATAAATTTTATAGTAGGTTCTACTCTATTCAATCTATCAGTGATTTTGTTTAAATCATATTTCTGTGGGTAAATGAATAAAATGTCATCGATGTAACGGAAGTAATGTGTATCATCAGGGATTATATACTTGAAAGGTCCGGACTCAAGAAATTCTAGAAATATGCATGCTAGGAATCCAGAGAGAGGACTACCCATTGGTAAGCCAGATTTTTGTTTATAACAGATATCGTTATACTGGAAGTAACAATGAGATGTGCATAGGGTGAATAATTTGATGCATTTTAAGATGGGGATAGGTAGCTTAAAATCAGTTTTCTTAAGGTGGTTCTCTAACCGTTTAATGCATTTATCAACAGGTACATTAGTGAATAGGGATTTAACGTCTAAGCTGGCTAGGGATTTGTTTCTTATGTCAATATTGCTTAACTTATTGAGAAGAGCGCCTGAATTCATTACATGTGCGTCACTTATGGTGCCCAGAATTGGGGTGAGAAATTTAGTTAAAAACCTAGCGATGTTATGAGGGGCTGAGCCTATTCCCGAGATAATGGGCCTTAGTGGAATGTCAGGTTTATGGGTTTTGAAACTGTCTTTGTGGCGAATCTAAACTTTTAGTATGCGTAAGCGAAAAGGAGATTTCCTTTCATTAACCTTCCTTTATCAGCTTGTCTCACACTTGTTGTTTTTAGATGATTTGTCGAAAGACCAGTCCTGTCGCCTATGGTCATTCCAGAGCTAGTAATCAATTTTTTTTTATCAGGAATGTTGGCCATAAAAATTTTAATGTCACAGAAATTAAAATGAATCAACCCGTCTCCAATCTTAGGCGCTAATTTCTATTTTTGTAGGGATATTTTTCTTCTGTTTGGCTGATTCAAATCAGATGTTTTTCTGGCTTTTTGTCCAGAACAATTTTAGATGCTATTTCGGTAAGCACCCGTGTCTTTTTTTCGACAACATTTTTTTATATTTTCCAGCACTGACACCTTCGAAGATACATTAATTGTTTCTTTCTTATCGGCGGGAAGTGGGGAATGATGGGTAGTCTTGGTTTTGCTCAATCATACTGAATTCCATTAAGTTAAATTTGTGTTCGATTCTCCTTGTAACTGTTAGGGATTTCATTTTATTATTTTAAAACAATTTTTCAACGCGTTTCTTTTTTAATTTTCTTCTCAACTTATTTAAAAGGTTGGCCATAATTTGTTTTCTGGAAAGAAAAATAATTTTTTAAATCAACTATTTCATAATTTGACTTTTGAAAAAAAAGCAAGAATAGTCAAATTAAAAACATCATGGTTCTATTTTCTGGACAGACCAAGAATGTTTTAATGAATAACAATTTTCAAATGAACGATTTTATAATCCGTTTTCTGGAATGGCAGCGAAATATTCAATTGAACGAGAACAACAACAAAATTTCAAATGACCAGTTTTAGACTTAGTTTTCTGGGGTTATTGGCCCTTGTTCGATGGCGTTCCTTCGGAGGATTGGCGCCATTGCGCCTCGATTAAGGGACGAGCCTCGCGGAACGGACTGGCTCTTGCAGCGTGTCTCACTGGCGATGGTTCGAGGCAATGCTTTCTTCATGATTGTGGCTGGCAGAGGATAGCAAAAAAAAATTGTTTATAAAAACCAAAATTCGTTTAATACTCTGAGAGTAAAAGTTTAATGATGACGTCATATCTGCTGTTGATGACGTTTCTTACCAACAGGAAGAAGAAGTCTTTTTTTATGTGAGCGTCACAGATGCAGATGTGGAGCCTCCATCGATGAGTTTGGTTTGCATCCTCTCTCCTGTTGTCGTAGTGCCGACCGCTTTCCACAGCATGCAGCAATTAACGACATCATCAAAAGAGGTTTGGATGCAGCTGAGTTCCCTTCCCAAATCGAACCCGTAGGCCTCGACCGTGGTGATGGAAAGCGGCCGGATGGCATTACCATTTTCCCTTTTAAAATGGAGATGTCGTTGATTTGGGATGCGACCTGTGCGGATACATTTTCGGCCGATAATTTGATCAGGTCCGCGGTTGAGCCGGGGTCCGTCGCCCGCACGCAGAGTTAAAAAAATAGCTAAATATTCTTCTCTTGCTGATAGATTTTTTTTTACTCCTGTGGCAGTGGAGACTTCAGGGGTTATTAGCCCTCGTTCGATGGCGTTCCTTCGGAGGATTGGCGCGATTGCGTCTCGATTAAGGAACGAGCCTCGCGTAACCGAGTGGCTCTTGCAGCGTGTCTCACGGGCGATGGTTCGAGGTAATGCTTTCTCTATCATAGCGGCTGGCAGAGGATAGAAAAAATTGTTTATAGTTACGTTGTTCTGGAATTGTCATCAAAACTTACTTTGTTTCAATGACTTTTGTTTTGTTATTATTAGTTGCTTTGTCTTTTTGAATAGTCTGAGATCAGTTTACCTGGAAAGAAATAATGTAGTTATTAATAAAAAATATTTTTCTAGAAACGTCAAGAATATGCAACTGAATGACGTCATAATTCCTATTCCTGAAAAAACAGAGAATATTCAGGGGGATGGTCTCATATTTTCTTTTTTTTTTTTTAATTTATTGAAAAAAGTTTGAACAGAAAAACTCCAGAAATTTATTAAAAAAAAAGTTTCAACACAGTAACTATAAAGAAATTTTTTTTTTGCTATCCTCTGCCAACCACAATGATGGAGAAAGCCAGTGAGACACGCTGCAAGAGCCCCCCCGAGGCTCGTCACTCATATTTTGGTTTCTCGGAGAAACAGAATTGATTAATAAAACGACTTTTTTTTTTCACGTCTGCATTTCGATTCATATTACGCTACCTACAACCATATCAGGATAAAAAAAGACTAAATAAAATCCTATAGCCAAAATCTTGTAATGGACTTTATCTCAAATACCAAAACTTAGCACCAAAGAAAAACATACGAAAGAAAAAACCAAATAATTAGATAAATTATATAAATCAAATAAAATAACAAATCAAATAAACAATTTAATGGTTATGGCCATTCATATCACCCAAAATTATCATTAAACAACTGGTAATGACCGTTTTCTTCCATCCCCTAGAAGACTATATATAGAGCCTGCTAAAGGAAGGAAGACGCATAGAATGAAGATCACTTGTTGCGTGAAACTGATATTCCATCGTTCTTTGTTTTGCCGTTCCCGGTCGGTTTGTTTGGTTGATTGATTTGTCTTTTACGGATTATCAACCCCTTGAAGGATATTTAGAGACACAAAATATTTTTAGATTGTGAGAGTGTTTTTGGCGATATTAATGATTTAGTGATACAATGTTTTACTAATTAACCCATAGCTGGAGGAATAGGTGGTTTCATGACTTTCTTATGGGTATTTGCGCGTAAGTGAACATAACGAATTGGAATTGGAAAATCGGCTGATCGATTAACAATTCCGAACCATTATCCATTGCACCATTTGCACATCCAACCTAACAGCACCTGGCATTCCCAAATGGTCACCCATCTAAATACTGACAGACTTGACGTTGCTTAACTTCAGTAATCGTATGAGAACCGCTGTTCCAACGTGATATGGCCGTAAGCCCAGTGGGTTGTATTCGTTTGTTATTTTAAATTCTGCTTTTTTAAAATTATTTGTGCAGCAGGTTGCTATTTTGTTTCTGTTGAATATCTTGTGGAAAGTGCTTGGTGGGCTGGGATACTGTTTGTAGATGAGTTTAATGAATATCTTTCCCCATATATATATATATATATATATATATATATATATATATATATATATATATATATATATATATATATATATTACAATGTATCATTCATACAAAAAGTAGATTAGTAAAGCCAATGATATAAAATGGCGAAATCTCTTCGGAAACCAAAATTTTTAAATTTCGCCATTTTATATCATTAGCTTTACTAATCTACTTTTTGTATGAATGATACATTGTAATATATATATATATATATATATATATATATATATATATATATATATATATATATATATATGTATGTATATATATATATATAAGGGGACGCCGAAAATATATCGGCTTAACCCACTCCCTAAATTCTGAACAAATATCCAAAAAGATTTTATGTCTAGGACCTTCTTGTCATATATATATATATATATATATATATATATATATATATATAGCATGATTCTTCGGCAGAATTGAGTCACTGTCAGTCACTGTGTTTATCTAAATCTAAAAATAAACACGCTAAAATTCACCTTCATCCGTGCTGTGAGCCGACGGCTTAGTGGTAGAAGTTCCGACTGACAATTCAGTCGGGTTTCGATCCTAGCTAGAGGCAACCGGACGTCTAGCCACACTGATGAGCTGTGAAACAGCGAAACAGTCTGTCTGTGGATGACAAAAAAAAATATATATTGTTTAAAATTTGCGATATTTATTTTCAGCACCTCCTCGCATATATATATATATATATATATATATATATATATATATATATATGTGTGTGTGTGTGTATATATTTCTTTAAGCGTTGTTCTCTATAAAATTGATTGTGCTCTCTCTCTCTCTATATATATATATATATATACTGCATAATGTCGGTATCTTTTACCTAACCATTTCGTTCAGTTGTAATTCATTGTTTTCCTTAAGATCTATTTCAATTTTGTTTTTGACTTTGTTTAACCGACAATGTAATCACACACTATAATTACAATGGGCAACAAGTTTTTCATCGGTCATCCCTCCCTTGACCCAACGTTGCCACATTATAATCTCTTCCTCCTTTTCTGTTTTTTTTTCTTGAAAGTTTCTACCCTATACGCTCTCTTCCCCACCTGAAATAACAACAACAACATTACACTGTTCCCGCCAAAATGTTACTTAATCACCGTGTGCCTAAATATTGTACAGGTGAGCCAACGTCTGAAAGCCAAGGGGATTGTTTTATTTTTTAATGCCTGAACAAGTTCACACGCAAAATGGTGACTTTACTTTCACAGTTTCCTTCTTTCATTCGTCAGCGTCTTAAAGAAGAAGAAGAAAAAGAAGAAGAACTCGTTCGACTGCTTCTGCTGATGTTTGCTTTTGTTTCTTCTTGTGTTTCTCTTCTTCATAGCAAATGCTAAACAATGTTTTTGCTCTTTTAGACGGAAAAATACGAGTGTTGCTAAAATGTCTGACACTTCAAAGCTTGTAACGTTTTTAGAAAACCGAGTGAAAGAGCAGATTTGATAGAACTTTATATATATATATATATATATATATATATATATATATATATATATATATATATTATAAAGATTTAATGCAAAATTTAAGGGATTCAATGTTTTCATATAGTGCTCAATATTAAAAATAGACCGTTAATAGTATTATTTTTATAGACAAAATTGTTTAACTGTAATTGTTCATATAAATCCTTGCTGTTTTTCTTTTGTCTCTGACTTCGAAGTTCCAGAAAATGGGAATACATTTATTTAATTAATGCACCCTTGAAAAGTGGTTGTTTCTACGAAACTTCGAAATCGTAGGACAAAAGAAAAACAGCAAGGATTGATATGTACAATTACAGTTAATTAATTTTCTGTATAAAATAATACTATATATATTAGTATTATTTTATATTTGTATTTAAATGCCCATAAAGGAATTGTATTCTCGATCTATCAAAATTCGTAAATAATTATATAGGCCACACTACAACATGTTTGACACGGAGACTCACTCTGCACCTTTCTGACCATAGCTCAATTAGATCTCATTTAAATAATCATGGAGACCTACCGGACACTATTGGTAACATACTTGCTGACAACAATAATATAATAGCATCATCTACATGCAAAAAAGGCTAAAAATAATGTAAGGCTTATTAATAAAAACAAACAAAAAAAGCAACACGTAATAATATTAACTTTGAACATGGACAGAATATCTTGACCGTGTTTTGAAAAATGAAAACATTTTATAAAACATACATACAACAAACTACTTTTTATTTAACAGTTAAAATATTTAATCCTTGAAAACGGCTAAATGAATAGATGAAAGCGCTCAGATAAAAAGAACATTCGGACAGTTTTTATATAATTTATCACCCGAAATAAAAAAAATTATTAGATCGCATGAGAAATTGTATAAAAAACTAAATAAAAGCACCTTGTCTGTCGTATTCAATGAAATGTGCATGAAAGAAGGATTGCTGCCTAAATACACAAATATATATATATATATATATATATATATATATATATATATATATATATATATATATATATATATGTGTGTGTGTGTGTGTGTGTTTATGCGTATATATATATATATATATATATATATATATATATATATATTCGAACTGAACCCTTTATTTCGATCACTGGGGTAGACTGTTCTAGTTCCACGTGCCATGTTTGATGGATGTCAGTTATCAGTTATCTCCTGCTAATTTACCCTCTGAAAGTTCTCCACTGCCTTAACCGGGTATTGAACTCACATTCTTTGGGTCTGTCACTGGATCTAACCAACGCCTTTATCCACTGTGCCATGTGTCTAGAACAGTCTATCCCAGTGATCGAAATAAAGGGTTCAGTTCGAAATTCCAACCACCTGAAGAAGGCCGGAGCGTACAACGGCCGAAACGTCGTGACAAATATGGCGACAAAGATGAGGACAATAGTCCGACTAATGTAAATACTTACATAATACCTCATCTCATAAATATAGACATATATATATATATATATATATATATATATATATATATATATATATATATATATATATATATATATATATATGTATTGCGTTAGGAGTAATGGCTTTTTCGCTTATTAACCCGACTAATTTTATCATTTTAAACGTTACTTTAGGGGATGCCCATATTTGAGTAGACGCTTTGTTTACTTATTAAACAGTATTTTTATTTCTTTTCGTCAGCCGGATTCTCCAGTAAAAGAGGACGAATGTTCGAATCCTGTTGGATAGTGCATATTTTTCTTTAATAAGGTCTCTCGAATATTCATGCCGGTATACGAAAATAAATAAATTTACGGTTTAATAATTAAACAAAACGTCTACTCAAATATGTGTATCCACTGAAATAACGTTTAAAGTGATAATATATATATATATATATATATATATATATATATATAAAAGTGAACATTGAAGTCAACACTTAGAGGCGACTGCTGCATGCTGGACGCAATCGTCAGGCCACCAGTGCTGTTATTTTTCTCGGCTACTTATATATACGGGTCAGTGGTGCATTGTGGGTAATCTATTTTGGTGGTTATTTTACCGGAAGTCGTTAATTTATTTCTTTATTTATTTGGGTTAAATTATTTTGCTTGCCATTATTTATTTTTATTTTTATTTCTTATATATTTATTTTTTATTTTCTTTTAATCGGTGTTTTTATTAACGTAGTAAAAATTTGTTTATATCGCTTATTTAACAGTTTTGTTTTGGTTTGGGAAGATTATTAAAATTGTTTATTCAATTTTAGGGTTGATTGTTGTAGTTTATTCTTACTATTATTTTGGCGGGAGCAGTTTTTAATTTGTTTATTACTTCATGTATTTATTTGGGTTGATTAAATTTATTTGTTTTTTTCTAACGGTTAATTTCTCGGGATCGGTTTGTTAGTTTATTTATTTGAATGAATTTAGATTAATTTATTTTACTTGTTTTTATTATTTATGTATTATACTGTATATTTTTATTTACTCTTTTCAGTTTTCGATTTTTAAGTAACGTAGTATTTTTTATCGTTATATAACAGTTATAGCTATGTTTTTCGTCCGATTTTTGGTTTGATTTTTATTGTCTAACTAATATTTTGGTCATAATGGTTTATTGATTTGTTTATTATTTACTTTATTTATTTGGGTTCATGGTAAATAAAGTAAATAATAAACAAATCAATAAACCATTATGACCAAAATATTAGTTAGACTATAAAAATCAAATCAAAATTTTTTTCGTCTCTGATGCTACCTGGATTTTACTAAAAACAAAATAATTTCCATGGCTGAGGATGACTGAATGTACAGTTGAAAGTACTTGCAGATTAAAAAAAGACCCTATACAGCTTGTAGTTATTAAAAACAAGGATCATAATATTCATCGAGGGATTCGTAGGTTAATGCAACTTTAAAAAATTTGTTTGCGAAAGGATTTCGCCATTTTATATCATTCACTTTATTAATCTACTTTTTGTCTTAATGATTCATTTAATATATATATATATATATATATATATATATATATATATATATATATATATATATATATTCATTTGAATAATTTTTATAACATCTGTTGGTTTGCACCTTCGTGAAATCTTATATTAAGCTCATTTCCTTTATTAACATTTCTCGAATGCGCAGGATTAAATATTTTGGGGAGTGGGGAGGACTGGAGGAAATAATTTGATCGTATCGATTGGGAATTGAAGGAAATCATTTCTTCCTGCTGGCGTGGGGAGACTGAAGAATAAAATCAATCTTTTCGATCAGTTTTGCAAATATCGAGTTCCATATTTATAGTGTTGAATATTTTTTTACTAAATTTGATAATCGGAAATTGCAAATTTTAGTGAAATTCAAAATATCCTTTTCTTTTTTTCTTTTCGGCTTGGCCGGCTTTTCAGGATGGCGAGAAGCAGATTTCGATGGTTGCGTTTATGGAATTTTACTCAAGAATTGCCCTCAACATTTTAACAGTCCTGAACAGTTTAGTCTATACTTTGACACAAAGGTTAGCTTTATTTTTTCGGTATTTGTTCCAAATGTTCCTAATATGAAAATCAATCAAAATAAAACAAACGCCCTCCATGTATCGTGCATATGTATGAATAATTTTGTCTGCGGTGTTTTGACAGCCAACACCGGGGAACTTATAAAAATCCTCCCATCTGATGTCTAGTGTTACAGAGAGAGTTTGGCGCACACACTCACATGTATGCACACACGCAAATATAACGTTTATTGATTGAAAATGGAAAACACGAGGTTACAAAATGTGTCAGTGCTATTAATAGGAAAGAATCTAAAACAATTATATATGAAACTTAAGACGGCTGGTGGATAAAGAGTAAAATTCAAATCGGGTTGGCGAAGTCTTGTTTATAAACAAATGCAAGAGGGCAGGAGGCGATGTTTAATTTGGGTCATTAAAAAAATAGACGAAAATAATATTTTTGATAAAAACATATTGAAGTAAATTGGACCGGGAAGGTAAGAGCAGTGTATGTTTACAGCTAGCAAAATCTGATCTAAACATAAGTTGTATCCGCTGAATTTGGTCATCGAAAAAGACAATTGAAATGAACATTGAACTAATTAATTTTATCCACTAAGAGATTTGAAATAGATTTGAGTAAACTTTGCAGATACACGTGATTATGGCGACACTCGTGTTGAGCGCATGAACAACCTGGCTTATAACCTTCGGTTTGCTATATAAACGCGAGTTTTGCTGAGTTAGGTGACTTGGGCGTTGGACGTGAGTCAGGTTGGAGAGTGACGTTGGGAGAGAGAAACTGTCGTCGCAGGAAGTCGGTCCACTGGATAAGGACTCCAAGAAACATCATCGTCGTTGTAGCAGTCGAATTGAAAAGTCGCTGAAACTTAACGTTTGTCACTTACAACAAACAACTGAAAGGCTACACTTCCACGTAGGGTTGGAATTACGAGTCACATATCCTTCCAAGTTGATTCGGAACGATTTAATCACACACACACACACACACACCTCTCTCTGTTGGAAAATTGGTAGAGGAGTAGTCCTCTGTTCTTATGTTAATTGCTGTAAACTTTTTCTACTGTTTTTGTTTTCTTATATAAAAGACATCAATATTTTACCCATTGTTGTTCGGCTTCTGCAGATGTTGCTTCCTTGTTTTGCCACATTCTAACTTTCCTGCTGCCCACCCTCACAGCCGTGCCTACATCCCCAATCGACCGTGAACGTATGGACAACACCCCGCTTACTGGATCTAAAACCTAACACAACGTGGGCCAGTGACCAGTCGCACAATCTAAGTGGAATCTGGGAGCGTGCGGCCAGCTACACCTGAGTTCGGTTCAGACCGTGTGGGCGCCTCAACCTAAAGAGGAAGACGTCGGAGGTTGAGGGGTTGAAGGGTCGAGTGGGAGATTAGCATTTTATATACATATAGTTATCTTGTTGAACAAAAGAGATTCATTTGAAATTTGTCGCTTTGCTTCTGATTGGCTCATGTACGTATGACGTCATGACATAGCGACTTTCTTTGTTTGGTATAATCCGAATTTTTTCTATTTTTAGCAATAATATCACTTACTTGAATTATTGCTTATTATGTCATTGATAACTGCGTACTACTAATGTGGTCTTTTTCTTATTTCGTAATAGTATGCAGTTATCAATGACGTAAGCACAGTTTCAAACTTGACATTCATTCATTTATTCAGTTAGCGCTTTTTGCACCGCTGTGGTTAGCACCTCCCTCCATCACACGGTTATGGTTCACGGTGACATTCAAGGCAGAAATAGTGCAATGGTATGCCGGTTGCATTTGCACCTAGGGTTGCTGAAGTTAACCCACCCCTCCTCTCAGACGCTAATGTGGCAAGACCTCCAAGGCAGCAAGGGGGTTTGAATTCAGAGTTTTCCTTCTCTCAGACTGGCGATAGTATATAGACACTGTGTGCTACCCAGACTACATGCCCCACCCCTCTCGGCCGTACCGACAAGATCCAAAGGAATACAGGACATTATATTTGGAGACGGCTTGGCGGCAGGAGTTGCCAGAAAGTTGTCATTGTTGACAGCCAACAGTCTTTGGGGCGCCAAACCGGGTTTTCTGTCTGGATTTATTTCCAAAACTTCTTTCAGTATTTTGGATATAAGCGCATAGTAGTGACGGTTGCAAGTTTGGGCTTTCCTTCTCCTAGATGGACTGCCTCCCTGGGCTGTCGAGTTTCATCAACCCGAATCAGCTGGTTATGAGGCGACAGTTTTCCGCCTTCATCCATTCTCCGGCTTGGAGCTGGGCTTGGTTATCAGAGGCTATTTGGGACGCATGCCACGGAAGCTTTTTATAGACTTCTTTCGACTAATCACCTCCGGTTATGAAAACCTTTAGAACATTATGCTACGTTTATAGACATTTATAGACATTACGTGTTTTAGAAACTCCAAAAAATTAACCTTTTTTTAAATATAGGCCAAGCCGCTGATGCATTATTGAAGATGCATTATTGAAGACCTCTAATTCCACCCCGGGTATCATCTGAGCTGAGCCGCATACAATTCTAATTCATCTCCTATTTTAACCCCACGCAGTTGAATAGAATGAACAAACATTCTTAATACGAACACCTTCGTTGTGGTGTAAGATCAACACATTTTTCAAAAACTTCAAAGCTTTGGAACTTAGAAAAATCAACCGCTTAATTATCAATTGCTTATTTTTTGTTCTACCCCCCCTCTCTCTTTCTCTCTCTCTCTTTCTCTCTGTGCGTGCGCGTGTCTATGTCTATATATATACATACTTATATAAGAAATCACACATACGAAAACAAGAACGTTCCCCTGCCAGATAAACAATGTTAGAGTTTATTAAGTGACATTTTTCATAATAAAATTCGTATTAAAATTCTCAGGATATTTATTGGAGCAATGCATCAGGCGACTTTCACACTATAATATTTAAACATAATATTGATATTTCAGTCTATAATATTTCAACCTAATATTGATAATAATTTTTCATATTTTATTATGTAAACAAATTAAATACAAAATGAATGTTTACAAATAAATCGCCCTTTGTAGCTCGGCAACCTGAACCAGCGAAGCTCTAGGTTATACATCTCAAATATATAGATTGCAAAAACACTTATTTGATTAACACAATATTTCATATATCAGAGTAAAGAATTATTTTATTATTTCACATCTTAGTAAAAGATCTTTCACGTTTTATAGCCTTTTACCTACTAATTCTACGATTTCAATTTAAACATTATTTGCAACAGAGATCTATCTTGCTTGAATATTATTTTTTAATCGTAGACATCTTTTTAATGTTAGTTCAAAAGTTTTATATTAGATTAGGAGACGATTCCGTTAATTTGGTGTCTTTGAAATATGTATATTTTTTGCGAAGTGGACAGTAGAAGACATTATTCTTTGTAGAATATGAAGGAGCATTATCTTGCATAAATTTACTTTTTAACTTAAATCACCATAAATCACTCAAAAACCGTCTTGTCTGCAAACTGACTATAAAATTCTCTGCATTTATTTTGAGCCATCATCAGTTTTGAAATTTTACTGCCTACAATACTAGAGCAAAACATTTTACTCCACCTTTTCTATTCTGAATTGTAAGCTGTATTCGTTGAGTGTTTCGATGAAGAACTAAACTTGTAATTTAACCATTTTGAGAAATCAGTGAAACCGTTATTCGTATGACGTCACATATACACTACATTAAATTCAAATTGAAGCGTTGCAAAATGCCATGATGTAGACAACAGAATATTGTCTACCATATTGACGGCATTTAGTTCCTGATAATGGGCGAGTACACGAACAAAAACGGAACAAAAACGGAACAAAAACGTGAATTTGGGACAGTTTAGCCACAATTTTGATTTGGATGTACGATAACTTATTTGAAAATTAGAAAAATACAATAAAATATTTAAGGTGACATAATGTGTCATCCGAATTTAATAGATTATGTTTGATTGAATTCTTGCTGCATCTATCTATCTATCTATCTATCTATCTATCTATCTATCTATCTATCTATCTATCTATCTATCTCAGTCTGTTCATATCTATCTATCTATCTATCTATCTATCTATCTATCTATCTATCTCAGTCTGTTCATATCTATCTATCTATCTATCTCAGTCTGTTCATATCTATCTATCTATCTATCTATCTATCTATCTATCTATCTATCTATCTATCTCAGTCTGTTCATATCTATCTATCTATCTATCTATCTATCTATCTCAGTCTGTTTATATCTATCTATGTATCTCAGTCTGTTCATATCTATCTATCTATCTATCTATCTATCTATCTATCTATCTATCTATCTATCTATCTAATTCTGTTCATTATCTGCCTTTCTATCTCATTCTGTTCATCTCCCACCTTCTTCGTCTCTAGATACAAAGTTTTACCGAAGATTTCAGCTAAGTTTGTTATGACATAGCTTTCTCAAAGAATGAGCAGTTGTCAAGAGATCGAGTTTCTTTATTTTCTAAATAATTATTAATCTAAACCTAAATTATTTCCCCCGATGTCTCACTTCTATAATCACATTGTTGTTTTACTATTCATGATAAAATTACTACAATGAAATATTTTTCGCGTCAGGATAAAACTCGGACCCAATTGCGGATTCTTTCCAAGGCTTTTTCTTGCTCTTACATAATCAAGGTAAGTAAATAAAGTCAGTACTTTCGATTAAAAACTACGATCTAACGATCAATGATGACTGGGTTGTTCATTTCTTGTAATGATCAGTATATTGTGGTCTATCTTCATGCTTTTTATTCTGGCCGAGGTGTTTTAAATTGGAACTCAGCTCGCCTACACCGTGTTCAATGTTTGACATTGATGCCTTTTGTAGCACGGCAACCTGAGATAGCCAAGCTATAGGTTATTTTTCAGAGTAGCTTTCTGAAATTAATTACCTTTCAACGCTAAAGTGGTCTTCATCTCATGCTATTTGCACAGAGCGCGACACATTCTTTGCATCTGACCTATTGGGAGTGATGGACTCATCAAAAGAATTAGGACAAAATAAACCCAACCTGAGTTTGAACTCTGTTTGCCGATTATTCTCCAAACACGCGTCTCCATATCATGATGAAGGCAAGTCAGCATTTATCATAATTCTTATAGATTTCGTCTGAATTTCTGCGTTGATGAGTCATCATTATATACATTATTTATATTTGGACTAATATCCTCATCTTCGCTGTTATTGCCACAACGTTTCGTCGATGTATTTTGGGGCCTTCTTCAGGTGTTTGTCCTTCCGGGTAACCGTCAGAGAATTTCGAACTGAACCATTTATTTAATCTATTCTCATTCTGCTGTCTTTATCTAGGAGCATGTCTCGTTTTGTTCTTACTTGTTAGTACTGTTCAGTTGTCACTGGTTCACGTCACCCAGTAAAAACAATAATAGACGTAGATTACACAGATGACCTTGCCTTGTTGTCAAACAAAACTGATAAGGCTACCAAACTTCTTCATCCAATCGAAGAAGCGGCAAGCGAGATCGGTCTCTGTATTAATGATGGTAAAACCAAGAAGAAGAAATTAAGTTGAAGAAATTTGTTTGCTTCGGCAGCAACATCCAGTCAACGGAGAGAGACATCAAAATCCACAAAGGCATGGCCTGGGGGGGTCGTTGGTGGTCTGAGCACCATCCGGAAGTCCTCCCTCTCTGACAAACTTAAGAGGGACTTCTTTAAGGCCACGGTAGAATCTGTCTTGAGCTAAGGCTCAACAACATGGATACTGACGAAACACCAAGAAGCATCACTTGACGGAACATACACAAGGACGTTACGAGTTGCATTGGACATCAGCTGGAATAAACATCCAACAAAGAAACGCCTGTGTGGACACCTTCCTCCTATCTCAGTTTCGGTGAGAGAAAGAAGGCTTCGGCTAGCTGGTCACTCCTGGAGAAGTAAGTCAGAACTTGTGAGTGACACCCTCCTATGGAACCCATTGTACGGCAACAGATCTGTTGGAAGACCTCATCACAGCTACATTGACCAACTTGTAGATGACTCTGGATGCTATCTGAAGGACCTGTAGACGGCGATGTCTGACAGAGATGGTTGGAAGGAACGACTCAGGAGAATCTGAGAAGAATTCTCGACCTGATGATGATGATGTTAGTTCTGTTTGCACCTCTAGTCTAATCCTATATTAACCGATGCAGGAACTGAGCACACAATTACTCTACCCCCTCCCAACGACATGAACCAAATATTTTATCCATTCAGACATTCCTACTTTACTAGGCTGTTCATATATTTACGATTTTAATGTAGCAAATTTTTAAAAAGAAATTAATTCAATACACGCATTCAAGGGCAGTTTATTAGGTCAAGTTGTAAACAACGGCCCAGCTTGCGAGTTGGCAGAAAGTAAATGAGAACTCTAATTCAGATTCTGTTGTCTTGGGGTTGAAATTGTTGTGTTGTTTTGATGTCGTCTAAGATTTGATCTTAATAGGTGATATATCTGTTTCGAACATGGTTGAAGAATTTGTTTTATTGTTGTTGTCAGCTGGACAAAGTAAATATGAAATCCTTTTTCGTTTTATTCGTATGAAAATTCAGAACGTCTTCAATTTAAAGCAATCGTGTAACCAAGGATGAAAGGTGAGACGGCTGCCGATAAAAGTCGACTTAGTCTTTTTATTGTTGGCAACTAAACTTTCTGGCGCGTTGTAGAATCAGTCGTTGAAATTCGAATTCTTTGTTTATCTTTCTACCGACTTCCTCTCTTGTACCTGATGATACTTTCTCATGTTCATGTTTATATAAAATTTCCTAATTACTAACTGACATTCTTAGAGAAACGTTCTTGTCTGACAGTACCGTCTGAGAAATCTACCCGCTGATATGAAGCAGTTATTTGTCGTTAACGTTTCTTTTACTTAAGCTCATTAGACATTCAGACTGACCAATCCTGTTCAGTTTTATGAGTTATGTATGGCAGCACGAAAAATCATTATTTAAGATGAGTTTTAGTTTGATTAAATTAAAAGGCAATTGAAGTATTCACATAAAATAAATAGATTAGAATTTTATGGCACACCGACTATTATATAATGGTCACAGTCACTGTATTATTTTGTTGTCAATTTCTAATCTTGAATCAAATATGTAATTTCGGATCGCTCCACTAACGAAGAACGGCCATACACCACCACCCACCGGATCGATAAAGAACTATCGACCTGTCAATTTTATCAGTGGATGGGCTTTTTTGGAGATCAAGTGACAACAAAACCGGAAATAGGGTTTATCCGGGTGCTGGTTTATCTTAACAGTCATGTTTGGAATCAGAGTCAGTTTTGGTCCGCCCTTGGTGGAAGACTGACTTGTTCGTCGCGTGGTTTTTGCATTGCCAGCCACACCACATCAGGATGTGTAGATAAGCGAGGAGTTGGTAGAGAAAGAGCTGATCTATGAGATCGACATTTCTTTATGTGCTGTGTCCCCTCAGGACGTAGGCGACGATGGCTTTTCCTGTCCCTTGTAGCTCTTAATAAACTTTGTCTTTCTGTTATTTCTTCTAAGTCCTGTTCCACTATCCATTTAGTCAAGCTTACTATATTATTCATTGTTTTCCCCAGTCTCTCTTGCCCTCTATCTGTCTCGTGAGTATCAAATTTTCCAAGCCCTCCTTCCCCAGAAACCTCAGCTGTCTCTTCTTGATTTTTAGTATTAGTTTCCTTTTTGTTACAATTTTCTCCAAAACTTGTCGTTGCTCACATGTTTGGTTCACGGCATCCTCAGAATCCTTCTGTAGAACCACATTTCTGTTGCTTCAAATTTCCTCTTCATCTTTAAGGAGATTGTCCAGCACGCACTGCCATACAGGAAGACCGTTGTAACGTAGCAGTTTGGTACACTTTTCCTTGTTTCTAGCAAAATTATCCTATTTCTTAGTACTCTGCTTATCTTTTGGAATGCTGCCTGGGCTATCCCAATACGCATTCGGATTTCAATGTCACACCTTCCGTCCTCTGTTAAAACACTGCCCAAGTTGCCCAAAGTGTCAACTACCTACCGACCCAGACGAGCAGGCGAAGTCCTGAATAAAACATCCACATATAATATGGCAGACAGGGTTATTTCTCGATGAGACATTTGTCTTTCATTTTGTCATATTGTGAACATGCAGCAGGTCCTGTCCCAACCTTCGGTGCACAAGGACGAGATCAAGAATCGAAATGAAACGTGTTGTGTGTGTGTGTGTGTGTGGGGGGGTTAAATCCTTCGGCGGTTGATAGAAAGCTTGGGCAAGGGCTGCGTTTTATGTTTACAGTATTTTTGTTGTTTTAAGTATTTCAAGTTTTGACTAGCCAAATGTGGTAAATATACTTTTTTGTAATTCTTGAATCTATTATCTATGTTATTGTCTTATATTATTTATATTGTCTATATTATTATTATTTTTTTATCTAGTTCATCCCAAGCAAGGCAGTAAAGCCACTGAGACACAAGGAGTCACTGGGTCTTGAAGATTTAGAAACAGGAACATTGCTAAGGAGAGAGAACGGAAGAAGAGTGGTCATGAGGGCAGTAGATAGCAAATTAAAGTTGGCTGGAAAGCAAGGGGCTGGGAGGGAGATCTATAAGTGATAAGTGCGAGAAAAGAAACTGTTAGCATAGAACTTACGGCTACATCTAGTCAACACAACTGTAAATTAATGAGACCTCATCGCCAATCTAGTACTGCCCTTAAATTCGAAGAGTCTAGGCACCATAGCGAAGAGATCATTCGAACATTTAACCTGACAGTATTTATAGAAAAGGCACAGAGAGGAAACTTTACAGCGGTGGGAAAGTGACTGAAGCCGAGATGCCAGATCGGGACCGATAATATAGCTTATAATTCTTTGGATTTTATCAAGGAGATCTATACAAATGGCAGGAGTACCGGACTATATGTGTCAGCAATATTCTACGCATGGACAAATGGTAGGCATATATATATGTAAGATAAACTCTGGAGAGAAAAAAATGGCCAGCACGACGCAGTGAACCAACTTTCTTAGCAGCTGACCTAACAATGGATTCAATATAGTCTTTTCACTTCATGTCAGCCAAGAACGTTAGCCGGAAGAAGGCGTAACGAGTGATTTTCCTGGAGGTTAGCATCAGCCATGTTGATGGAAAAGCAGAAAGTGTCTCTTTTATATTTTGTCTTATATTTTCTGTATTGTCCCCTGTTGGACCAGACCAGGTAATTGCTGTATGTTGGCGAAGTAGAAAAGATCAATAAAAATTAGCTCAGAAAATATGTCGGTGAGCGAGAAAATGAAATCAGGTTAATACCATTATTTCGGTCAATTCCCGGGAGAGCCGGGCATAAAAAAAAGTGCAGCTATTCTTTCACAGAAATGAGCAGTGGAGTGGGCAACGGGGGTAGAGACAAGAGAGAATCAAGATGGTGAGACAACTAAAAACAGAAGAATGAGAATAAAATGTTTTTCTTTTTCTCCCATTAATTGAAATCTTATCAAATAATTGATTTCGTTCCCGATTAAAGAGAATAAAGATAGCACACCTGGAAACAATAAAACTGGAAAAAAAAAATAGATTTAAAAAAAAAAAAGGAAAATTTATTTTCAAATATCATGAGAAGAACTATTAACTTATCGTACATTTTTCAAGCAGATGTCTATAATTTTATTCGACCGATATATGCTTCGGACTTCTCATACTGTCGAAAGTTCTGAGATGAAGTTTTTAATAAATCTCCGCATTTTTTCTTTTCGTGCTAATGTCTTTCTTTTTGAAAAAAAAAACACGGTAGATTTTTGATGGAGTCTAGAAGAAGGAAATTACTGGAAAGTAATTGAAACTCACCTGAAGCGAGATGAATGTGTAATGCTCCTCATGCCAATGACATTTCCATCGAGCTTCTCTACGGCATATGACTTCACTTAATTTCTATGTTTTAGTTGAAGACATGAAAACGAAAGAAATAATAAAAAAAGGTCAAAATTTGGAAACCAGAGAAATACTGAAGAATGTTTCGGGCGAAAGGTTGCATTAAAAATAAACAAGACTGAATGGCGTACTAAATAGAATTTTTATCTAAAAACAAATATTGTCTTCTTCTTATAATAATAATAATAATAATGATGATAATAATAATAATAATAATAATAATAATAATAATAATAATAAAAATAATAACCGTACCCATCAGTGACTACGTAGTGCAGGGTTGAAAGCTGAAACTGAAGGTCTTATCCTTGCTGCACGGGACCAATGCTTGTTAACTAGGAATTATCAAGCGCATATACTAAAATACTCTGTTAGCCCAAAATGCAGATTCTGTGATAAATATCCAGAAACCATTGATCATCTTGTATCAGGTTGCACTTTATTGGCACTCACTGAATATAAAAACCGGCATGACAGAGTGGGCCAATATCTGCACTGGAAAATTTGCAACTTCTACGGGAAGGAAACTGAAAGAAACTGGTACGAACACCACCCAGACCCGGTTACGGAGATAGGACCTGTTACAATTCTATGGGACTACACAATACACACTGACAGAACAATCACAGCCAACCGCCCAGACATTGTTATTAAAGATCACAAAAAAATGCTTCCTTATTGATATGGCAGTCCCTGCAGACTGCAATGTATCTTTGAAGATATTCGAAAAGCTGTCAAAATACAAGGACCTTGAAATAGAAATCTCAAAAATGTGGCACATGGGAACATCAACAATCCCTGTTGTAGTTGGAGCCTTAGGATTGGTTGGAAAAGATTCCAGTAGACTAATTGAAGGGATTCCTGAAAGTCCATGCCTCAAAGAGATACAAAAAATTGTTCTGACAAGTACAGCCCACACTTTACGAAGAGCTTTATCTATGTAATTATTTTTTTTTTGCAGTGGAAAGTGCCATGATGCCATTTCTAACTTTAGGTCCCTGGGTGGGACCCGGAAAGAAATGTGTAAACGCCAGATATCAAAGAAAATAAAAATAATAATAATAATTTAGCCTCAGTCACAGCGATGTGATTAATTAAAATAAGGTAAAAAAAAAGAAGAGAGATTGCAATTGCATCATGTGTGGTGGTATAGCTACTAAGGAGTAGCTATATCGTCAAATATTATAATATCCGTTCTCATTACAGGGTTCATCAAGCGTGTATGTTATCTTTAACTATCAGAGTCATAAATATTTTCCGTTTTTCTTTATCAAATTTATTCTTCAAAAAATAAAGTACAGTGACATTTTATTGAATTGTATATTTGCTATTATTTGCAATGATTTCTTGCTACTCGTCAGACAGTTTTTCGATAGCTTTTGAGTGACATACACAGATTTTGATGTGAAAAGGTTTTCAGCGATCAGAAAAGGTAATAATTGATTGGTAGAAGGCCAGGTGAATATTGCGGGTTCGGTAGAACAGACCAGTCGAGCTCCAAAATTGTTTCCTGTTTTTTTTTCTTGTTGGATGCGTCCTTCTGTTGTGACGAAGAACAAAAATTTTCCCATTGACGAGCGCAGGCGATTTTCAATCAAACATTTATGGACACATTGCAGCTGCTGGAAGTATAAATGTGCATTTAATGTTTCACTGCGGTTGAAGAAGTGTAAATGAATCTTGTCAAGCCACTGCCCTGTCTTTTCTGTTGAACATAGCCATCTACAACCCATTTTTCATCACATGTTGTGATATATTTAAGGAACGCTTAGTTAGGATACGTTTGCCATTACAGTAAGGTTTTTCCTTTTGATGATGATCACATATTGTCTTTCTTCTTACAATTAATGCTTAGTCCTTTCTTTTCACTTTCCTTCCTTTTGTTTGCGTTTCCGCAGTTTCCTTTCAGTGTCTCCTATCACCATTGTATCATCGGCATATTTTATATTCTCAAAATTGTGGATGCCGATAATAAATCCTGGTAGGACTTCTATCTTTCGCAGGACCGGTTGAATAAATCCGGTGAGATGCCACATACTTCTATTTATACGTATTTACTGAATTTGTTTTCTGTCCGTATGTAGGCGGTTTGTTTAATTCTGGATTGTTCTAATATCTTTTCTCAAGTTATTCTTCTGATGAGGATGTGAATATACATTGAAATTTAACCTCTTTGAATTTTCACAGTTACTTTATGCTTTAATATTCTAACAGAAACAGCAATATGCTAAGCCTTCGGCATTTTTTTCTGTTCCTCTAAGCACTTTTGAAAAAAAAAAATTCTTTTAGCGATGATCAAGTTCCATTCCAGTCATTTGGTGCTAAACTATCTTATAACTCCACCAAATTATTTTTATTACTAAAAACGACATTTTTTTCTTTCATTAAAGGCCAACGCCGTTTCTCGGTGCAAAGAAAAAGGAGAAAGTGTTTATTATAAACTGAATCTGACAGGTACGTAATATCAATCTCTCTCTCTCTCGAAGTATTTAACAAGAAATTCTTACAAGTTCAATCTGTAATCACCGCCCCGACAAATCTGTAAATGTGCGTGTATATATATATATACATATATATATATATATATATATATATATATATATATATATATATATATATATATACGCGTACATCCCCTCCTTCCTCAATATTAAGTATTGTAATAAAAAAGAAAAAGAAATTTTAAAACTCTCCCTTCCTTCTCTAAACTCGAACATGTTTCTTACACTATTCCTCAACCTCTTCTATGTCAACTTATATAAGCTTAATACTACCCGTCAAAAGCATAAATTTTAAATTCATTTTTCGTTTCACCTTTGAAAATGAAGTCTGAAGATCCAGAGAAAAATAAAATTCTCTGGTGAAATAAATTATAGCAAATGGAAACTTAAAGTGGTATGTTTTTCTTTAAATTATATATATATATATATATATATATATATATATATATATATATATATATATATATATATTTTGAACGATAAAAATTATTAAAAAAATCAATTAAAATCTTCAGACATACTGGGTTGTAGATTAATATTCTTATGTTTTTATTATTATTCTTTCATTTAGATTCCTCGAACTAGTTTCGGCCAACATGGCCATCATCGGGAGAGAAAAAGTTTCTGCTTGCTTGTAGCAGTAAACTACAGAATATATATATATATATATATATATATATATATATATATATATATATATATATATATATATATATATATATATATATATATATATAACAAGAAGAGAGAAACCGAAAACGTTTTTTGTTGTAATGTGAATTTAAAAAAAAATATATATTATATTTTATTTCTCATAATTTTCCTACATGAGTTTCCGGTCTCGCGACCTTCTTCACGCGTAGCGAAAATATGAAAAATAAAATATATTTACAAAAATCCACATTACAACCAAAAACGTTTGAGGTTTATCTCTTCGTTTTAAAATATACACTTTCGTTGGAACAACTATAAACTCGTTGGAACAACTATAAACTCTTCCGTATATATATATATATATATATATATATATATATATATATATATATATATATATATATATATATATATATATATATATATATATATATATATATATATATATATATATATTAAAAAGAAGAGAGGTACCATAAACGTTTTTGGTTGTAATGTAGATTTTTTTTTTTAAAAATGTTTTATTTTACATAATTTTACTACACGTGTTTCTGGTCTCGCGACCGTCTTCAAGTAAAGGGTGAAGGTTTAAACATATTATTAAAATTAATTAATTTTTTTTCTTTATGTTTTTCAATGTTAAATATTCTCGATACAAGATATTCTCTATTTTTGTGTTAGTAATCCGAATGTCTTTCTTGAAATGGCAGTGAAGAGTTCTGCACGAAGGGCCATAAAACAATTAAGGTTGGTTTGAGAAATGATGAATTAGTTGTCGGTATCTTATCTTTTAATGTTTTAATGACCCCTGTGTTCTTAGATCTATTTCCATTTTCGTGTGTTTCTGTCAGCATGCGTGTATATATGCGTGTGCATATTCCCCCTCCATACATACACTGTCTCACTACAAGGAATTAGTAAACACATTTGTACACATACACACATACATAAACACACACCGTCCCACCGCAAGGAATCTGTACATACACATACATACATACATACGTACACACACATATTTCCCAAGTTACATGGAACCAGTATACACATATACACACACATATACATATATACGTACATACATACACACGTACTTCCTAAGTTGTGTGGAGTTTGTGTGAGTAGTGCCTCTGCTTTTGTCAATATGTGTATATATATATTTTCGTGCTCCACATATACCCGCATGTGAGCGTGCGTTCATGTATGTGAGTGACTTGATCACTGTATTTGGTCACCATGTATGCATGTTGTGTGCTTTTGCGTGTGGGGTCAGGATCTATTTACTTCCGGTTTAAATTTGTTTATGAAGTTTTTTTCTTGTATTTGTAGGTAAGAATAATTGTCTGTTTGATATATTGGCATAATATGATATGATATATATATATATATATATATATATATATATATATTTATTTATTTTTTAATTTGTATTTTCATTTTTGTGTTGTTTTTTTAGGGGGGTTGATTGGTTGGCTTATCAAACGTAAAATGATTAATCTGCCGTACTATTTACTCATAACATTAAAGAGAATAGATAGGTTCATGCCTTTGCCAAGGCCATTACTTTGAAATGAACGCAACACGTTCAGAATTTTATTCTGGTCTATTTTTCAAGCCGATAATTTTTTATATTCCATGCCCCTTCAGGACGTAAGCGATCATGACTCTCTACATCTTCCTATCCTTTGGAGCTCTATACCAGTACTCTCAGTTTTCGATGTTTCACTTTACCTTTCTTGCCTTCACTATGTCTTGTGAGTGTCAAATTCTCCAGACCCTCCTACCTCATTATCTATCCCAGAAATTTCAGCTATCTCTCCTTGAATATAATTACAAATGCCATTTTGTTTCCATTTTCCTTAAAACTTCCTCATTACTCACATGTTCAGTCCATGATATTCTCAGCATCCTTCTGTAGAACCTCATTTCTGTTGCCTCACTTCTCTTCTTCATCTGCAAGGAAATTGTCCAGCATTCAGTGCCATAGAGGAGGACTGATATTACTTAACAGTTCAGCTACTTTGATTTTATTGACATTTTCCTGTTTATTTTTGCATTACTGTTATACACACACACGCGCACGCGCACGCATACGATTGAAGTAAGATTGGCTTACAAGACCAGGTTGGTAGCCCTTATTCAATAATAAGCACACACATGCATACATACACATTCACACACACGCACACATCCACATATAAGCGTACACATTTCCTGTAAGTCTTAGCGAGAACCATCCTTCACGGAACCTCGTAGTCTGGCGCTATATAATCACAAATAATGCTACAATATAACAGAAATCACATCACTTGAGGACTACAAACAGCAGCAACAAATAAAATGGATAGCACATGTAACTCAAAGAGAACATAATGACATAAGATATTGCTTCCTCTCAAGAGGGACAGCCCCCTAAGCGACAAACAATATGTATTTCTCGTTGCTAGGTCTACTGCTGATAGCCTAACTCATTACGGACAGAATGAATGAGACAGTAGAAAATAAATACATAACGAGGACGAACACATTAGATATGTCGAAGGCCTTTGACGTTGATGATGTAACATAAGAGTTGGTTTCACAAACTCTCCAGCTATGAGAAGATTTTTCTAAAATAACAAGTCATTCCTAACAGGTAGGTTTCATGAAGATCGCTGTTAATGGCCATTCAAGCGAAGTCCACCAGACCAATGATCGCCTCTTTGCTCTACACTCTTTCGGTTTATATTAATTATTTGCTTAAAAGAATACTCCGATCTTGAGTGACTATCTATGCAGATGATGCAACGGTTTATCTAGATGACCAGAGCTTGGCAACTGATTTACTTAACATGAAAGATTTCACAGCTCTAGCATCACTCCTTCATAGTCAGCTTATGAACTTTTTAGCCCATCCTCGTATATACGATCTACCGCTAAAGGTGCTGTAAAAATGGTCCGTTCCTTGTACCGCTCCAGTAAGTACTTGACTCATCTTGCTATGCTTTGCTTTTACAAGAGCCAGAACAAACCAAAAATGGAGTCCTGCTGCCATTTCTGGGTTAAGGCGACCCAGTCTTCACTTTTCAGTCTTGAGAGAGTTCAAAAGTGTCTACTCAGCTTCATTATTTGCCACCATGCAGCGCATTTTCCTCACACACGAAATGTCGCAAGCTTCTCGCTGCTCTATCGCTATTTCCATGGAAAATGTTCAGACGAGCTACATTCCCCCGTTCCATCAAATCTAACCCTCAAAACTATGACCCGCCATGCCAAGTAAACAGGGTGGAACCACACTCGTTTCCTACTTTGTGGAGCCGACTCAAAGAGAATGCTTTCTTGACTAATCTTAACCTCTTCAAGTTTAGAGTTAATCGTTCTCCCTTACATAAGTCTCATAAACTGCGCTTCTTGTCTCTTTTTCTTACCACCCATACACTAATCTCCTTCAGTAACCATCTACCTTGAGTGGCTCTTAGACCTTCTACAGAGTAAACAATAATAAAAAATGTATGCATGTAAGTATCTATCTATCTATCTATCTATCTATCTATCTATCTATCTATCTATCTATCTATCTATCTATCTATCTATCTATCAAATTGTGACTTAATTCAATGCTTTAAGTGCCCCCCTCTTTTATTTGCAGAAATAATTGCTCTGTTAATTTTAAATTAATTTTTCAGAATGTTCTGCCATTCGTGGTTTCACATGTCCAACAGAACCTTGTAAGTATCTGATTGTCAATTAAAGGACAAATGTTTTTGCCATAAATTAGTCTAGTAAGGCAAAAGGCAAAATATGGAGAGCGTTTTTATGTTATAATCGAAATCATTGCAGAGAGAATCGCATGTTGTTGTTTCTCGATGAAACACGCAGTTAGTAAATCCCGCCAAATACACAACCACCGCTCTAGAGAGCATCCAGTGCACTTTGCTTCTGCGTTTGAATAATTTGATTTGCCTGAATAAATAAAATGTGGAAAATAAAACTACAAACATTTATACTCAAACATTTGCAATGTGTTTTTAATTTAATTCTTTTTTTTTTTATTAAAAATACTTTTGCAACATTTTCCTCACTTAAGCTCGTCAACCAGATCCCTTCGATTGCAATGCCTGAAGGTAAACTGAAAATTTTACTCTGCTGTTTTTTTTAAAGCATCAATTGTAATTCCGAAATAATGTCTGTAGTTTAAAAGATTTCTTAAGCACTTTTATTCGTTGTAAGATGCGGTATTTTAAAAAATTGATCGTTCGTTACTTTTTAACAACGTTTAATAAATCGTTAATATAATTGAAGAAATGTTGAACTTATGCCATATGAAAGGTACAACAACTGGACAAAGGGACATACTTGAGCATGTTAATTTATTAATTGGAAAGATCAATATACATAGAAATAAAATTTATTCGATTACAAGTGATGAGGCTCCTGCATTAATTAATAAAAATAATGGATTTATTACTTTATTTAAAGAACCAGTTGATCATGTTATACTCAACTACCATTGCTTGATTCATTGACGGCAATTCTGTGCTTAAAAGTTAAATATGTATCAGTTGATGATAGATATCGTGAAAGTTGTGAATTTTATCAGGGCTCGGGGCTTGAACCATCGTGAGTTCAAAAAAAATCTTTGGAAGAAGTTGGCAGTGAATATGAAGACGTTATTCCTTTCTCAGAAGTCAGATGGCTCAGTAAAGCAGCAACTTTGAAAAGATTTCAATTATTCTTACCTGAAATAAAAGAGTTCAGGCAAAGCAAGAAGCAAAATGTAGATTTTGTTTAGAAAACGAAGAATGGTTGAATGAACCTTTCGTCTTAGTAGATTTTACTAAAATGTTGTCTAAACTTAATTTACAAGGAAAAGGCCAATTATGTTGCTCAAGGTTTGAACGAGTAATAGGTTTTTAGGGTTTATTAAAAAGAAAAGAAGAATTTTCTGTGAACCTTGAAAAATATAATAAATTATGTGAAGTTTTGTTAAAAGATAAACCATACTGTCTGACCTCAGAAAAACAGAAACTGAATTAAAATTGTTTAATGATCCATTTTTATTTATTTGAAGCACCAACAGAATGCACGCTAGAACTCATTGACCTTCAAAGCAAGGAATCTTTGAAAACTTATCATAGAGAACATTACCTTCTTGTATTTTATAAAGAAGTTCATTCTTTCAATGTATTTGATGAAATTGTCAATTGATCTAGGAAACTGTTATGTATGTTTAGCTAATACATACTGCTGTGACCAATGCTTTTTATGCTGAAAGAAATCGGTTGAGTGTTTCTTATTTAACATCCTTAGAATAAAGACGAAGTCTCATAATAGCAGATATTGACATTATTATAAAAGGAAAGCAAGATCAAAAATCACATTGAATTTATTTTATTTCGTGTTTATATAATTTCTTTTTTTATTACTGTCAATAGTACAGTATTTTTGTAATTCCATATATTTGCTATTAAAATTTGATATTAACAACGTTTTGAACTTTTTAAAAAGCATATTTATATAAAGTACTTTTGTGGCCCAGTTAATATAGCTAAATTTCTAATTTGGCCCAATATGAAAAAACGAAAAAGGTTATATTTTATATGGAGGAAGATGTATGACAAAGTGGAAAAGCTTTTCTTGTGACGCGTTTCGTCTTTTAGGATTTCATTGGACTATGTTTTTTTTATGTTGGTGCGACTACACATGCGCACGGACGAGGGATGCTGAGAATTTAACACCTTTTTTTATATTGAAAGAAAAAAATTAAATGAAATCAGGTAGATAAAAAAAATAAACTTAAAATTCCCAGCATCCCCTGTTCGTGCGCATGTGTAGTCGTACCAACAAATTTAGTCCAATGAAGTCCTAAAGGACGAAACGCGTTACAAGAAAACCTTTTCCACTTTGTCATACATTTCCCCCCATATATATATATATATATATATATATATATATATATATATATATATATATATATATGTATATATATATGTATGTATTACTTAATTATAATTATCAAATCCTCCTAATAATTTCTATCATTTGTATATCATTGCTTGAACCGGCTTCTAATGCTCAAGGTTGAGCGGCTTGGTGATAGTAGTCGTGGCCCCGGGGACACCGTCCTATGGTTAGAGAGAATCTGTTGAGTTCCACCACGGAATATGTGAGCGAGCGGCGCTATATTGAGTCTGATTTGCTACCTCTTCGTCACCGTCGCCCGTTGGAACAGCTGATATGACGTTTGCTTGATCACCTCACTGTCAGGGTTTCAATTCTCCGTAGTGCATCCGCACTGCTGATGAGTCCCAGATATAGGACGAAATGGTCGTCCAGTGCTTTCTGCATTCCGTTGAGGTTTCAGACGCAATGAATTACTTAATTATATATATATATGTATGGAAAACTAATGACAAAGTATAACATTTTTTTGTGTGACGCGTTTCTTCTTTTAGGACTTCCTCGGGCTGAAGTGATGTTTCCTTTAATCACGAAAGGGGCGGTGGACGTTGATATTTTAAACTTTTAACTTAAACAATTAAAACCACAAGCTTAAACCTTGAGTGACCCCAGCCCTTTTGTGAGCTTGTGTAGTTAGATCAATGGAAACATCAACGGAAACATCACTTCAGCCCGAGGAAGTCCTAAAGCGTTTATTGCTGTTTCCGCTTCAGTACTTTTTAAGCATTCTCTAAATTTCTACTTTGTTTTGGATTTCAGAGATCAATTTGTATTGCCATTAATGATCCTAATCTTTTAAAATCATTGATTCTCATGTGACCTTTAACTTAAAGAATTAGAAACAATCTTGTAGTCTATATCTGTCTGTTTAGATTACTTATTTTACTTAAATAACAAATAACGGACTTGATAAATTGTATTCAGATTTAATTTAGAAATATTAAAAGAAATGAATAGATTGCTGATTACATTTCCATCATATTTTTGAAGTCACCTGATGTCAGTGTCAGTTTTGCAAGCCATTACCTGGGATTTCCTTTCTCACCTCGTAGTTGAAGTTTAGATTTGTTATATATGGTTGACAATCGTCGGTAAACGAGTCGCACAGAATAAGACGCGAAAGCTTTTCAGATTTCCAAGAAACGTATTTTGGGATAATTTAATCTAGTTTGAGTTCTTCCTATGCGAAATGAATTCCTTCTGCATTTTGGTCCAAAATGAAATCTTCAGATCAACGAAGGCTTGTTTGTTTGAATGGACCAAAGAAATTCCTGTCCGTTCCGGCAGTTCCAAAGGACATGACTTCCGTTTTTTAAGAGGAAATAATTATGATTTGTCATTGAATGTCTTTGGATGTTTTTCTCAACTATGAATCACTAAGTCATCAGCATTTCCCCCTTCATCATCTGTACTTTGGTCCCAGGGGGTAAAACAGGAACGCTGTTTTCTGTTAGGAGATTCATTTAGTCTGTGGTATGGAATGCTTAAATGATAAGTGTCGGTGTCTTCACACCTGTGCTCGTCTAGAGCTTCGTCTATGAAGGGAGAGTCTCGTTTCTTCCTTTTTGTATACCTGATGTGATTTGGAATCTTTCGGTATTGGGGACTTCACCAGATATGTATGACTTTGTGGACCGATATGAGTTCTGTCAGATTTAGACATTCAGTGGAGCCAAAGCTTGAAAGGCAAATGGTTTCTTGCTCTGGGAGATTAGAACATAAGCAAGAACACTCCTTGTTTTATTTTCGATTCCGAAACCGGCGCTCAGACAGTCGCTTCGAAGCCTAAAGCTCAACGAATAAATAAGAGAGTGTCATTTCCTGGTAAGCCACATCTTAACACAATCTGTTATTTCTTTTCGAAATGCATTGATATTCTTTCATTTTTTTTAAATATTTTTATTGCAGTCAATCCACCTGGCGTGGTCGAAGATGTTCACATCCATGTTAGTTATAATGGAAACGTTGATATCGGATGGAAACCGCCGTCCGACCTTGGAACAGCCGGTGTTGTCAACACCTACGGTATTCGATGGGGTAAAGTGGAACTTGAAATTGAGATGTTGGACTTCATCACCTTGAATAGTGCAGCTCACGTATGGACAGTGCAACAGGTAACATATCCCGCGCCTGACTCATAAATGAGATCCGTGTTTCACTAGTCGTGTGTAAGATCCATATCAAGTACTTCCGGCTTCAAGGATTGTAAGAGAACTGAGCTACCCTTAGGCAATAACGACCAATGTCTCAGTTTATGACACAGGAGCCATTGTATGATTTTTGTGAAAATCTTTTTACTATAATCGATACATTCTTCATTGTAACTTTTCATTCCATTTTATTGCTAGTTTTACACTATCTAAATATTGTTGCTTTTTATCACATCACTCTTTTCCAGTTCGATCAGGGTTATCATAGGGTGATTAATGGCAGAGTGATCAAGAGCAGGGCGATTTGGATAAGGTGATCATAGACAGGGTAATCATGGACGCTATGAATAGGTAGAGTCACAATGGGCAGTGGGATATAAGCTCAGGGAGATCATGAACAGAATGATCAAGGACAGGTCGAGCAAGGGCGGTTGATCAAGGGATGGGTGACTATAGGTAGATTTGAAAGGATTCCTGATTGCCAAAGATTATTTTTCTTCTTTTCTTTATATTGTTATTTTTGCTTATTTTAAAGAAAATAAATTTGTGTATTTACAGAATTTTACCAGAATATTTTTGAAACAATACGAACCTCATAAAATCTACGGGATTCAAGTGAGTTTTTTCATAATTCATTTTCACTTTAAATTTTCGTATATCGAATGTTTTTATAAAAGAAACTTGTATTGCGTTAAAGTATTCTCTATGTTTTGACAAACGCAACGATTTTCAACACTGACACATTTTGGTTAATACTTAGATATATTTAAATTTCAGTTATACTACTTTACCAATTTTCATAAAAAGTCAATATGTTTTTTTAAAAAATTATTCCTTTAAGTAAACAGGATTTCTAAAAATAAATGACTTGAAAAATATTTTTACTTTTCTCTTGCTTCCGTTGGCCGTCCATTTCCTCTTTCACGCCTTTTTATCCGATTTGCTTCATACATTTCTTTCCCATTGAAGATTATTATTATACAGGCTGTCCATAAAGTTCGTGTGCACTTTAAAAAAATTATAACTTTATTTGTATTTGCGATAGAAATAATTTGTAAAAAGGATTAGAAAAAAGTAAATCTATATTTTTTAAGGTTTTATTGAAATTTTATTTAAGTTTCCACATGTCCTCCATCATTAGCAATACAAAGGGTAATACGATTTTGCAGTTCACGGAAAACATTTGCCAACTGATTTACAATAATGCCTGAAATCACATTAGTTATTTTAGCTATACTTAAAACTAGGTACATTAAACTTTATAACATTTTTTTACACATTATTTCTATCGCAAATACAAATAAAGTTATAAATTTTTTAAAGTGCACACAAACATATGTACACCCTGTATACGTTTCTCAGAAGTTCCAAGTTTCGAGCAAGTATTACACGCCAATCCGAGGAAGAAAAGCGTAACTTTAGTACATGCAAACGTGCAAAATATAATATAGAAGATATATAGGTTTCTCGGCTAGAATGCGTAGATCCGTTTCCGGCATGAAAGGGCCGGCGATCGATGAGCAGATAATACTTAGCATAGTCAGAAGCCTACTTGGAACTGATTTTGGAAAGTGTTAGCTAAGGCGATTAAAAGGTATATCAACTCCTTATGGCTCATTTAATGCCAAAATTTAATTTTTCTTGGGAGTTTTGATCATTCCTTTTCCAATAATGTATTGCTGTTATTTTTTCTCTTATTTTCTAATAATATATTGTTGGTAAATATTTTGCTGGTAGTCTTGTTACAAAAATGCATTTTATACTTTCATAATGTTTTAAGCCCATTTTAGGGGTTCACTATTTGTCCATGGCTGGGACCCTATCAGGTGCTTACAACTCCGGGTCAGACTGGACTTGGGAACAACAGTAATTAAGAAGAGGTTCCACGCTCCTAAAAACGGATGTAGTTTATTGTCATACCCAGGACGACCAAAATTCCAGTCATCTGCAAAGTCTTTTATCTTGGCTCTGATTTATTTTTCATAAATAAAAAATATCTTCAGAGTAGGAAATGAAGATTTTGGAACAGGTACTATTTATTGACTATGGCGGTTTTGTAGACTTCTCTATATTTTTGATCGATAATTTCTCCGGCTTTTCCAGGGTATAAGTTGCATTAGTCACTCAAATTCAAAGAATTGTGAACTGCAAAAAAAAGAAAAAAGACAAAAAAGGAAAGAAATAAGACTCGAGAAAGACCAGATGCAAAATACACTTGACGAAGGCCGAAGAGCATAACAGACGAAGAATTATAGGAAAAACACAAAGGACAAGGATGCTAGCCTGACAAACGGATTGGACATTTATTTGTTCCGCAGTTAACAAACTTAATATATTGTTCGTTTCAGATCATTGCTTTATATCCGGGTCAATCATTTGGAGAAGACGAATGGGATCTTTTCACCGTTTACCCTTTTTGCTACAAAGGTATTTAGAGTTTTTTTTACTACAAAGGTGTTTGCTCTTTTTGCTGTAAACATAGCGTTTTTGTTATAAAAATATTTTTTCCTTCGAATATCTCGACATTTTTATACATAGCTATTTAACCCTTTTGCTATAAAGATATAATTACAACGTATAAAGTCTTTTTCATACGAATGTTTACTCGTTCTGCTACACATATATATACAACAACCAAATATCATTTATGCATTGTATTTAACCGTATTTCTCAGCGTCGAAAACGTTGTTGTTTAAAACAACTTTCAAAATTTAACCTGTGTCTTCCAGGCCAAATATTTACACTTACACGCGGAGAACCTGCTTTGGCCGAAAAAGATAAATTAAGAATGGGAGTTCTCATCAACAGAATTTTATAGTTAAATGGTGACTTTCATTTAATTGAAACGACTGATGAAATGTTGATACTTAAGTACTTATAATTATTTCCTTAAATTCTATTTCTCTTTTATAATTTACTCTAAATTGATATTAATATCCGCAGTGCGACAATTAATTAATAGAATATCTTAATTTTATTTTATCAATCAGGACATTTAATTTTATTTTTTGAACAAGGAAATTCAATTGGAATGAATTAAATCCATAATACAGAGAACAAACGTATTTATTGAACAAGGTAACTAATAATAACAAAACAAAAGTCATTGAAACAAAGCAAGTTCAGTCGACCAATGATGACAATTCTAGAACAACGTAACTATAAACAATTTTTTCTATCCTCTGCCAGCCGCTATGATGGAGAAAGCATTACCTCGAACCGTCGCCAGTGAGACACGCTGCAAGAGCCACTCCGTTTGGCGAGGCTCGTTCCTTAATCGAGACGCAATTGCGCCAATCCTCCGAAGAAATACGGAAATGAATAATAGAAAAATTCGAGATAGTTGGTAATTCAAGGAACATTTGAGAAGTTCTAAATCTGAAGTCTGAAAACATTGTTAATAGACAGACCATTGAAAAAATCACAGAAGTAAATAATGTAATATAATGTAACATCTCTCGAGCAGCTAATGGAAAGTTAATGTCAAGACAAAGATGAAACAACAAAAACAAAGAATGTAAAATTAAAGCGAGAAGTTAAGGAAATCAGGTGCGTATTAACGATAGTGGTTTGCAAGAAATTCAAATATTTCGACACGGAAAATAGGACAGTCAAGCGGAAATATGAAATTCCAGAAATCAAGGAAATTCTTAAACAGAAACTGTAATTAAAGGCACAGAGAATAAAACGATATGAAAAACGTTGTAGGTTCTATCAAACATAGATAATACAATTTTACATGGAAATTCGAAAAAAGGTTATAGACGTTAAAAAGCTGCCATCCATTGAAGAAAAGCAAAATTTGGGAAGAATATTCGGAGCAACTCAAAGAAATATAATGACAATACCGATTGGATAGTAAGAACAAAGAAAGAACAAAGAATAAACCTGCACAAGAATGAAAAAATATAAGCAAGAATAATGTAAGGCAAACTCTGGTAAAATCTTCAAAATTGAAATCACCTGGAAATGACAAGATATCCCAACTTTTAGCTCTATCATTTTCATCAATCCATAAAAGCCTTTCACAAGCTTTATAAGTTTTCATGAATAATCTCAATGAAATTCCAGAATGGATGACTGAGGATATTAGATCTCTCTTACCTATAATGAATTTCGTCTTTTAAGGCTTCCTCGGGATCAAAAGAAAAACGAAATAAATAAAATACGTGTATGTATATTTGTGTGTATGTTTAAATAATGAAATCTTATATTTCTCAAGTTACCGTTTCTCGTGATTAAAAAAAAAGAAAAAAGAGTGACTTTTAAAAAGTCGTTATTTTTTATTTTCTTTATTTTTAGTAGTTTGAGTCGATAGATATAAGCCTTCAGAACGAGTAGAAATTAAGAGATTTGTTTTTTTATTCATGTGTTTTTCATGTCGACATTATATTTAAAAATGTTTTCAACTCGAACTTCTATCGCTCCAGAAATGACTTTATTTCTTCTACTTGAATGCTTTATTCATACAAGAGTCAGATCAGGAAACAGAAAAAATATGAGCCATTGCTGAGGGGGTCTTCAGGGGAGACGCCCAAACTTCACTTTCCTGTCTTGATAGATTTCAAGGTCGTTTACGTGGCTTTGCGGACAGGGAACTAATTTTCCACTCTGCATCCTCTTTCTCACAGACGTAATGTCGCACACCAGTCGCTTACACTATCGATATATCCTTGGCAAATGTTCGGACGAGGTCCATTCTTAAGTTTCACCAGCTCAGACCCTCATGACAGCTAAGACCCGCCCATGCCCACGTTTACGCAGTTGTATCACCCTCATTACACCCCCACCGCCGTATTCCAATTGTAAGGAGGAAATGACGCTCAAACAGAATCACTGCTTTGTGGTACAGACTGTCGTGTGGAAGTTTTCCCGATCACAACCATCTTAAAGTCAAGGCTTATTTAGCCTTCATATCCTCATAACCTTCTCTTCATAATCTGACATTTATGTCACGGCACCTCATCCAGTAACCCCCCACCCTTAATGTCTCTTGAGTATTTTATTGGGTGAACAAACAAACAAAAATGTTTAGAATATTGATGCCATATATGGTCCGGTGCCCCTGCTATTTACTTTGAGCGCCTATCAGCAATATTATCGGTCCTGATCTGGCTACTCGGCTTCAGTCACTTTCCCACTGCCGTAATGTTGTCTCTTTGTCTTTTCTATAAATATTTTCATGGTAATTTTTCGAGTGAGTTCTTCACTCTGGTACCGAAACTTTTTGAATTTAAGCGCAGTACTGGTGTCGAGATCTCATCAATTTACAGTTGAGCTGGCGAGATGTAACCGGAAGTTCTATGCTAACAGTTTATTTTCTAGCACTTCTCGCTTGTGGAACTCACTTCCGGCTTCATGCTTTTCAGCCAACTTTAATCTGCAAAAATTTAAATGCAATATCAATCGCTATCTATTATCCTCCTGATTACTCTTCTTTTGTTCTCGCTCCTTAGCAATGTTCCTGTCTCTAACTCTTCCACATGCAGTAACCGCTTGTGTCTCAGTGGCTTTACTGCCTTGCATAGGGTGATACTGATAAAAAAAATGAGGAGAAAGAGTTTTGCGAACAATGAAGAGTCTTTATCTCCCCGTGAATATGAATTTTACGGCATAGATAATAAAAATAAATATTAAAAAATAAAGAAACACCAGGATCTCGCCTAGGAGATCATAAAATTTTCCAAAGAGCTTAGAAACAAGATTAGAAGATTTAACGATTCGAAAACGAGATAAACCACATTGGTTTTCTTGTCTGCAACAGCACTGAATAATACTGTACATCTGGGTTTGATTGTCACTCAGTACCCAGCTATACCCATTAGCTGTCTAATGTGAGTTAATATTGAACAGAGAAAGAATGGCTGATAGACACAGATCAATTAACAAAAGGACTACAAAGAAAGAATTGCCGAACTTCACAATAAAAAAAAAATGAAAAACTAAAATTAAGAAGAGAAAAAGTATATGGGAAATTTAAGAAACAAATACAAGAAGCTTCAGACGGAATGACGAGGGCATAGTTCTTCAGAGGACACCCGAAATGAGAAACAGAGACACAATAGCAATTCGAGCCAATAAGTTTAAAATCGACAGAACAGCGCATAACAGCATGTTTTGGGCATCGTAACTCAGAAGAAGTAAACAAAACATACTTGATTGGATGGGAACTACTATTCACTTGGAATTGTGCAAGCGATTCGGACAAAAATACAAATAGTACAGGATTAATAATTACGAGCAAAATTCGGAAATTATTTGAAATGGTCAAAATATGATTGTCTTTGCGGATTAAACTAGCAGTAAAAATAGCAAAATCTACGGGTCCGGTATATTCGAGGAACCCAGTAAATATTTTCAAGCTGACCGGTATCATACGGTCTGGCAATGTTTGCATATGATGGCGGGAGGATACGTCTTTCGTTACAAGTAAGACCATAAAATCTACTGAAATATCTCGACAGAATCATTCACCTTGTATTTTAGGTTTCTTTAAACTTTATGTTGATAGATGTTAAATTGTTTCCGGTTTTAGAAGTTGTACCACTATACTAGTCAATAATTTATGAATTAATATTGATGCATATTATTTTTTTTATTTACGTCACTTTTATAGCATATGTTACAGGCTTCGTACGAACTTTATCAAAATCGTTTACAGATTGATGTTGAAGAAGAAAAAATTAATATCAGAAAGCAATATTAAAAAAATACAATTAAACTATTTGTATTAGTATAATTTCGTAGATAAAGTATTTTTATCACGAATAATTTTAATTTGTTTTTTTTCATATTATTTTGGGTCTGAAAGTTGTAATAAAAAAAGAAACGAAATGAAAGATTAATTATAATGAAACATTAGCAAGTTTGATATTTTCAGTTACTTCCCTTACATCAAAGAAGGGAGATGACTCTCATTTAAGGTGATTAATGTGGAAATATACAGCGAAGATAAAGATATGTGTTTGGCTTATTAGTGTAAGTCCTGTTATGTTTGCCTTGTGCCAGGTAAATCTAATAAATTAGTAACTTAGTAAATTTTACATTCGGTTTAAAGCATATTAATATGTACTCAATTAATCAGCAAGATTCAAAACATAGCAAAATATATTCACATAGAAAAGTTAATTAAAAAAGCACCATACGCAGAATGACTAATGGCGATAAGTGAAACTGCAGTTGGCTCAGTTTCCAAAATTTCGTATCCAAAATTTTGATAAATTAAAATCACTATGCAAAATATATATTTCAAAGGAATCTATATATTTTTGATTAATTTAAATGTTAAGTTTAGCGGATGCACATTGAATAGACATACAGACTTTTTCTCAAACAGTTTAATTTCTACGTCTAGCAACCTGTGCATTTGACATTTTTAATAAATGAGAATGTGCCTTCCAGCAGGAAACGAAGGCAAAATTTCTTAATTAAAATTTTCAAATATGTTTATATATATATGTATATATATATATATATATATATATATATATAATTAATAAAAATGTTTTTCACTTAACCCATGTTTTCTTCAAAGTTTCGTACTCATCAGGGCAGAGTTAAATTGTTAATATTCCTCGATTATTTTTTGTACTTTTATTGTGGTGGGAGTACGGTGTTGTTGAACGGGAGAATGGAGATCATGTCATAATGAAGACACACTGGCAAGAATGTCCTAGGCCTGTACGAAAAATGATGACAAATAAAGTATAATATATATATATATATATATATATATATATATATATATATATATATATATATATATATATTGTGTACTGGATCAGCAAATCATTAATCAAACATATATTTCTAAATATAACAGGCAAGGAATGTCTATTATGTTTGATCATGAGCCGTTCTAGGCTTCGTACAGTGAGTTTAATTTCGGGTGATAATAAAGACAAAAACTGTCTAACATTTAGATATTTTTTTTATTATGTTGTTCCTCGATCTAAGCTTTCGGCTCACATGAGCCACCATCAGAGTTGATTTATGGACATTGCAACATAAATATTATATATACTTTTTATTTTTTTATTTTAGAATCTTACATCGAAAAACATGTCAAAATCGCTATAAAATTGCAGTCGTGTTTGGAGGCGCATCAAAGCATGTCATCAGGCGATTGTAAATTACTGGCGAGTGAACGATATATTCAGATTAAAAATAAACTATATATATATATATATATATATATATATATATATATATATATATATATAAGTGAACATTCAAGTCAACGTCCAGTCAGTTTCATGCTAATAGCAATCGTTGTACTTTTGCTCGACTATTTATATATACAAGTCACTGATGCATTGTGAATAATCTATTGTATTATTCTAACGGTTATTTTGGTTGGTGGATACAGTTTCTGGACTTTCGAATTATTCTAGGGGCGATTAGGGTGGAATAATTGTGGGTCAGGATACAGTTTCTGGACTTTCGAATTAATCTAGGGGCAATTAGGGTGGAATAATTGTGGGTCAGGATACAGTTTCTGGACTTTCGAATTATTCTAGGGGCGATTAGGGTGGAATAATTGTGGGTCAGGATACAGTTTCTGGACTTTCGAATTATTCTAGGGGCGATTAGGGTGGAATAATTGTGGGTCAGGATACAGTTTCTGGACTTTCGAATTATTCTAGGGGCGATTAGGGTGGAATAATTGTGGGTCAGGATACAGTTTCTGGACTTTCGAATTATTCTAGGGGCGATTAGGTGGGAATAATTGTGGGTCCGGATACAGTTTCTGGACTTTCGAATTATGCTGGGGCGATTAGGTGGGAATAATTGTGTGTCAGGATACAGTTTCTGGACTTTCGAATTATTCTAGGGGCGGTTAGGTGGGGATAATTGTGGGTCAGGATACAGTTTCTGGACTTTCGAATTATTCTAGGGGCGATTAGGTGGTAATAATTGTGGGTCAGGATACAGTTTCTGGACTTTCGTATTATTCTAGGGGCGATCAGGTGGGAATAATTGTGGGTCAGGATACAGTTTCTGGACTTTCAATTATTCTAGGGGCGGGTAGGTGGGAATAATTGTGGGTCAGGATACAGTTTCTGGACTTTCGAATTATTCTAGGGGCGATTAGGGTGGAATAATTGTGGGTCAGGATACAGTTTCTGGACTTTCGAATTATTCTAGGAGCGATTAGGGTGGAATAATTGTGTGTCAGGATACAGTTTCTGGACTTTCGAATTATTCTAGGGGCGATTAGGGTGGAATAATTGTGGGTCAGGATACAGTTTCTGGACTTTCGAATTATTCTAGGGGCGATTATGTGTGAATAATTGTGGGTCCGGATACAGTTTCTGGACTTTCGAATTATGCTGGGGCGATTAGGTGGGAATAATTGTGTGTCAGGATACAGTTTCTGGACTTTCGAATTATTCTAGGGGCGGTTAGGTGGGAATAATTGTGGGTCAGGATACAGTTTCTGGACTTTCGAATTATTCTAGGGGCGATTAGGTGGGCTAATTGAGGGTCAGGACACAGTTTCTGGACTTTCGAATTATTCTAGGGGCGATTAGGTGGGAATAATTGTGGGTCAGTGTTGAGATGTGGAGTGTTTCCACGTGAGTATATGGTAATAACGAACAAACACAGTCGTAGGGAAAAATACTGGTATATTCAGAGAGGTATTTACATCAGAGAGATTAGTAGTAGAACGAACGTAGGTTAGTAGTAACAATAAGTAATAGTAATAAAGTCCAACGGTATCTTTCGGTCGAGAAAACGGAAGTGTAACTGATCACTACAGAAGTCTCACTCTGCACTGCACTACACTGCTACACTACTCATAGTCTCTAGAACTACTGTTCTATTTATATTAATAGGATCAGTCTATTGTGGTTGTTAAGGTGGGTGCGCCCCAACAGTCAGGATACAGTTTCTGGACTTTCGAATTATTCTAGGGGCGGTTAGGTGGGAATAATTGTGGGTCAGGATACAGTTTGTAGACTTTCGAATTATTCTAGAGGCGATTAGGTGGGAATAATTGTGGGTCAGGATACAGTTTCTGGACTTTCGAATTATTCTAGGGGCGATTAGGTGGGAATAATTGTGGGTCAGGATACAGTTTCTGGACGTTCGAATTATTCTAGGGGCGATTAGGTTTGAATAATTGTGGGTCAGGATACAGTTTCTGGACTTTCGTATTATTCTAGGGGCGATTAGGGGGGAATAATTGTGTGTCAGGATACAGTTTCTGGATATTCGAATTATTCTAGGGGCGAGTAGGTGGGAATAATTGTGGATCAGGATACAGTTTCTGGACTTTCGAATTATTCTAGGGGCGATTAGGTGGGAATAATTTTGGGTCAGGATACAGTTTCTGGGCTTTCGAATTATTCTAGGGGCGATTAGGTGGGAATAATTGTGGATCAGGATACAGTTTCTGGACTTTCTAATTATTCTAGGGGCGGTTAGGTGGGAATAATTGTGTGTCAGGATACAGTTTCTGGATATTCGAATTATTCTAGGGGCGAGTAGGTGGGAATAATTGTGGGTCAGGATACAGATTCTGGACTTTCGAATTATTCTAGGGGCGATTAGGTGGGAATAATTGAGGGTCAGGATACAGTTTCTGGACTTTCGAATTATTCTATGGGCGATTAGGTGGGAATAATTGTGGGTCAGGATACAGTTTCTGGACTTTCGAATTATTCTAGGGGCGATTAGGTGGGAATAATTGTGGGTCAGGATACAGTTTCTGGACGTTCGAATTATTCTAGGGGCGATTAGGTTTGAATAATTGTGGGTCAGGATACAGTTTCTGGACTTTCGTATTATTCTAGGGGCGATTAGGGGGGAATAATTGTGTGTCAGGATACAGTTTCTGGATATTCGAATTATTCTAGGGGCGAGTAGGTGGGAATAATTGTGGATCAGGATACAGTTTCTGGACTTTCGAATTATTCTAGGGGCGATTAGGTGGGAATAATTTTGGGTCAGGATACAGTTTCTGGGCTTTCGAATTATTCTAGGGGCGATTAGGTGGGAATAATTGTGGATCAGGATACAGTTTCTGGACTTTCTAATTATTCTAGGGGCGGTTAGGTGGGAATAATTGTGTGTCAGGATACAGTTTCTGGATATTCGAATTATTCTAGGGGCGAGTAGGTGGGAATAATTGTGGGTCAGGATACAGATTCTGGACTTTCGAATTATTCTAGGGGCGATTAGGTGGGAATAATTGAGGGTCAGGATACAGTTTCTGGACTTTCTAATTATTCTAGGGGCGATTAGGTGGGAATAATTGTAGGTCAGGATACAGTTTCTGGACTTTCGAATTATTCTAGGGGCGATTAGGTGGGAATAATTGTGGGTCAGGATACAGTTTCTGGACTTTAGAATTATTCTAAGGGCGATTAGGTGGGAATAATTGTGGATCAGGATACAGTTTCTGGACTTTCGAATTATTCTAGGGGCGGTTAGGTGGGAATAATTGTGGGTCAGGATACAGTTTCTGAATTTTTTATGGTGTTATTTGTTAACTTTAAAAAAAATTATTATTGATTATTTTATTGTTGTTATTATTACGCTAACTTGTATTCATGTGTGCCTTTGTGGTTTGTTAATGTGTTTATTATTTACTTCGTTTATTTATTTGTTTGCTCGTTTGTTTTCATTTATTTGACTTTTAGTTTATTTATTTTTGTTTATTTATTTTTGTTGATTCTTGTTCGTTTTATATATATATATATATATATATATATATATATATATATATATATATATATATATATATATATTTCTCCTCCAGGCTGATATATATATATATATATATATATATATATGAAAGGCGTACCTGTAATTATTATTATTATAAAGAAGGGTACCGAGAATCATGTGAGTAAAATTCCTGAACACATCAGCATCTCAGAGCTACAAAGAATTACTTTGTGTGGAACTGCACACATCATTCTTAAAAATCTCTCCATCTAAACAAAATGTTCCCAAATGTACATAGGTAACTTTCCTACAGTGCCTTTTTACTCATAGACCCCCACGGAGGGGACTTAATAATTAGGTATTTAAAGTTACTCTCTGGCAAGATGATACCACACAATCATAATAATTACATCATATTGAAAATATTAAAAAAATATAATCAAATGAATTGCCCCAAATTGTTCTCCTCAAGCTTTCGTGACTCAAATGAAACCATTTGTGTGGGTTAGGGTTTATTTCTAAACTGAACTCTTATGTTCTCCTGTGTCAAGATAACGGGAGTGTCCGTTATCATTTGCATTAGCATCACTATAGACGTACATGAAAGTCTTTAATAATAGTAATTATAAGATCACGAAACTAAATGTCCACAATTTCTGAGTCATTAGGTGACAATTTCGACTTTTCCACCTAAATTTGTGGGTGGAATTCATGAACATAAAAGGCGTTAAACCTGATGGCAAAGAACAGCGTCAGAAAACATTAAAATTTTAATTACATTTTTAAAACCGGATGTCGAATTGTAACTGTGACCTGATGAAACCTTTTGACATACCTAGATGGTTCGGTATTATCTACGGATTCCTCCATTAAGCGGATAACGAGATCCTTCTATATTAATAAAATCTCCTACGGCTCTAATTAATTGAACATTGATTACACACAACAAATAAGGCTTATCTTTTTGTTAGCTAATGAGAAATACGTTCATATTTCAATTAATATATAAACATCCACATGGAAAATATGATATATATATATATATATTTGTTTTTAATTTGTTTAAACGTTATTTTGAATAGATACTCATATTTGAGTATATGCCCCGTTTTTATTTATTTATTAAGCAGTATATTTATTGATTGACATCTGCCTGTCTGAATATTGATGAAATCTTGCTAGAAAAATATGCGCTTCCCGAGACAATGGAAAACTTTGAGGCAGAAATTTACAAAATAGATTGCGAAAATATTTCCCAAAATACACAGGTAAAACATCCAGGAATTTAGTATTCGGCCTTGCTTAATCGGCGACGACCTTCGTGGCCGAGTCGGTTAAATATGTCGGATCTAACGGTTTCCTTCTGCCCAGTCTGACGCAAGTTCGATCCCTGTCAGAAGGCCCATATTTTCTTTAATAAGATTTCTCGAATAAACCAAAATAAATAAATATACTATTTAATAAATAAACGTGTATATATATATATATATATATATATATATATATATATATATATATATATATGTATATATATATATATATATCCACTCGGATATGAAATTCAACAGATATGAACTTTAGAGAAACTTGAATACACACACACACACACACACACACACACACACACACACATATATATATATATATATATATATATATATATATATATATATATATATATATATATATATATATATATATATAAAAGTGAATATATATATATATATATATCCACATCCACTCGGATATGAAATTCAACAGATATGAACTTTAGAGAAACTTGAACACACACACACACATACACACACACACACACACACACACACACACACACACACACACACATATATATATATATATATATATATATATATATATATATAAAAGTGAACATTGAAGTCAACACTCAGAGGCGACAGGCTGTTTCATGTTAGACGCAATTGTCAGGCCATGAGTGTTGTGTTTTTTCTCGGCTATTTATATATACAGTGGTGTATTGTGGGTAGTCTAATTTGTTGGTTATTTTGCCGGAAGTCGTTTATTTGTTTATTTATTTGGGTTAATTTATTTTGCTTCTTTTTATTTATTTTTATTTGTTTATTTTTATTTTTTATTTTTATTTCTTATCTTATATATTTATTTATTTTAATTTTAATCGGTGTTTTTCTTTTTATGAAACTTTCTGTTTTTTTCAATTAATTTTAGCTTAATATGGAAGGGGATGGGATGGGGATGTTTTTTAGGGAGTAGTTGAGGCGAAATTCTTCTATGTCCATACTGTGTTATAAATGTAGCGAAAGTGCTCTACTGTTTATCAGGATCCGAATGTGAAGAAATATTTATGGGATAAAGTCATCAATATCAGAGATAGAGCGTATATAAAAGTGAACATTGAAGTCAACACTGAAGTCAAAAGGCTATTTTATGCTAGACGCTAGCATTTCATAATATATATATACATATAAGAGAGAGAGAGAGAGAGAGAGAGAGAGGAGAGAGAGAGAGAATGGGTTAGATAGATATTGGTAGTGTGGACGTAGGAATCAACTGTACATTGTGACCGATAGATCGCACTAAGGTGTGAAACTGTCAGTCACCATGTAGGGTTGATTCCTATGTCCATACTGTCAATATCTAATACTGAACACTCTTCTATAAGTAATCTATGAGTTTCTGGTATTGTGGCATTTGTATCTTTTTTTTTATCGGGGATAAGGAAAAATAGCAAAAGTTTATAAATTTAGTATGTTTCGCTGTTATTTAAGCTTCATCAGAAGCCTGCCTCGCCTGTTTTTGTTTTGTGGTGTGAGTATATGTGTGCGTATGGATTCTAGTGGGCATTTTTGTGTCAGTTTGGTCTTGTCCGTGTTTTTGTTAGTTTTATTTCCTGAAGTGACTTGCCTCTATATTTTTGTATCATATTTCTAGTTGGTCTTGTGGGAGTTGGTTGTATCGATACGTGTGTCGATTGGCAGATGTTTAGTATATGTTGGAGTGAAAGACTTAGGTTACGTCGACCGCAGATATAAGGATTTATATTCTTTAAGTTTTGGGCTTTTATGAAAATTGGTAATAAAAAAAGTGCGTCTGGCTTGTGTTTTTTTTGGCAAAGTTTAGCAAATATTTACAATGTTCATTTGGTAAAGAATAACCGAGAAGCCATTTTCATATACAACAAAATAAGAATGATTTTGAACAGGAGTAGATTTTATCGCTTGTTTCCTGTTGAGCATTTGGTTTCTGGTTCCTTCTTAGGTTTTCCCAGTAGCCAATTGCGTCATCTTGTTTGAAGCTAATTGATTAAAAAAAGATTTTAAAAAATAATTGATTAAAAAACTGAAAAAAAAACTTCGATACATACTTAATAAAACGAATCCTTGCTCAAAACTGAAAGACAAGATTCTAAAAATCTTCTACTATTAAAAACCTACTACTACTAAAAATAAAAGCTTAAAAGCTGCAACTATTTTCTTGGATAATAAAACATTTTTACAGCGAGTAAGAGAGTCGTTTGGTTTATATAACATGCAAATGCATTTTTATTTGGATGAAGCATTTAATTTGGTAGAGTTGTCTCCCTTAGCACTGAATTACGGTGACGCTCACTTTTTCAGGTTTATCCTCTTTTAAATAATATTCTTGATAATTAATAAAACTAGTCGACCTTAGGCAATCACATCAGAAGCACTTAGGACCCACTAAATGACGAACACCGGAACAAAAAAATGTCGCTTCTCTTTCAAATACAAGTCCGCTTTTATCAAATGGATGCGGGGCCGTGTATGCGCGCACGTACATTATGATATAAACAAATTAACATCAATTAAAAACATCTGAATAAACAGTCATCAGAAAAACATTGGGATAAGAATTGTCAAATAAATATGAAGATTTAATGGCAACTGAGATTTGTTCAGTCTGCAATAATGAATTAAATATGAACAGACTGAGATAGTATTTTATAGATTTTATATATATATATATCTATATCTATATCTATATATATATATATATATATATATATATATATATATATATATATATATATGTATATATATATATATATATATATATATATATATATATATATATATATATATTATAAATTAACTGATTTAAAATATGGTTTCTTCGCTACAGAGTAATAACTGAAGCTAAAAACTTCAAATTTAATTATACAATTAAATTAAAAGCATTAGTTCTGTTTCATCTTCAAGTGAATTTTGGAATTTTTCCAAAATTCGCTTGAAGATGAAACAGAACTAATGCTTTTAATTTAATTATATAATTAAATTTGAAGTTTTTAGGTTCAGTTTTTGAAACATAGTTATTACTGTGTAGCGAAGAAACCATATTTTAAATCAGTTAATTTGTAATATTTATGCTCTGTAAATTTACATTGAGCACTATTTTGTAAAAATAAAAATATCAATAAGAACACCGGATTATATATCTTACTGTTCTTTCTTTATATAATATTTCTTTATAAACATATAAAATATGTATTTCTTATATATTTTTTATATAATATTTCTTTATAAACATATAAAATGGCAAAAATTTTGCCATTTTATATTTTTAATTTCGCGCATGCGCGTTGTTTGTTTTTGATTTTCTCTTCTGCATAGTATAGTAGGATCAGTTGGGCACAGTGTGTGAGAAAAAGAGCACCATGACGCAATTCACTCCGCCAGAAACGACATGCTGTACTGGTTGGCATTCGCGCTGGAGGCTGCAATACGCACATTTAGGAGAGTTTGGGTGTCAATCAGAGGACAGTGCAGAGGATTCGGAAAGAGCTGGATGAGTCTAATGATGATTTCGAAGATACAGCAGCTCGGAAAACTCAATCTGATCGATCTGATAAGAACTCCCGAATTTGTTGGTGAGGGCCTCAGACTCAACATGTAGGCCTGCATCAAGTGCCTTGAGGAAGTAGTACTGCCCTGGGTCAAGAGGGTGGCTGCTGGAAGATCCTATGTCTGGCAACAGGACTCTGCATTATGCCCCACAAGCAGGAGAACACAGTCATGTCTGTCAGACAATTTCTGCGACCACATCACCCTGTACATCTGGCCATTTAACTCCCTAGACTGAAACCCCCATTATTATAATGTGTGGGGTACAGTTGAGCGAGAGACCCAAAAAAACTCCTTGTAACCGCAAAGATGATCTGAAATCAAGGGTTATGGCAGAATTCAACAACTTACACAAGGAGACCGTCCACAAGAGTTGAAAAGCATTTTTTAACACAGAGATAGGTGTTTTATGAAGTGTTGACATATTTATCGACAGTCTGATGCTTGGTAAATAATTGTATAAAAATTGCATGTCGAATACAACGTAAACACCCATTTTATATATTTTTTAATGACCCACTAACCTTAAAAATTTTTAAATATTTTAACCATTCTAAAAATTATTGAATTTTAGGTACTTTGGCTTTACAGTCTTACTTACGAAGACGGTTGTTTAAACAATTACCAATAAATTTAAAATTTACTATAGTTACCGATCTTATTGTCGTGAATGGACGTCCGTATTTACAAAAATCGACACGTTTATACACAAACACAAAAAAATTAAAATTCTTTTTAAAATACTGGTGGAGGGGGCTGAATTTTAAAATACTGGTGGTGGGGGGGTGGATGAATTTTACTAAGCTTTTCCATTTATGATTAGTAAATACAATTTTTATTTAATAACAATATCACTTGACATCTACAACTTAATACAAAATTTCTGTTTGACCAAAGTAATTTGATGATTTAAATTCTCCGAGGATTTGTCCTTATAACTAATATAAACATTAAACCACTCATAAATGAATTTCACGAAATTTCATGAAATTAAATGAGTATGGTGTAACAAAAGTAAAAACACACACAAAATTACTAAGATTTTATAAAAAAGAAAGTCATTTCATTCGTTTGTGAATAAGTCCTGAATGTTTAATTGAAATCCCACAATTATCTGATTTCTGCAAGAATTTCCAATCCAATATGCTTTTCACTGTAAAAAGACGCTTAAATTTCCTGTACAAATTTATGGTCCCAGAAAAAAACAAGATTTTGACCAAAATTTCGAAGGTTCTAAAAAGGATTTAAAGAAATAATTAATACAAAAAAATTCTTTGATTTTTCCTCTTAATAATAATAAAAATATTTTGACGATAAAACCTTTGTCTTTATTAAATTTGCGGCATTTTTGCATCATTCATACTAATTTTTTAGCGAATCTTTGGAGGTACCTATATATAATGCGCAGTTTCTCCATTCCCCTGAATAACAGCGCGGTGACGTAGCTTGGAATGAAACTTCCGAGACGTGATGGAGTCATTGTGTCTGTATATCCATTTAGTTTTATTTACATTCAGACACAAATGACCTAATTTTTTTCTTATGACCACAACGTTTTGGCCGTTTTGCTCTATCACGTTCTGTAAATCTCTGTTCGAAATTCGTCTTTACCTGACAGACCTTTGCTTTTGTTGACGAGAAAAACCTGGAGCAATTGCCACTTCGGAGAGAGTGTTTCCGCATTTTTCTGGTTTCAGCAAACATTCCTATCGGCTTACCTCATACCAGCTTCATTGTCATAACTACACTACATTTTCATTGCCATACCTACACTACATCTTTACCTTTTCGATCAAATATGCATCACCCGGGGGAGTTCATTTCTACAAGTAGAGTGAAATTATCCCATATACTTTTTCATCACAAATTTATCCATACTTCAGTTCATATGTACAATAGGACGACGTTTGCGACAGTAGATGAAACTCACTTTTTGACAGGGGGGTCGCAAGTCTACACCACGCTAAGAAACATGTTTGACTTACATGGCAAACCAACTGTAAAAAGAAGTGAATTAAGTAATCAAGGAACACAACTTTATTCGATTTTTTCCTCGAATTGTTAATTTAAATTAAATTAATATATTTTATTTTTAATATTTTCAAAACACTATTATTATTAAAGTCTTTGTTTATAATTAACTTTTTTGAAAAATGTTTTGTAGTTTTGCTATAATAAAAGCTTGAACTGAAAGGTTTTATAGAGAGAGCCAATCGCGGATCAACAAAAACGCGGTTGGTCCTGACCATTTCTATGAATGCTGAGATACTACTTCACACACACAGACACACACACGCACACACACGCACACACAGACACACACACGCACACACATACGCACACACACACACACACACAGACACACACGCACACATAAACACACGCACACGTGCACCCCCCACACACGCACACACGCACAAATAGAGGTATCTACCTATCTAGCCTGCTAAAATTTGACTATGAAAAGAAAACTTACATTAATCGAAAGCGGTGATTCTCAGACGGAAAGAACTTAACTCCCAGGGGCCGAATTGTAAATCTAAAGGAGGGAATTTTAGCCAGGGGAAGGAATTGGGGAGGAATATCAGTCGTATAAGTCATAAGTTATATTGGTACAAAATTACTGGAGGAAGGAAATGAGGAAACGTGGGATGTAAGTTTGTTATAAATTTCACATGAGGCGAAGTTCTCATTGCGTAAAAGTGAAGCTGTCATTTTGTTTTCATTTAAAGTTTATTTAAAGTTAAGCAACATTTCGTGAAAGAAAACCGTTCTTCAGAGATTCAGATTTACAGCAAAATAAAGAATGGTTTTGTGGGGGGATGCGCGCTTCTTGAAATGCAGTTATGCATGAGTGCCTAATCATCTCCATGCGAGAGGCTACAATGCTGTTGGCTTATCGCGTCTCTAGAACCTAGAGATTGTATCGTGGACATGCCAAAGAGCTCGGACAATTTCCCAAGTATGCAAATATGTTGGCTGGACTGTATCCCCAACTTGACAACCCTGGACCGACACAATTCCATCAGCATTGAAGCCAAGCTTTTGCAGGCTCAGCTCATTCTGAACTCATTAAGTAATTCAGATTGATGAGTCCATAATATCACATCAGTTTAGGAAGAATTGGAGAAGAGCGCCCGTGCCCAAGAAGAGGTACAATGACAACCTCAAATCAAACTTCAAGTAGGCCAAACTCCAAACGCGTGTGATTGGTCCAAATGTCACAATATATGCTCCAAGGCAGCCATCAACTTCTAAGCCAAATGAGCAGGCGTAGCGCTTCAAGGTGAGCCAAGAAAGACACAAGAAGACATGTCCTTAGTATCTACATCTGTACATTCGTAATCGGCCCCAGAAACCATTTGCGTTGCCCAGTAACGTTGATTGCGTAACACACTCATCTTCCTCGGACTTTGAAAGAATATTATAATGAAATGCATGATTTTAAAACTTTTCAAAAATGCTTGTGATGTTCCAGTCATTTTAATCACTGGACACCAGTCTGTGTCTAAAATAGGATGATATTTAGTTAATATAGTTTGACGAAAGGTCAAACAACAGGACCTCATACTGAGGATCGAATTCAATGCAGGAATAATTAATTCGCGAAGCCGGTTCGATCTACGGCAGTTGTATCAGAAAGAGGGGACTTATACGTTATGTGAAACAACCACTTTAAAATGCGCCGATCATATTTTGTTTTTAATCGATTTAACCCTAATCAAGGCAGTAAAGCCACTGAGACACAAGCGGTTACTGCGTGTGGAAGAGTTAGAAACAGGAACATTGCTAAGGGGCGAGAACTAAAAAAGAGTAATCAGGAGGATAGTGTGACACCAAGCCGTCGGCCCGTGGTCAACTCCCAGTCGTGACGCAAAGCTGTAAGGTTACTTCAACCGGCGTTTTGGGGTTGATTGCCACCAGCCTGTGTCTCGGTCGTTCGGTGGTCGTCGCTACTTGGTGAAATCCCCTGGTCAGGATACCAATATGTGACACTCAGCCGTCCAGGGTCGAATCCAGTGGTCACGGCACCAATATGTGGCACCAGGGTCGAGTTCTGGTAGTCGATGTTAACGGCTTCACCAGTTGTACCGGTCCAATTCCAACTCTTTTGTTCACAGCTCACTTGCAAAGTCTGGTTACTGGAGTAACTGCTTCGATCTCAAGTCTAACCTACCCACGTTGTGACTTTGATCTTAGGTAGACGAGATCAATCAGTCGTCGGGCCGTAGTGCCAGCTGAGTCCAAATTGAAGGTGGTATTGCACAAGCGCAAAGAAAAGAAACAATAAAAGAAAAACCCAAGAGGCTCAAGGATGTTAAGAAATAACAATTCAACTTTATCCTTCTGTTATATACAGGAGCGTGTTTTTCTCCCAGCCTCTTTCCTACGAAATGTGACACTTCTATGTTTCAAGCAAGCTGATATCGTAAGTCAACTAATTTAGTTTTTAAGTTCTGGCTTAACTTCGTTCGTCAGTATAACTTGCTATCGGTAGCATCGGCGAAGTCGGAGGTCATGGAATCTCTCGGTCAGTTTCTGCGAGGCAACACCCTGGTTCAAACCAGCTCAACTCAACTCAACTGCAACTTCTACTGCACTGTCGTGTCTATTGTCGTCTCTATTGTGGAACGACCCATCGTCGTTCGATGATATGGGTACCGACCAAAACCCGGTGTGTGAGCCCGACGCGGCCTGGGGTTCCCGATGATCTCTATTTCTAACAAGAAATCTCTTTGTTGTCAGGACAGGAAAATTGATTATTTCCCATTTTTGGAAAATTAACCACTTCCCATTTCGGGGGTGTCTCCGTCGTTCATGAGGGGAGGTCAGTGGGGAGCTATCCTCCTAGACTCTTTCTCTCTCACATTGATATCTCAGTGGGCGTTAACATCTTCTCCGCCTTTCTCGTCCATTCACCTCCGCCCATCAGCATGCTACCATACGACCAATGATCTCTCGGCAGTGTGGGTGTGGCTACGCTGGCCCCCTTAAAATTATAATCTAGAATTTTTGTTTACAAAGTTCTTTTATCACATGTTCTCTTTCTCCTGGGCCACCCAAAAGTCACTTATCCCACACTCTTACCCTCTCATTAAACACTGTCAAAGTTTGCCATCTGGTTCCCCACTCCAAGTCAGCTTTATCATGGAATCCCTGGCCTGTTAAGAAACCAAATTCTTTTTATCTCGTCAAATCTCAATTCTCCACTTCTAATTTTCTGGAGATTGTCAAAAGTTTACAATTGCCACATTGCCATTCAACACCTTAGCGTCTGTTGGTTAAGTAAATGATAACAATCATCTCACCTATATCGAGACAATGCCAAAATTTTATAATTGCCACATTGCTTCTCTTCGCCTGTATCCAAGAAAAGAAATTAAACGATATGTTGGATATGTCTGTATAGACATTCGTCTCCAACCGAAATTTTTATGACCAGCACCTGTTTTGGCCGATAATACCATATTTGCCTTTCTTTCTATTTCACTCGGCGATAACTCGACTTGGCTAGACCGCACACGTGGCTTCTTCGCGGTTTTTTTTCTTGGAAACAAATTAAAATCTTTGTTTTAACGTCGATCAGTCTATCTTTCGTTATAGCTCTTTTTTTTCGCTTTAAGAATGTCTATTTTCTGTTTTAATTTCTATGGTTAATTAGTTAGCCAATTACCCTAGCTAAATAGTGTCACAATAGTAGATAGCGATTGATATTGCACTTGAATTTTTCAGATTAAAATTGGCTGGAAAGCATGGAGCCGGAAGGGAAATCTATAAGTGATAAGTGCGAGAAAAGAAACTGTTAGCCTAGAACTTGCCGCTACAGCTAGCCAGCTTAACTGTAAATTGGTGAGACCTCGTTGCCAGTCTAGTACTGCGCTTAAATTTAAAAAGTTTCGGTACCAGAGCGAAGAGCCCATCTGGACAATTATCATGAAAGTATTTCTAGAAAAGACACAGGGAGGCAACCTTACGGTGGTGGGAAAGTGACTGAAGTCTAGACACCAGATCAGGGTCAATAATATTGCTGATTCTTCTTTGGATCTTATCAAGGGGCTCGAGATAAATAGTGGGACACTGGACCATATGTGTCAGCAATATTCTACGCATAGACAAATGGTAGACTTACAGATATGTAAGATAGACTAAGAAGAGAAATATTGTCTTGCACGACACATTGAACCAAGCTTCCTGGCAGCTGACCATGGGTTCAATATAGTCTTTTCACTTCATGTCAGCCGAGAACGTTAGCCCAAGAAGGTGCAACGAGTCACTTTCCGGGGGTTCAAGATAAGAAATCCTGATATTTTGGTGGAATTTATTAAACATTTTTGTTTTTTCTTCGCGGAAAAAGTAGAAGCAAAAATGAAGTTCGAAAAATTGGAATCGTCGATTCCCCAAAAATCTTAATTTGGTTCGAGCAGAGGAACTTAAATAAGTTTAATTCCTATTTAGACTTGTCTTCGGAATATTCTAGTGCAGAGCGAAATCATTTTAAGAGTTTGGAAAAAAAGCACGCTAACCACTGCACCGTAATAGGAATGTAATATACCAGAAGCATCTGTAAGAAAACCGGAAGTAGTTTCAGTAACTGGAATCCGGATGACAATTTTTAATTTGTGAAATGTTTTTTTGCCATTGCTTAGGACTAGCATCTATGTAGGTATGAAAATATATTAAAATAATTATTTCATTTTAATGTTCCTAGATATTACATTTCACAAAGCTTCTTTAGAACAATTGTGATTTTAGAAGTATACACGTGTTCTTTATGTAGATGATACCTTTATTTCAGATCAAAAGTTTCACTTTTTTCCAGTAGAAGAGATAACTGATAATTGAACCTAAAACCTGATGATCCCCGTTTGTTTGTTTTAAACACTGAGCAAATTCTTTTGCCAAAAATTCAACATAATCTATTAATGAAGCAAAGATATTAAATTCTTTTTTCGGAGATGGCATTTTGATAGTTTGCAGAGAACATATACACCATCTTTCAAAATGCAATCAAATTTGATGAATATGAAAATTGAGAGATGAAAATTGTTTTTTCATGGGAGTAATTACCGGAGTCTGTAATTACTTAAGGAAATGGTTGCAAGATGGTGAGAAAATATTAATATAAATATCATATAATAAGCGAATGGAGGAAATTAGCCTAGAAAGAGTACAAAAATAGAAAGGGCTGAAAGGACGATCTTCTCTGAATTGTGCAAAATCAATTGCATTTACAAAACTTGAAGTTTTTCTTGAGAATGAAAGAAAAAATTTGAGATATCAAAATTCAAACGGGTCAACCAATTAAGACCACGAGAACAGATCTTCAGTATATGTTTAGATTCCTGAGATGAGGTATTATGTACACTATTTACATTATTCGGTCTATTGTCCTCATCTTTGTCGCCATATTTATTACAACGTTTCGGCCCTTCAGTATCTGTCTATATTTCTGAGATGAGGTATTATGTACACTATTTACATTATTCGGTCTATTGTCCTCATCTTTGTCGCCATATTTATTACAAAGTTTCGGTCTTTCTGTATCTGTCTATATTTCTGAAATGAGGTATTATGTACACTATTTACATTATCCGGACTATTGTCCTCATCTTTGTCGCCATATTTATTACAATATTTCGGCACTTCAGTATCTGTCTATATTTATGAGATGAGGTATTATGTACACTATTTACATTATTCGGACTATCGTCCTCCTCTTTGTCGCCATATTTATTACAATATTTCGGCACTTCAGTATCTGTCTATATTTCTGAGATGAGGTATTATGTACACTATTTACATTATTCGGACTATTGTTCTCATCTTTGTCGCCATATTTATTACAACGTTTCGGCCGTTGTACGCTCCGGCCTTCTTCAGGTCGTTGGAATGTCGAACTGAACCCTTTATTTCGCTCACTGCGATAGACTGTTCTAGTTCCACGTGCCATGTTTAATGGATGTCAGTTGTCAGTTATCTCCTGTTAATTCCCCTCTCCAAGTTCACCACCGCCTTAACCAGGTATTGAAATCACACTCTTTGGATCCTGTCACTGGATCTAACTAACACCTTTATCCACTGTGCGATGTGTCCTTGAGATCACATGGCACAGTGGAAGTAAAAGGTTCAGTTCGACATTCCAACCATCTGAAGAAGCCCGGAGCGTACAACGATTGAAACGTTGTAATAAATATGGTGACAAAGATGAGGACAATCATCCGAATAATGTAAATAGTGAGAATAGACTTTGTCATCCTAAACAACGAAAAGAAAATGTGTTATTGGATGTCATTCTTACAGCTGACCAAAGAGTAATGTTGAGAAGCTGAAAAAAAAGAAACTTGTTACAAAATTAATAAATTTTAGAACAGAAGGAAAACAGTTGTACCCAGAATTAGGGGAGAACTTGCACCAGTCACGTAGAACCTTTCGAAGAGGCTAGAATACTGAAATGAGTGCTGAAGTACTTGGTAATCACTGTTACTGTACTGTCAGTGAAAAGCCGCAGTTATCGTTGGTGGGAACAGTTATCAAAATAAATCATCATAATGTTAAAACGGAAAATCATCATCATCAGAATTAGAGTCATGCTGAGGGCGGTGGGAGTAAATGTCTCATCCAATACTACGACACGTTCATCTGTCTCTAGATAGATTGCCGACTCGGACTAAATACTTTCTGTTTGCTTATTGGTCGACGGATACAGACTTGTTTTGTGTCTACCCAATTTAACTCAAAAGACTTGGATCAACCTGTGTTATGATTTCAGACACTTTCCAAAGGTGCCGCACATTGCGACTATCTCCCCAGAACGATAATAACGACGACACTTTGACTAATCAACTACGGGGTGATTCGAACCTGAGTCTTGTGATCGGAACTGTCACACTTTAAACATTTGCCTGTGTGCCTATCATGTCTTTCATGGAAAAAGATAACAAATTTATGGAATGCTAGGTGAGGTTGTCGATATAATATAATATGTGGTGCACGTAGAATTTTCCTAAATTATTAAATTAAAGGAATTAGCATTATGGAAAAAGGAATTAGGGTTGAAGAAAGCAACGAACAGCAATTTGAATAAAACAGACGATGTTCCTGATTCGACGATAACGACGATCATAGAACAGAACAAATAACGATAGCATTAAACATGGTTGAGATGAGATGAATAGTTGCGGTAGTGATAGCGAAGGAAAACGTTTTGGCAATTTATCCAATTCGTTTGGAAATGAAGGCAGAACGCTATGAATTCCATTTGGCTGTCTGCTGCAAGACAGACGAAGACAATTAAGATGACGCACTTAACTTATTCATCATTTCTCTCTCATCTTGTTTTTTGAGGCTTCACCTTACTATGCTGGCCTGTGTTTACACTCCACACACACCTTATACTTATATAAATACCAACATTACAGTATATATATATATATATATATATATATATATATATACATACATATATATATGTATATATATGTATAAATATATATATATATATATATATACATACATATATATATATGTATATATATGTATAAATATAAATGTATATATATATATATATATATATATATATATATATATATGTATATGTATATATATATATATATATATATATATATATATATATATATATATGTGTGTGTGTGTGTGTGTATTGGAAAGAGATAAACAGCCGCAAAAGTTTTTGATTATTATGTAGATTTTTTCATACAATATTTTGTATATTTTGCTACACGTGTTTCAGATCTTGTGACCCTCTTAAGGCGAAGAATGGTTAGTTTAACATATTATTTAATGTTTTCTTCCTATATTAAACCTTTAACCCTTGTCTTTTGTGTGTAGTAATAGTAATCATCCGGTATCTGAATCCGTCTTGGACAGGCCGAAAAATGTTCTTCTGGTTGAGGGGCTAATAATATAATTAAACTTGGTCAGAGAAAGGGAAAGAGAGGAGGATGTCTTTGTTCTTATCTTTTTATGTCCCCACCCTTTATCTTTTCCTGTTGTCTTTCTTCCTCTATTCGTGTTTATTGTAGGTGTGTGTGTGTGTGTGTGTGTGTGTGTGTGTGTGTGTTTGTTTTTTGCCAGTATGTGTATAGATGTTCTTTCTCCATACCTATATTATGATAAGGAAAACTATATATATATATATTTTGTATAGTGTGTGTAGGGTTTGTGTGTGTGCGCGAGCGCGTGTAGTCCACCTAGTGTAGTTGTTTCTGCCAGTATGTGTGTTCTCCATACATCTATATTATATATTATATTTGTTATGGTCCAGGTTAGGAGCAAGGAAGAACAACACGAACACAAGAGTAGAAATAACGAAGATATATTACACGGAATAATAATACAAGATGTGGAAGGTGTTAGTATGACTGTTAGTCTGGTTTGGAGTGAACTACTATCGGCTCGACTCTATTCGTCTCTCTCTCTTGAGAGGCGTAGTATACATAGTGTTAGGAAGAGTTCATTCTGTAGTTATAGGTAAGGACCCATAACAATATAATAATAAGGAAACCTATATAGTATATACATGCACTTTTGTATGTGTGTGTTTGTGTGTAGTCAGACTAGTGTTGTTTTTTGTTTTGTTTTTGACAGAGTGCGTATATATATATATATATATATATATATATATATATATATATATATATATATATATATATATATATATATATTCATTCTCCATACATATATTTAGCATTATTACAAGAGAACCTATATATATATATATATATATATATATATATATATATATAATTATTTATTTAAATATTATAACATAAATATGTTATAAAATCACTACAAAAATAGCCATTTTGTTTCAACACTCCCGGTGTCTTATCAAGTGATGATGTTGAATCCCACACTGGTGGTGTGCTGGTTTGAAGAGCCACCTTCGAAGTCATTCGAGAGGAAACAATGATTTAGATTGAATGTAGGTGCTGATGGACAAAACGGCAATATATATATATATATATATATATATATATATATATATATATATATATATATATATATGCACTTTGTATGGTTTGTGTTTATGTGAGGTTATGATTTGTTTAGTGTTGGTTTAAATTTGTCTATGAAGTTTTTTTCTTGTATTTGGAGATAAGAGTAATCGTCTGTTTGATATATTGGCATAATTTTAAAATTACCCTTGTTGCATTTGTGGATGTGTTATGACACAAAAAGTTTCCTGTTGTATGTTAATTTAATGTTGCTTTTGTGTAGGGAGAGTCTGTTGTATAGTGCTTAAGTGATACCTATATAAGATTTTGTTGCATTTTGTGCACCTGAGTGCATAAATTAATTTTTGGAGTTACAGTTTAAGTTTTTCTTTATTGTGAATGTTGTTGTGGGGTTTTCAAATGTACCAGAGTTTCCTTCTATAATGCTATCACAAATATCCACATCTTTTTTGTTGCATTTTGTGACCCCTTGTATTTTGTGTTGACTTAATTTGGATGAGGATAATATGTGTTTTAAGTTTTTGATTGGAGTTTACTTTTAGTTATTTTGGCCGTTATTTTTAATATCTTTTATTTTATAATTCTTGCTAAGTAGGTGTAGGTTTCTTGTTATTCTTGTAAATAGTTCTCGATTGTTTTGTTGTATGTAAGAATTTGTTCGTTGTTGCGATTTTTTGGTTTCGTATTTGGTCTAATGGTATTTTTCTACTAGTTCGAAACCTCTGTTTATTAGTGATATGGAGTAGCCTCGTTTATATGGAGTCATAAAAATATATCCTCGGCTTTGTTTGTAAAGATCAAATGTTTTAATTAAGTTTAGAAAGAAAATTAATCCAAATAAATATGTTTCAATGAAACTTTAATTTAAACGTTCAAATTGCTTTTCAGTTCGCAGTTGTCTAGACGTTTTTACGCGGGTGGTTTTGATTCAGTGAGAACAATGCCAAATTTACAAGGTGCGCTTTAATTGTAACTTTCATTTTTGATTCTGAAAATATTTCATTACCATTCTGGGTTTACTTTTATGTGTGACGCCCCTTTCAGGATTTCCTCGGACTGCAGTAGGTTTTATTGATCCCCAATTTTTTATTTTTTTTTTAGATATAGTTAAAAAAACCTTTTTAAACAACATCTAAAATATTATTATCGTTAGATTTACGTTAGAAATATTCAAACACAGTTGCATTCCACATCACGTGACGTCCGCGTCTCGCGACGGACGCTACTTGTAAACAAACTTCTGAATACAGTTATTTCTGATGAAAGATCGGGGCAGATCTGAAATATCAAATATATATATATATATATATAAATATAAATAAATACTTTCACAAAAAAAACATTCAATTTTTTTAATTTGGAACTTTTCAGTTGTTTTCTGCATATTACATACATATCAAGAAAGTATACGTGACTTCTCATTATGCTATATATATATATATATATATATATATATATATATATATATATGTATATATATATATATGTGTATGTATATATATATATATATATATATATATATATATATATATATATATATATATATATATATATGTATATATATATATGTGTATGTATATATATATATTAAACTACTAATAATACTCGGTTGGAAAAAACCTCGGATAGCACAACTTGTAAGTCTATCAAAACAAATTGGTACCCGAGGAAAAAAAATTGAAAAAGAAAGAACTGGAAACATCTGATCAGGGCAAAATAAATCGTCCAGTGCCTTAAGTTTTTAGTCCAAAGAAAAATCCCAAGCGAGTAATAAAGCTAAAACGTAACTAAGTAAAGCATGGATAAATGGAATAAATCCTAAACGAACAACCTACCAAGGTTTCACGTAAACGGATCTTCAGGGTAAGCTGGCTAAAGAGGAAATGACATGAAACAGTATTTATTGATATAACCACTAAAAGCTAAAAACTAATTAGCATAAAACCTCGTGACAGAAGAAGACAGAACCCCCCCCCCCATAAAAACTAAAAAAACAGAGCCTCTATACTAATAACCAGGATTTCCTATGCCTAAACCTATTTAAAATCTCAGATCTTTGATTTAATCAATTATTAGGTTCATTAAAGGTGGCTATTGCTAATTTTTCCTCCATACATAATAAGCAATACCTGTCCCCTGCTTTACGGCATTTTTTCTAGTATTTCTTGTTGGCACCTGCCCTTAAGTGGGCAGGTATCCTTATTTCTTCGGTTACATTTACGGGGGTTGGAGTGTAGGTTGTTCCTGGCTCTTTAGGATTTATTCTATATATATATATATATATATATATATATATATATATATATATATATATATATATATATGTATATATATATATATATATATATATATATATATATATATATATATGAGAATTTTTTAAAATGAATATTGTTTAAATTGTGATTAGATTGTAATGTTATGAGATGGATGGATGTGTCATACATCTTAAAAAAGATGAGGTGAAGGATTTTTGATTTTTAACATATTTGTGTCCGTGTATGTCGTCTTGGGAAAGTAGCAATTCTTTCTAGAAAGGTGAGATTGAGAAAAAAACAAAAAAAACCCGCAGCGTAGATTTATATTTTGATAAGATTCGATAGCAGCACTCTTGAGAATTTTTCTTGAATATTACTCGTTTACTTTTTGCCAAAGTTTGAATTCTGACACTTTGTGGTCTCCACATGCTTTGACTGGCCATCTGATGAACATTCATGAACGGTCTTAAATTTAAAAGCCTTGATAAACAAATGACATCCTTGCTTTTGTATATAAACACGTACAACAAAATAAATCCTACATTACCTTGATAAAAGTCCCGCAGAGCAAGAAACGCGTAGGCTAAGAATAGTTTTTCCTCTTGTCTCCTTTTATTCAAATCTATCTATCTATCTATCTATCTATCTATCTATCTATCTATCTATCTATCTATCTATCTATCTATCTATCTATCCCAGACTGCTCATATCTATCTATTTCAGTCTGTTCTTATCTATCTATCTATCTATCTATCTATCTATCTATCTACAACTATATATACTTTTTGTTAGTCAATCCACCTATCTTTTAATTCTCCTCAAATTTATATTTGATGACATTCTTGATGTTACTACATTATCTTGTTTTAATCTTGACAACGATTTCAGTTTCTTTTTTGAATATTCTGTGATTTCTGTTCAAAACTTTTATGATTTTTAAACTTGACAGGCTGTTTCATGCTAGACGCAATCGTCAGGCCACGAGTGTGTTTTTTTTGTGCATTGTGGGTAGTCTATTTTGGGGGTTATTTTACTGGAAGTCGTTTATTTATTTATTTATTTGGGTTGAATTTTATGTTCACTTTTATATTTACACACGCTCTATCTCTGATATTGAGCATTTTATCCCATAAATATAGCACATCTTAAAACTATAATGCTTCATATATATATATATATATATATATATATATATATATATATATATATATATATATATATATATATGTATGTATAAAGAGAGATATCATATATGTGTGTGTTTGTGTGTGTGCGTGTGTGTGCAAATATATATAAAAATAGGAAAGAATACATTAGGTAAATAATTCGAAGTTCTTTAGTACTTTTGTTTTTATTTAAAAAAAAAAGTGCTCAGTACAAAAGTAGAGCCTAAATTATAATTATTTTTAAAAATATGATTCTTTCACTACATAAGGTATATCGAAAAATATATAGCGAAGGAATCATATTTTTTAAAATAATTATAATATATATATAAGAAATATCAGCATATATATATATATATATATATATATATATATATATATATATGTGTGTGTGTGTGTGTGCGTGTGTAATAGTATATTAGGGATTTAGGCAAATCGTTATAGTAATTCATCGAGTCTGGAAGAAACCTCAACAGAATGCAGAAAGCACTGGACGGCCGTTTCGTCCTATTTTGGGAGTTATCGTCAGTGCACATCCACTACCGAGATTCGAACCCGGGCCGTTTCGATACAACACAAGCGTCATACCAACTGTACCAACGTGGCTCTTGGGGCCTAATCCGTTGAGTTATGAATACTTGGATGAGTATCTCCACGGAATTTGTGAGTAGCGGCACTATAACCAGTCTATTTAGTTTCTTCTTCGTCACCGAGGCCCATTGGTTCAGTTGGTATGACGCATGCGTTGTATCGAAACGGGTTCGATTCTACCTACCTGTGTTACGTACAGGATAACAGAAGCCACTCGAAAGAGATGGAAGGTAATTTACTTAACAAAATATTTGCCCACCAAGCAATCCTGGAGAATTACCCAGACCGACGATATATATCTGACACTCTTGTAGCCGATGATGCAACTGCCTAATTTCATATTTCTGGCCAAAAAACGCCGGCATAAAATGTATTTCTATGAAGTAACTGACTGCTAGACAGTAAATTGTTGATTTTCACACAAATTGAATCAACTTGCTGCCAAGTTAAGGTGAATATTTCTCGTCAGAATCCTTCTTACACATTTATAAATCTACTATTCGTCCGTGCATTGAATATTGCTACCGTTTCTGGTCTGGTGATCCGGTTATATATCTCAAGATTCTCAACAGAATCCATTTTACACATAATAAATCTACTATTCGTCCGTGCATTGAATATTGCCTGTCAGATCTGGCCAGGTGCTTCGGTTATATTCCTCGAGATTCTCGTCAGAATCCATCTTACACATTTAGGAGAGTTCATTAAGAAAATTGCCATGAAAATAGTTATAGAAAAGACACATCACGTCGGTGGGAAAGTGACTGACGTCGAGACCCCATGTCAGGACCGATAATATTACAGAGCATTCTTTGGATTCTGTTGAGAATCTCGTGATATATAGCCGGAGCACCAGACCAGATACGGTAGCAATATTCAATGCACGGACAAATAGGAATTTTTAAGCGTACTACTAGATTGGCAGCTACGTCTCACCGTTTTACTGTTGAAATATCTCGATGTAGCCATAAGTTCTATTCCAATAGTTTCTTTTCTCGCACTTCCCACCTGTGGAATTCTCTTCCAGTTTCTTGCTTCGCTGCCACTTAAAATCTTCAAAAATTTTAATGTAATGTTAATCGCCAACTGTCTTCCTTAATTCCTGTTCTTTTATTGTCCTTTCTTCTCATTAAAGTCTTCTCATTCTCTTCCAATTCCTGTACCCCCCTTGCATCTTAGTGGCATTATCACCTTGCTTAGAGTGAAATGATTTTTTAAAAATTGCAGATATGAAAACAAAAATGATCATCAAGATACTGAATGATATCCCACAGGTCGACATGGTAAACAGTAAATTTAAAATACGTTTTTTTTTTTGTTTAGTGGAAGATGTAGTGTCAGGTGAAATTGGGAAGAATGCTGTTCGCTTTTCGGGGTAAATATGAATCGAGAAAGAATCAAAAGAAGAAATTAGAAGGAGAATTGTTGACAAAGATGTTAGATTATTTTGCATTGATAGCAATTTGTGATAAAGTTTTTGCATTTAGTTTTCTTCAACAAAGTCAGATGCCAGATGGATTAGACTTTATTTGTCGATTGTTTAGTTCAAGGTTAAATAAAAAAAAGCAGCAGTTTCAAAGAAGCTTTTCTTTAATTTCTTGCTAAAACTAATGTATCAGATGAGATAGTTTTCTTTTTTACTGAGTAGGTAATGACATGACATTTTATCAGGACGAGGAGAGTTTTCCTAATAAAACAATAAGGCGATTATTTCATGCCATAAAATAGTTTTTATCTCCTTACCGACACGAGTCACGAGTTAGCTCTTTTAAAATAGTTTTTGTTGGTTATATCTCTCGGTATATATATATAAATGATAGGTGTGTATGCCAATCCATAAAATCTTCTCATTTGAAAACTGGAAATTATACAACGAGCAAGTTATTTTCAAAAACAAAAATTGGGGTCACCATGTTTATACAGAAACGTAATTTTGGAGTAGAAGAAGCAGTTGGCAAATTTTGGACAAGGCGAATGTACTGAGAAACCATTTGACTCAAATTTCTTTTCTGTGAAAATATTGATAGAAACAGGTCATCAAATAAAAGGGGGTCGGGTGAATAATAAAATGAGAATGACAGCAATTGGTCATGTTAAGATAATAATAAAAATGTTCTTGGAGGATATAACTTTTTCAGATTTTGTTAAAAACTAATTTTTTATCGCGTAGGCAAAGGAATTATAAAAATAAGTTTATGCTTAGTATTTTGGAAACAAAAACGCGATTGTAAATTTGAAATAAAAATTACTGAATCATTCGATTAAAATGAAATAATTGTAAACAAATATTGCATGCCTTATATTTTTTTTATTAAATGCTAGTACATGTTTCGAGACCTCTGTTCCCTTCATCAGCCAAAAGATTTACATTGGTTTCCTTTTTTTTATTTAAATGTCACAGTAGAATACAGAGTTGTAACGGACAATAGTTCCTGTTTCTTAAAAGATAATCGAATAATTCACAATTGTAAGAGAGAGAAGAAAGAAAAAGAAAATATTTAAAAATATGTTAGCGCAACATACAATTGTAAGTTTTGTAAGTGACAAATTATTCTCCACCCTCTAACGTCTCACCCACAAGCGGGGTGTAGAGCAACGAGAGACTGGCTACAGTTAATTGTGAATTCTCTGGTCCCACTAATTTAAACTTTCCCAGCACAGACACGCTATGCCATATACATAGCTGCAAACCATCCACATTCCCTCCGCATTCCATCTGTGCGGAGTAAGTCCCACTCGAACCGCTTCTTCCCGTGAACCACTTCCCCGTGGAACAGACTCCCAAGGGGATGTTTCCCCAATCACTACAATGTTCAAGGCTACGGTTAACCGTTATCTTCCACCCCTGTCCGCACAAAACCTAACGCTACCTCAAATGGACCCTGGACTTTGTAAAGGGTGAACGTTACTGTAAAAAAGTCAACAAAATTATTTTTAACACTCAAGACTGTCATATAGGATTTAACTGTTTATTTAAATAAGACCCCCTTTTATCAATCCAGAATAGTTCTTTAGTATCTAATTTATATAATGTGTTCTACCTGTCTATGAGAAAGAAACGATTAAAAATGACATTTTTACTTACAATGGTCATTATTTAACAAATGTATGCAAATTTAGGACTTTTTATCCACAACCAGATCTCCCATTGAACGTTCGTTTAAATCACAAAACATATATATAACTAAATTTACAGATAGCGCTTTCAATTGTATATTATATATATATATATATATATATATATATATATATATATATATATATATATATAATTTACATTATTCGGACTATTGTCTTCATCTTTGTCGGCATATTTATTACAACGTTTCGGCTGTTGTACGCTCCTGGCTTTTTCAGGTGGTTGGAATGAACCCTTTATTTCGCTCACTGGGGTAGACTGTTATAGTTCCACGTGCCATGTTTTAATGGATGTCAGTTATGTGAGCGAAATAAAGGGTTCAGTTCGACATTTCAACCACCTGAAGAAGGCCGGAGCGTACAACGGCCGAAACGTTGTGATAAATATGGCGACAAAGATGAGGACAATAGTCCGAATAATGTAAATAATGTACATAATACCTCATCTCAGAAATATAGACAGATACTGAAGGGCCGAAACGTTGTAATAAATATGGCGACAAAGATGAGGACAATAGTCTGAATAATGTAAATAATGTACATAATACCTCATCTCAGAAATATAGACATATATATATATATATATATATATATATATATATATATATATATATATATATAAATCAGTGTTATAGAATCTATTGGTATTTTATCTTTATTTTAAAACAAAGAACCGAGACATGACATGTGAAAATAATTCTCATCCTTACAAAATATTTTGACCAATTGACGAATTTTTGAATAATCCCCATCCTAGTATGAAAGTTTCAAAAATGGCTGAACCTGTTTGTCATATTGAGTGTTTTGATTCATGTTATCACGTAGAGAATCATATTTTTGATTCTGATTATAAATTTCTTGAATCTAAATAATTCTATGACATTTATAGAGAGAAACGTTGAGGGAAACGAAAAGAAAGGGAACGTGAAATTTTAACAAAATATAGGACATTTTTTTTTTAGTAATTTCTTAGTTTAACTAGTCAGACACAAGGCTATGTTGATGAAGCACAGAGTGAAGATCTAATTCGTTACACTAACGAATTTGTCAGCTAATATCTTTATACAACGTACAGATGTGCTGGGGTGTCTCATCACTGATGTTAATGTTGAGTTCATTTGACAGTTTCGGTTCTTTCAACATCATATCATCTCGCTCAGATAATCTTCGCCATCTTACACCACGTGACAGCAGCAAGCAACGTTTAACTTTCGTTGCATTAAATGAGCCAAGAATGTAAACAATGATAGCGCCAATTTGTAATAAGTGAACAGCACCTTATGAGACGCACCGGAAATCTGACTATAGACGGTGAGACTGGCGCACAATTATTTACAGTTTTAGGGTCCTTTTTTCACTCTGACGTGCCACTATGATGACAAAAATAATAATCTTAATGCTTAGAGTAATCGTGAGTTGTTGAATATATATATATATATATATATATATATATATATATATATATATAATACTGAAAAGGTTAATGGCCAAAGTTGGGTTAGACCAGGAACAGTAGTATTAATACAAACAACCTGACGATACCGAAAGTCTGAAACCAAGGTAGCGGAATCGACTGATCTCCTAATCGTATATATATATATATATATATATATATATATATATATATATATATATAAACCAATAAAACAACTACAATAAAACACCTACAGTAAAATACAGTAAAATGGAAATTAATAAGAAAAACTCGAATATGTAGGTCATTAAACGACCCATGTCCTTTGTGCAAAAAAAAAAAAAAAAAAAAAAATTTACTGAATCAAAGAAATGAAATAACTATTTTTTGCTGACATTGTCAAAAATTTTCCTTAAATAATATTTAATAATAAAATAAAAATTTATAAAATAAAAAAATGGGAGCCGATAATATACATACTTATATTTGATATGTAATAATAATTTTTAAATAATTTAAGTAGTTCTATTACATTTATTTGATTTAAAAAGAAATATAGTCTATTAGTAATTAAGAGTAAAAATAATATTTTATAATTGTAGTTCAATATAACGTAATCTAACCTTAACACCCTTTTAGAATGAATCTTTAAGCATACAAGCACGATTTTAATGGGAATAAAATGCCGAAAACCTTTTTGTCATTGATTAAAAAAACAAAAACAAAAAAACAGACGACATGTGTTGAACGGATGTCAAAATTCGTTGAAAAATGCACCCCTACCATCCGTAGACGTAACCTCTTTTTCGAACGTAACTCAAAATTGATACAATAATAGTTAATAAAAATGAACACGCTACCGCCCCTGTTTGAATGATTGGATTTCTCTGTATCCTTAGAAACAAAGAATTATGAATGTATGTGCTTTTAAAACTCAGTAAAATTAAAAATAAGTTATTCCAAAATTCGGAGAACTAATGCTTTTAATTTAATTATATAATTAAATTTGAAGTTTTTAGCTTCGGCTTTTGAAACATGGTTATTACTGTGTAGCGAAAAACATATTTTAAATCAGTTAATTTATAATATTTATAATAATTTACACTGAGCACTGTTTTGTAAAAATAAAAATATCAATAAGAACATCGGATTATATATATCTTACTGTTCTTTCTTTTTATTATAATATATATATATATATATATATATATATATATATATATATATATATATATATATATATATTTTAAGACAAATTCTGATCAAAGCGTATCCAAATGTGAACAAATGACGTCACACATTATGAAATGGACAAAGTCCGACAATTATTTAAAGACATTTTTATGTTTATACATTCATAATGTGTGACGTCATTTGTTTACATTTGGATACGCTTTGAGCAGGTATGAATGTACGTGAGAGATTCATGGAATATTGAAGCTTAAAGGCAGTAAATTCGACCTTGCTAATCAAATGATCCTCCGTGGCTCGATCGGTTAAGGCACGTCAGGCTATAATGGCGGTTCCATATAGGGTGCAGGTTCGATTCCTGTCGGAGGACGAATATTTTCTATGAAAATTTCTCGGACATTCAGGTCGGTAAATGTTACTAATACTTTTTCTTTATTGCTCCCCTTCTTCTCAGGACTATAGCATATTAGACGAAATATCTGACAGTGTAGAAATGGCTGCTTCTCTACATTCATCTGCAAACATTTCTGTGTTTGGTTAATGCTTATCATGTCTAGTTGCTTAATCCTTCTAATGTTACTAATGTGACCGGTATTCAGACTTTCAATTATTTCGTTTTTGAATCTCTGTCAAATAGTAGATTCCGCTACTCCTTCCGCTAATAATTCTGATCAACATTTTATTCGATTTATTCCTTACCTCCTCTTCTGGTTCTTGTTGAGCATTACAAGTCTGTCCTTTTGGCAATTCGGTTTACTGTGGATATTTCTTTTGACGCGTTTATTTTACAATAGTCTCCCTCCTCCGATTCAAAAGACTTCTTTCTACTACCAACTGAATGGGATTCATTTCGTGATTGTCTTCGCAATGCCCCTTGGAGTTAAATCTTTACTCTTCCCAATTGAAAATTGTACCACTGAAGTTTATTCTTGGGCGAAAACCGACATCAAGGCTTTTGTGCTATATCGAAAATACCAGGTGAAACCAAAATCTTTTCCTTAGTTCACAGCTGCCAGTTCAGCCGCTATAGCCCACAGGAATAACTTTTTCCGGGTATAGCAACGTGATATTTCTGATCACAACAGACGCCTCTTTGTGTCCATTCGTAATAATTTAAAATGTGTCCTCAATGAGTCTAAGTCTTTGCAAACACCGTATAGTCTTTCGCAAGTTTTGGTTCTCATGGCAATCGGCAGCTGCACAATGGTAGGTAAAATAATGTTAAGTACTTAATCCCTCCTCTTTTTTTCTTTAGAAGGAACCGGAAACCCAATCTTAAACAGGAAACAACGGATAAACCCCTGTTTCTGTTGAAAATGCCGGGGAGGTGTGTGAACCGGGCGATAGGCGAATCTATGTACTTCTAAATAAAAAATGAAAATAAATAGGAAATTAAATTATAGTTTTAGGCAGGGACGTTGCAAATAGGAAACAGGGATAAAAAAAATGATAAAAAAAATGAAATAAGATAAAATTAAGAGCAATGTGACGGCGGTGGGTTTCTGGGTGTGGGATTGACATCGAATATATGTATTTTGTTATAGAACTTAGGAATCTGTGAGCTCATTAATAACTATTAAGTAAAAGTTGCATATTTTTTACATTTTGCTCGTAAATTCTCTTGCAATTCTACCCTTGATATCTGCAGTATCTTTGCCCGACTTTCTGCTTAGAACTGATTCGCTAATGTGTGATATGCATATAACGTCCTCCTTGATTTCTGCTACCATATCTAAACTAGGTCCCACTACAGTACTCTTTCTACGGTGTTCTTTCTACAGTACTCTTTCTACAGTGTTCTTTCTACAGTACTAGTTCTACAGTGTTCATTCTACAGTGTTCGTCTACAGTACTCTTTCTACAATGTTCTTTCAACAGTACTCGTCTACAGTGTTCTTCTACAGTACTCGTTCTACGGTGTTCTTTCTACAGTGTTCTTTCTATACTACTCTTTCTACAGTGTTCTTTCTACATTACTCTTTCTACAGTGTTCTTTCTACAGTGTTCTTTCTACAGTACTCTTTTCTACATTACTCTTTCTACAGTGTCCTCCTATAGTACTCTTCTACAGTGATCTTCTACAGTACTCTTTCTACAGTGTTCTTTCTAAAGTACCCTTCTACAGTGTTCTTCCTATAGTACTATTCCTACAGTGTTCTTTCTACAGTACTAGTTCTACAGTGTACTTTATACAGTGTTCTTCTACAGTACTCTTACTACAATGTTCTTTCAAGTGTACTCCTTCTACAGTGAAGAAAAAGTACAGTAGAAAGAACACAGTGTTCTTTCTACTGTATTTTTCTTCATTCCTCTTACTACGGTGTTCCTTCTAGAATACTCTTCGTACAGTGTTCTTTCTACATCAATAGTTCTACAGCGTTCTTTCTACAGTGTTCTTCTACAGTACTCGTTCTACAGTGTTCTTTCTACAGTACTTGTTCTATAGTGTTCTTTCTATAGTACTCTTCCTACAGAGTTCTTTCTACAGTACTGTTTCTACAATGTTCTTTTAACTGTACTGTTTCTACAGTGTTCTCTCTACAGTGTCCTTCTACAGCACTAGTTCTACAGTGTTCTTTCTACAGTACTAGTCCTACAGTGTTCTTTCTACAGTGTTCTTCTACGGTACTAGTTCTACAGTGTTCTTTCTACAGTACTCTTTCTACAGTACTCTTCTACAGTGTTCTTTCTACTGTACTCTTTATGCATTCTTCTTTCTACAGTGTTCTTCTACAGTCCTTTTCTACAGTGTTCTCTCTACAGTATTATTTCTACAGTGTTCTTACCATAGTACTCTTTATACAGTGTTCTTTCTACACTGTTCTTCTACAGTACTCTTTCTACACTGTTCTTCTACAGTACTCTTTATACACTGTTCTTCTACAGTACTCTTTATACACTGTTCTTCTACAGTACTCTTTATACACTGTTCTTTCGGGCTGAAATCCTCACAATATTTAGTATTGTTGAAGTCATCGCTAACATTTTTGGTCGTGATTTACAAACTCTACGTTTCGTTCAATTTCGCAAACTTATCGATGAAATTAGAATAAGATGATTTTTTGGAAAAATACTTTGACAAAAACCCTTAATAATAATAGTTTAATAATTTCTTTAATTTTATTTTATTTTATAGAACTTCATGCTAAACAATATTATTGAAGATTTTTAGTTTTTCATTTTTAACGGCAAAGAATCAATTTGTATGATTTCTCACTCTTGAGCACGCAACATACAAATTGGCAATGCGTAAATATTTCTCTCTGGAGTCAAATTCCAACTTTTTGAAGCGTTTGCCCTTGTGATTTGTTTACGGGAATTATAAACTATAATCCCGTAAACGCAGGGTGAACTGGGACCTACTGGATTCTTGTATATAGTAAAATTTCAAGAAAATATATGCAAAAAAAAATAAACAAAAAATTGCATTTTATTGAATAAATATTTGTTATTTCAATCGAATTTTCTTTTTAAATAGTGGGAGTATTTTGTATGTTAAATAATAAAATTAAAAAAAATGAATGAAAATTTATTGTACTAAACTACGCCCCCCTATTAAAACCAACTGTACTTTGTACCCACTTAACTGTTTACACTTCTCTCCAAGATTTGGTTTTGATTGGTCAATGTATGGCTATTTTAGAAGCCTTTACGGACGGACAGACTGGCAGACTAACGGATGTTACAGAATTTTATATATAGGTTGATGTAAGAAAACGGTTGAATATGGCTGATGGATTAGACATTACTGAATGATTTGGGGGCCATTTCTGAATCTCGATTTTGCAAGTCGATTTAAGAACATAACTTGGGATTATGTCTGGATTGAAATCGTTCGTCCCGTTGATTTTCGTAATTTCGCTCCCAGTGTGGTCTTCATTGTCCTCGTTTAACGTAGCATTTTCTACGGTTATCGGTACCGACAAATGATTAAAGTGCAAGCAAATACAAGTAATAAAAATTGATTACTTTTATTTTGTTTACAGGTGAAGCTGATTTGAATATCGATAGTGAATCGAATTTACGCCAGGTGAATGTTTCTTGGGTAACCGCCAGATGGCCGGTGAAGGTCTGCTCAAATTTAACGAAAATTGAAATGTACAAACGATACGTCGTACGATGGGGTCCAGCCGATTCCACGGACGTCGAATCGATGACCATCACATCTTTGGAAGGAACGGCAATATTCTCTGTGGTAAGACGGGGAAAACATTACAATATTCATCATTTATTTATTCTCTTCGCCCTCTCTTTCCCCAGGACACACTCTCTCATTCCCTTTCTTTTTATCTTACACTCTCTCTTTCATACCTGTCGATCTCGAACACACTCTCTTTCTTTCTGTAAGTCACTCTGTTTCTCGAATCACTGTCTCTCGTTTACACACTCTTTCTGTAAGTCACACTCTCTTTCTTTCATCACTATCTCTCGTTCACTATGTTTTTCTAGGTTACGCTCTCTTTCTCTCATCGCTATCTCGCGTTCACTCTCTCTGTTTCATCACTATTTCTCGTTCACTCTTTCCTTTTGTAAGTCAATCTCTCTCTCTCTCTCATCATTATCTCCCGTTCACATTCTCCCTCTGTAAGTCAGTCTCTCTCATCACTACCTCTTGTTCGCTTTCTCTTTATGTAGGGTACTCTCTCATCACTATCATTCTTTCTCCACACTATCTCGTTCACTCTCTCTTTCTTTGTCACTCACCCTCTCTGATCACTATCTCTCGTTCGCTATCTCTTTCTTTAAGTCACTATCTCTCTCATCACTATCTGTCGTTCACTCTCACTTTCTTTAAGTCACTTTCTCTTTGATCACTATCTCTCGTTCACTCTCTCTTTCTTTAAATCACTTTCTCTCTCATCGCAATCTCTCGTTCACTCTTTCTTTCTTTAAATCACTTTTCTCTGATCACTCTCTCTCGTTCGCTCTCTCTTTCTTTAAGTTACTCTCTCTCTCTCTGATCACTATCTCTCGTTCACTCTCTCATTTTTTAAGTCACTCTCTCTCTCTCATCACTATATCTCGTTCATTCTCTCTTTCTTTAAGTCACAAGAGATCACGTGATGAAACGGAAACAAAATAATGGTTTCTCTTTTCGGGGACGTGTGTAGGAAAAACATGATAAATCGGTTGTGTTATATCGTTTATTTTGAATTTCCAAGGAGTAAGTAACAACATTTCCAATAACATCATCTTTATATAATCAATAAGCAGTCGTCTTATACTACAGGTATAGGATAAATTCATGAAAATTTGCTACATTTTTTGACTACGTCTTATCTGAAGGTCTCCTTATACGCGGAAATATACGGTATATATATTATGGAGAAATAGTTAACCACTTTAGGAAAAGGGTTAGGGGAGAGAGAGTATATTGGAAGGAGAAGTAACAGAAAGAGAGAAAAAGAATGAATCAGAGAGAGGGGAAAAATAGTCCACTTAGTCATACACCCAGGCCAAACGAGAATAAAAAAAGAAAAGAAAAAAGGAAATATTAAACTCGACATAAACAAATGAGTTGAAATAAGAGAATCAATCCTGCCTGTCATTTTCCATAAACTTTATCGTTTTATTGTCGACTTATAAAAGACGTTGGGTGCGGGGAGAAGAATTTGGCCAAATATTCATCACCATCATCCTTGTTATGAATATTTGACCGTCTGCTTACCGATTTCAAAAGTGCTGGCAATCAATGATAGAAACGGACATGAATTTTGCAATTTGACCAAAAGTAAATGTAGACAAAAGAAGAAAATAACCAATCAAGAGATGATGTGTTCTTGGTTGGCTGGCAAAATGACCCGACATTAAATTTTCCTGAAATTAGTTTATTGTCTAATTCATTTTTCCATGAATTATTCGAATCATGATTCTTATCTATATTTCTATCTATGTTTTATTCAAACTTCATCATATGTATAAAAGGTCTGGCCACTAGAAATAGTTGTTAATATTTATTTTGCAGGACCAATAGACGTATTAAATAAGGGCAGACAATTATGGTTCAATTCCTGAGCGGAGAAATTATTATTATTATAAACTAATTTATTCCAGCAAGTGTTTTCACCTTTGTTGTAACCGAGGGAAGGTTACTGAATAGAATAATCACACGAAGGTTGGTAATGAACGATAATACTTAGGACAAGAACAACACATATAAGATTCGCCAGCGGGGCGTAGAAGTCAACTGCTAGAAGTGAGTCAAGTGGATTCCACAATGAATCTCCAGCTGCAGACCAACATACAGTATTTACTACTGTATTTATGTGAATGGGGACATATACATTATCGTCCGTAGGTATGCTACAACAACCTTCATGATTAATATTGAATTAATGTATAATAAAAACATACTTTTTATGATAATAGCCAAAATAATACTTGGATTCCATGGTTTTAGATGCAGACATCAGGACGTATTATTGATTCTATCTACCTTAGTGCTAGAATTTTCCTTTTGGGTTAGGGTTTGGACTACGAAAGTAGTAGTTGTATTTATTTTCCATCATGGTAATATTAGCCGTTTCCTTATAACGAAACAGTCATCAAACAACCACTGCTACTGTTGGTTTAAAGTCTTAAAATCTTCTAATTAAAAGATTTTTTTTTTCTGGAAGGTTGGTTTCTCAAGTCTACTGTTATCGCTCTTTCTCGTATTGATTGGAGTTTCCTTTCTAACCTTTTGCTTAAAGAAGTGTGGAACATCAACATCTTGATTATGTCATTATTTTCTCTTCGAGTGATACGTGATATTTATTTTAGTTGTTGTTGCTCTTAAAAGTCTTCAAGTGATGTGGTTTTTGTTATTTAGTAAAGTTCAGTGTGATTCTGAGCGCCAGTCCGCGAAGTTCGAAGATGGCTTGTCCTCTCTAAGACCTACTGGGGTCATTCGCTCGAAGCCATTTCAATCATTGATCTGAGAAAACGTTTGGATACAGGGAACGATGTGTATATTGTCGTCATTTTATATTTTTAATGCGCATTGTTTGTTTTTGATGTTGTCGACTCCATAGTAGAGTCAGTTGGATAGCATCTGTGAATAAAAGAGCACCATGACCCAATTCACTCCACCAGAAATTTGGAAACGGCATTCTGTACTGCTTGGTAGTCGCGGCGGAAGCTCCAATACGAACATTTCAGAGTGTTTGGATATCAATCTAGGGGCAGTGCAGAGGATTGGGAAAGAGTTGGATGAGTCTAATGGTGTGACGAAGGTGTCTGGAGTGATCACTAGTGATGTCGACGTTATGCTTCCTTTCATCTTCCCACAGGGCCTCAGACTCAACATGGAGTCCTAGAGCAAGTGCTTTGAGGAAGTAGTGCTACACTGGGTCAAGAGGGTGGCTGCTGGAACACCCTTTTTCTGGCAACAGGACTCTGCACCATGCCACACAAACAGGAGAAACCAGTCATGGCTGTCAGACAATTTCTGCGACCATATCACACATTACATGGTGGCCACCTAACTCCCCAGACTGCAATCCCCTTAATTATAATGTGTGTGTGCGTGCGTGTGTGTGTGTGTGAGTGAAAAAGAGCAGTTATGTTAAAGGTTATAGGCGTGGAGAATCTTTAATCTTAATTCTGCTTTGTCTATTTTTTCATAGTCTCTAGTCAAAAGCCGACTTACATTTGGATTAAGTCAAAATAAAACTAAGTCATTCAAAACGATGATTTGACTTTCCACTCACTTTAATCATTTTGACTTCATTATTTAGCTAAATTTATCGAGATTAAAATGGCCTTAATAAATGGCAAAGATTATTCGTACATTATATGACGAAAATAAAATAAATGATATTTTCTTTTCGCAGAATACTTTTCTTCTTTTCAACATAACGCAACCAGGCGTGCCGTATGGAATGATGGTAAGCGATTTCAAGTTTTTGATCTAATTCATCAACTATCTTTATTGTTGTTGTAACCTAGGGAAGGTTACTGAATAGAATAATCACACGAAGGTTGGTAATGAACGATAATACTTAGAACAAGAACAACACATATAAGATTCGCCAGCGGCGCGTAGAAGTAGTAGTCAATTGCTAGAAGTGAGTCAAGTGAAAAAAATGAAGGATAAACTGAGAATTAAATTGTGGTTGTGACTTATTTGTTCTGTATTTTCTATTTTTATTTACATGGTCTTATCTTTATGAACCCCCCAATCCTTTTTTCAATGTTTGTTTAAATTAATCAATTAAAAACTTAAAATTTTCACTTGTTTGTTGATAAACTACATTTCCTAATTAAATGTAAATGTTTCGCAAATATATTTTGATTAAAGTAACAGTATTTTATATATATATATTTTTTAACCTTTTTGTACCTGGTCTTAAGATTTTGACCAGGGGTGTACGTAATAAAAGTTTGATTAACAAATGAACACAAAGCAGTTTCAGTTTTAAAATAGAAGGACCGGGACGATTATTCTTTTTTGGAGAACAACCCCTCCAACGGGACATCTTTATTCCAACCATTCGTTTTATTAAAGATTATTTACAGTCGAACTAATGTCCTCATTTTTGCTGTTAATTTTACAACATTTCGGCTGTTATTGCCTTCGACCTTCTTCAGATGTCCAGGACAAGATTAGCAATAAACAGAGCTTGATAAATAATACGAAAAAATAACAACTTCAGTTAACCCTAAACATGGGCAGCAGAACAAGAACAATATATACGTTGTGGATTAATTAAAGGGTTCAGTTCAAAATTTCTTGATAGTTTCACGAGTTAACAGAAATCTGAAGAATGCCGAAGAGAACAACGGCCGAAAAATTATGATAACAACAACTATGATGACATTAGAAACGTAACTTGGGTGAATAAATACATGAAAACTAATTTATCAATAGTAATGTTTAGTCATGAATGTAGAACTACATTGGATGAGGATGATGGCTTTGAAACAAGTTGGATTCTTCATAGAAATGGTCAACATAAGACAACAGGTAGAGTAATGTTTTCGAGTATGACTGTCAGCAGTAACATTCTAGGCCTCTTCAAATTTCATACATGGAGAGAATTATTATAAGTTCTTATACGAAGATTTTTTTAGTATTATAGGTGTTTTTCCTAGGCCAGGAGTCGTGTGTTGAGCACAAAACTAAAAATGCTGAGTTAGTTGAGAAAACAAACAAACATTTATTCTATCGGGAACACTTCGCGCAGAGAAAATTTCAAGGAATGTTCTGAAAATTCTTTAAAGAATTAAGAAAAAGTTGAACTTACTTTGTTGGTGATTTAGAGAATGAGTTTTAAGACATGTTCAGCGCGTTCTGGGTATGACGATAAACTACATACCGGCAGCAAGGCCTCTGATCGGATGATTGGAACTTTTGAGGAGCCGCAGTTGTTCCCTGACCCGATATCGTAGCACTTGTTAGGGTCCCAGCTATGTTAACTCCTAAACAAAAATCAGCAGTACATGTTTAGAATAAAATACCCAACAATACATTTTTTATAGCAAAATGGCAGTCAACGTAACACTAAAAAAATATAAAAAATACATTTTTATAGCAAAATTGCCAACAACACCTTTTATGATCTACAAGACTAGCAGCATGACCCGGCGTTGCCCGTGCTTCATTCAAAAAACGTACGACTCATACAGCAATCGCTATCACTTGACTTTAAATATTTTTGCCCTTCCTTGCCTTTAAAGGAGTGCCCTTTGCCGTGCTGATGTTGCTACATGCCTTAATTCTTGCCTTACACTGCGAATTTTTTCTAAGCTCTATACTAAACATTAAATCTGTTACGAAAAAAGAACTAAACAAAATGAACACAAAACGATCAGCTTTAAAAAAGGACTCGTAACTGGAAAAACCGAATGAAAAAAGAATGTTAACAACAAATATCTTTTCACACCCAACCCAGTTCTGCGGAATCAGAATTAACGTTGAAATTTAAATTTTTCCCACTTGTGACAAATGCAGCTATCGATTTTTTTGCATGCTAGTTAACATTCGTGTCAGTCAGCTGTTGGCTCTCACATTGGCCAATAGAATCTTCCTGCCTATTCGTGACAGCCAGCTATAGGTTCTCACTCTGGCCAGTAGAAAATGGCCGCAAACTACATGAAAACTGCCGTAGAGGCATGAAAAATTATTTCCACTATCGATGGGATTTGGGAAATGCAAAGTCGGTCTTGGCCTTTCCACTGACTTGGAGCATGTACATGTAAATTTTGGTGCAGATTCGTCGAAAATTGCGGCCGTGCATTCGTCACACACACACACACACACACACACACACACACACACACACACACACACACACACACACACACACACACACACACACATCCTGCCTTTTATATATGATCTATAAGCTATAGATATAAAAACATACCTTTACTCTAACAATATCTAATTATGTATAACGTTATTAACGTTATCTGTAGTTTAGAGCATAAAATTGCGTTCGGGATATTTAGATTTCGGCATTAAATAACCCATAGAGATGTTTATATGTCGCTAGAAAGGGGCTATAGACCGATGCTTATCTAGAGAAAAGGTTTAACGCCTGCTACATAGATAACAATCGAGAAGCCTTAAGAAAAAAATTAATGCAAGGAAAAGTTCTTTTTCTTACAAATCAATATTTCAAATAATTGTAGATATCCCATTTGAATTGCATACGCTACATTGTTCATATAAATATTGCTTCATATGGCATATTAATCACAGAAATATAATTATATCTGTTGGTTAATACGAATTTCATTAAGAAAACATTAATTTTATTTCGCTCACTAGGGTAGACTGTTCTAGTTCCACGTGACATGTTTAATGGATGTCAATTATCAGTTATCTCCTGTCAATTTACCTCTGAAAGTTCTCCACTGCATTAGGCGGGTATTGAACTCACAATCTTTGGATCCTGTCACTGGATCTAACCAACGCCTTTATCCACTATGCCATGTGTCCTTGAGGACGATAGTCCGAATAATGTAAATAGTGTACATAATACCTCATCTCAGAAATATAGACAGATACTGAAACATTAACTTGTACAATAAAACATCTGACATATTGTATAGTCAGACTGAATTAGCTAACGCATTGAGTCAGACAGATGATCACTCCATCAATATGCGAATAAAGTACATGATAATAATCATTATCATCGTAATCATCTTAATCATCTTCATCACCATCATCATTTCGTTTTGTTTTCGGCTTAATTTCGAGTAACACACCCACTTAAGACGATGTGAGAATGTTTGAACATTCCCCTACCCGGCACCCGGCCAAGATACACGAACTCATTCATTCTATTTCCTCTTGGTAATTGCTTTCAGTGTTATTTTATACTCTTTCAGGTGATTCCCGTGAAATCCAAAGACTATTTACCGACAGATGAAGATTGGAAGAACGCCACATCCTATTCGTTTATTGTCCAATCGAAAAGCCGCAAGGAAAGTAAGCCAGCATTTCGTCATTTATTGCTTCATCAAAATCACTTTAGGCTTGGCAGTCTCCATTTCTGACTTTTCCATTCATTTTAGATTTTCTTCCAGTCAAATCCATTTTTCACTTTTTTGAAAATTAAGCTTTAAAATTAATGAACTTATGATATGTAATGTCTAGCTTAAAATATTCGTTCTGTTTTTGTTTTTTTTTATCGCTAGAATGCATTCGAAATGTTCAGTTTGAAATTCATTTAAGAAATTCACTTTTCATTTTTATTGACACAGCTGGGCATTTAGAATAAACTTAATTAAAATTTATCTATTTTTGTTTATTGATTCTAACATCGAAATAGGGTGGATCATATTAGATAAATTCCATTTTTGTTTATCAGTTTTATTCTTCCAAAAAAATAAAATTAAAGTATATTTTATTGACCATTACTTACAATGATATCTTGCTATTTATACGAGAAGCCTTCGACACATTTGGAGTAAAATTCAGCAGGTTTTGATGTGAAAAATCATGAATATTATTTATATCCTTTTAAGATTATTTTTTTCAATAATAACGTGATGAAGAACACATATATTAAACAGTGTCGTAAATATAATATTCATGAGATGGAATCATTCTTTCTTGATCTGTACATATCTAATTGTGTTCTCAGACTAAATCAACGTTCTTATTAATAGAATTATATATATGCTGGGAGGTGGGGTTAAAAATTTATACAAAAACTTCGGTTAGAGTTATATATGAAGAGGAAGCGCTGAAGATGTAGAGAAACGAAGCTTTAAATTGCAATTAGCCGAATTCATTCTACTTTGGTAACACTTTTGTTTTTATCTCATATTGTAATAACAGTAGATTTGATAAGAAAGATGAAATATCGTAGGAATCTGGACGAAAGATTAGTACGGATGACTCAGAAATCAGTGCACTTTCTATACATTTTCACCTTAGTTAATTGCTTTCTCTTTTAATTAAAGCAATATTCTTTAAGTCGAAATTATGGTCGGATTCATTAAGATGGACGACGAATGCATTGAGTTTGTTGTTTTGTAAAAAATCCCCCCTTTTATTCAAATATTCTTCTATTTAATTTTCTGGCGATCTCATGCATGTATTTTCTGTGGAGTTTATTACAGTTAAATTCCTGTCCTATGTGTTTTACTTGTTGATATCTTGCACTGTATTAATTACCGTATTTGCTGGCTTATTGGACGCGGATATTGTCAAGAAAATGGACCCCAAAATGACCCTACGTTCAATACAGCAGTATCATGTCTGAGACGGACATGAATACCTGGAAAAAAATTGGGTCCACCAGGAATCAGTGTACGCATTGAGCTTATCTCTGAAACAAGGTCTCCTGGAAGTGGACAAACCTGATATCAATGAAAATATCCGTGAAAAAATCACCCAGGAAAAATAAATTACGAAATTTATGGAATTGCACAATATTTTGCTGTTTGTTTTATAGAAATAGCAAATTTTTGAGAAATATTTGCTTTGACTGGTCTATTGCTGCTTGCTTTGTGTGTTTTTGCTGATATACAGCTACTGGAATTTGCTTTTCTGCATGTATGCTATAGGACTTCATTTACCAACAAGTACCAAATTTCTGTTTTATTTTACCTATTACCATATGTACCAATGATCACTGATATCAGATTTCTTTGTAGCTATTATGAATTTATTGTATGTGAAGATATTGCTCCCTGAAAAACAACAAAAACAATGCATGATGAAATGTACTAAAATTATTATTTTCTAAACATGTCCTGGTAATTAAACCATACCTCACTTCTATTTAAAAAAAAGTACTAGTCGTATAATTTGTACTAATACTGTAAGTGTTTCTTCATGGTTAGTGAGAAGGTCACATAAAGGTGAGGTTATAATTTTGATTTTTTGGGGGATGTGATGTGTTCATTTTTTCCTAAATATCCAATGCACCGTCTCGTTTTATGAAGATTATTTATATTATTTATCACGTGTAGTCAACAGAATCGTAAAGTGATGAGTTTTTGTAATACCTAAATGAATGTTTCATCTTCTGTGATCTGTATTCCTTAAGGATGCAGGCGATCATGACTCTTCTCAAATACCCTGTCCTGTGTGGCTATTAGAAAGATTTGTTTTTACATTATTAACCCCTCCCCCCACCCAGGCATTTAAAGAAGAAAGTTAGGTAAGTTGTTCTCTGCTTCCCTTTTTCCCCATTGCCTTCTATATGTCATGTGAGTATTTACTTCTCCAAGCCCTCTTTCCTCGTTATGTGTCTTAGAAATTTCAACTTTCCCTTTCTGACTTAAGCATGTTATCTTTTTGTTTGAGCATACTGAAAACTTCACCGTTACTCACATATCTTTTGCCTTAGGTTTCCTTTTCATTTGTGGGGAGATGTCCAGCATTCAAAGCAATATAAAAGGACCGATATTACATAGCAGTTCAGAGCTCATTTCTTTGTATCTAACGAAATTTTCCCGCTTCTTGATACTTTGCTTAGCATTTGGAAGGCATCATTTGCTATTTCAATGCACCTTCGGTTTTCGGTGTCATATTACTCGTCGTCTGGTAAACATTACCACATAGCTAAAATTTGGATTTGCTTCATTATGACATCTCCAATTCGTAGTTCGTATCCTCGGTTGTTCCTCTTGCTGACAACCATACATTCGGTCTTCTTACAATTGATAGTTAGTCCTTTCTTCTCACTTTTTTACTATCACCTCCTGGGATGTTCCTCTTGCTGACAACCATACATTCGGTCTTCTTACAATTGATAGTTAGTCCTTTCTTCTCACTTTTTTACTATCACCTCCTGGGATGTTCCTCTTGCTGACAACCATACATTCGGTCTTCTTACAATTGATAGTTAGTCCTTTCTTCTCACTTTTTTACTATCACATCCTGGGATGTTACTCTTGCTCACAAACATACAGTCGGTCTTCTTACAATTGATAGTTAGTCTTTTCTTCACACTTTCTTTCACAATCACCTGCTGGGCTGTTCCTATTGCTAACACCCATACAATCGGTCTTCTTGCAATTGATAGTTAGTCTTTTCTTCGCACTTTCTTTTACTATCACATCCTGGGCTGTTCCTCTTGTCGACAACCATATATTCGGTCTTAAAATTGATAGTTAGTCCTTTCTTCTCCCTTTTTTGAATATCACCTCCTGGGCTGTTCCTCTTGTTGGCAAACATACATTCGGACTTCTTACAATTGATAGTTAGTCCTTTCTTCTCGCTTTTTTTACTATCACCTCCTGGGCGGTGCCTCTGGCTGACAACCATACATTCAGTTTCTTACAATTGATAGTTAGTCTTTCCTTCTCACTTTCTTTTACTATCAACTGCTGGGCTGTTCCTCATGCTGACAACCATACATTCGCTCTTCTTACTATTGATAGTTAGTCCTTTATTCTCTCTTTCTTTCACTACTTTCTCTAGGAGTTCCTACAGTTTCCTTTCTCTGCTATCATCTTCTGTGTCATCCGTATCTCTTATGTTGTTAAGATGTTCATAGGACTTCATTGTGTCGTTCCCTATCAAATGTTTTGACATAATCTATAAAACATAAATACATGTCCTTTTACTTCAAATCTTATTTTTATTGGTAACCGTGCTTGAAATAAAGGCCCTATTATTTTATTTATTTATTCATTTTAAGTAGTGTGCATTACGACTGCGCACTCGTACAAAACTTAAGAAAGAAAATGTCGCTTAGTGGTTTAAAGCACATCGGATCAGATGGTCATTTCTCCTACAAATAGAGACGCAGGTTCGGACGCTGCCGGAGGGCATATCTTTTTTTATTCATTTTTTTTTTCGAATGCGCAGGTCGAAAATAAAAATAAAAACGATGCGTTTGTTTCAAACATGGGTATCTAGAAAAAATGACGTTTAAAGTAATAAAAATATCGGATTAAAAATAAGTTCATTATTTCTTTAGAAACATGTCCTTTTGCATTTGCATTGCTCTTTCTAATATCATTCTGATCATAAATATAGCATTCCGTATTCCAGTATTTTTTAATAAAATTGCATTGTTTTCGTTTTATTTCTGCTACGTACTCAATTCATTTGACTGATGGAGCTCATATTAATTTTTTGAAATCATTCAGGTTTTTAAATTATCTTATACACACACAAGTGCAACTGATTACAGTACCCTATTTTCGCAATAGATAATCAATATTCTAAGGAATGCCCTTTAAAAAATCTAAACTTTGAATGTTTTTGTTTTTTTTCAGCGAAGAAGGATATGAATTGGAGGGGTCTGGCGGTTGGTCTGGGCATCTCCATTTCAGTAATGCTCCTAAGCGGAATATTTATTTACAGACGGAAAAAGACGAAATATCTGGCCCGACTGAACGAAGAACATGCCGTATCTTCGCAGCACATCTATTATGTCCAACCAGTAGAAAGGTTAGTAGTCTGGTTAGTAGCAATAATAATAATAATAATAATAATAATAATAATAATAATATAATAATAATAACAACAACGATAATAATAATAATAATAATAATTCTTCTATGTAACGTGCCTCATCAGGACGTTGTCGGTCATGGCCCTCCACAATGTTTTTTGTAGCAAGCATTCTTTGTAATTATAGTGCTCACTATCAAGAGACTACATTTACAGCAATGAATAAATTAAATATTCACTTATCTTGTTCCAATTTTGAGTTTTGCGGAGATTACATCCTCCCTTCAGCTGACTTGATTGTAAAAACTGAATTTATATTCAGATATTTTTCTTAAAAGACGTTAATTAATTTTCTTTAAAAGACTTTATTGTGTGACAGAAACTTATCTTTAATCAATCATATATATTAGATAATATTTTGATATAATCGAAAGTTTATGTCATAAATTAACGTTTTTTTTCGGGAAAATATAATTCCTGAAAATGAATTAAATTTTACAATCAAATCATCTCAATAAATTCTGAAAAGGGATAAGTGAACATTTATTTAATACCATATATTACTTCAAACGGTATTATAATGGATACTCATATTTGAAATAGACGCCTCATTTTTATTTTTATTTTAAATAGTGTGTTTTACGTCTATCGACCAGCGCATTCGAAAATCTTAATAAAGAAAACTAGATTTCTCGAATGCGCAGGCCATATATATATATATATATATATATATATATATATATATATATATTGAAAAACTAGGAGATCAGTCGATCACGCTACCTTGGTTTCAACCTTTCGGTATCTTCAGGCGATTCAGGCTAAATAATTTCCTGATGCTTTATTATTTAAAAATAAATAAATAAACACACAAAGCGAAGCGTAATAGAAGGGGGGAGAAAAGCAACCTCCTCCGATACAATTTCAATACACTTGCTTTTCTCCTGTTTCCTGGTTTAATTCAACTCTGACAAATACCTTTTTACGATTATATATATATATATATATATATATATATATATATATATATATGAAAAGTGTATGTATATAAATATATATATATATATATATATATATATATATATATATATATGTGTGTGTGTGTGTGTGTGTGCAATATATTATAAATATTATTTATATATTATATGCGTGGTACTTATTGAAAAGCGCTCAATATCAGAGATAAAGCTAACATAGCTGGATTGATGTGAGTTTGCGAACCTGGGTTTCACGCCTTTGGGATCGTGTTTGTCTGACGATCGCAAAAGCGTGAAATCCAGGGTCACAAACTCACATCAATCTAACCATATATATATATACACGCACCTATGCACACATACACACTCACACACATACACACATTCGTACACACGATGAGCACACATACACACTCACACCCACATATACATACACACAAGCAGGCATAAATACTCATGCACACACACATATATTCTTTAAAATTTGCGTATAAAGGAAGAGTGCTAAATATTAGAGATCATCATCAATATTAGTCCCAAGACCGGGTGTGGTCGCAGGGTCGCAAGGTCGTAGGGTCGCAGGACCGCAAGGTCGCAGGTCCGCAAGGTCGCAGGGCCGCAAAGTCGCAGGGCCGCAGGGTCGCTGGGCCGGAAGGTCGCACGGTCATTGTACAGCTGAGCATCTAACCAGTCCCTCCCACACATCTGGCTTGAAAGACGAAGAGGCATTCATTAATACGTTGCGTATCTTGGGCAAAAGTAAACCTTGCTGTATCCATCTCTCTTCAGTTCTTCAATCCACGGTCACGGAAACAGTGTCATTGATTCGTTAGAGGAAGAACGACCGTTGATTTCTGTCTAGCAAGCCCTCCGACCAGCGATGCGATGTCATCATCGTACTGGCTGCTACACTGTGCAAGATGGCCGTTGAGCCTACAAAAAGGTTTACTGATGAGGGAATCAGTCTAGTCGACGATGATCCCACCGTACGTCAAATATCAGAAGAGAGAGAGAAAGAGAGAGAGAGAGAGAGAGAGAGAGAGAGAGAGAGAGAGAGAGAGAGAATTAATTCATAGATATACAGATATATACATAGATGTCGACACTGTATGGTGACTGTCACGACTCGCATTTAGAGTAGGTCTGAAGATTGGATTGAGGGGTAAAATTCAGTCACCAAGAAGCTCTGATTCCTCTTTTTCTCTGTCTCTCTTTCTCTCCCTCTCTGTGTGCGTATATATATATATATATATATATATATATATATATATATATATATATATATATATATAAAAGGCAGGATGTGTGTGTTACGAATGCACGGCCACAATTTTCGACGGATTTGCACCAAAATTTACACGCACATGCTCCAAGTTAGCGAAAAGGCCAAGGCCGACTTTGCATTTCCCAACTCCTCATGCTTCTACGGTAGTTTTCATGTAGTTTTCGGCCATTTTCTACTGGCCAGAGTGAGAGCCTATAGCTGGCTGCCACGAATAGGCAGGAAGATTCTATTGGGCAGCGTGAGAGCCAACAGCTGACTGACACGAATGTTAACTATCGATAGCTGCATTCGTCACAAATGGGAAAAATTTAAATCTGCATGGCACTTTACTCCAATTGACTCATTCGCTAGACAGGTATACTCGACTACGAGTGGCCAGCTAGACATACATACATTGTCATATTCACAACATTTCAGCCGTTGTACGCTCCGACCTTCTACAGGTGATATTTGTTGGAATATATATATATATATATATATATATAAAAGGCAGGATGTGTGTGTTACGAATGCACGGCCACAATTTTCGACGGATTTGCACTAAAATTTACACGCACATGCTCCAAGTTAGCGAAAAGGCCAAGGCCGACTTTGCATTTCCCAACTCCTCATGCTTCTACGGTAGTTTTCATGTAGTTTGCGGCCATTTTCTACTGGCCAGAGTGAGAGCCTATAGCTGGCTGCCACGAATAGGCAGGAAGATTCTATTGGGCAGCGTGAGAGTCAACAGCTGACTGACACGAATGTTAACTATCGATAGCTGCATTCGTCACAAATGGGAAAAATTTAAATCTGCATGGCACTTTACTCTAATTGACTCATTCGCTAGACAGGTATACTCGACTACGAGTGGCCAGCTAGACATACATACATTGTCATATTCACAACGTTTCAGCCGTTGTACGCTCCGACCTTCTACAGGTGATATTTGTTGGAATTTCGAACAGAACACTTAATATTACCTGAAGAAAACCCGAGTGTACAACGACCGAAAAGTCGTGAGTATGGCAATAAAGATGAGGGCAATAGTTCGAACAATGTAAATAGTGTATATATGGTAAAACCCTTCAAGAAGAGAAAGTACCTCTTGTCCAAAGTGAGGTAGTGAATTAATTTTGATAAAGCCGAGCAACGTTCGGTTATTAGGCGATTGTTTGAAATTCAGAAGGTGGTTCCAAACATTTGGACTATAGAGAATATGAAAAAAGGTAGAAACACAATTGTCGCCATCGTTTTTCTTTCTATTTGCACGTGTAGGTATTTACCTCACACTCATTTGATCAGAGCCACTGACATTGTAGAGCCGAACTGGGAAGTGCCGTACCAAAGTCTACGCTTTCAGGAAGAACTTGGCAGAGGAGCCTTTGGTAAGGTTTTTAAAGCGGAAATAAATAGCTGTTGGTTGCTAAGGAACAAGCAGAGCGAAGACCCGCCAAAAAGACTTACTGTAGCTGTAAAGATGTTACATGGTAAGTTTAAGTTTTTTGTAATCATTTCCACCCGAGTAAAGTGATAAAGTCACTAAGACACAAGGGGGGAGGTACTGAGAGTAAAATAAACTGAAAAAAAAAATTATTGTGGAGAGAAGACAATAAAAGAACAGAATTAAAAAAATCAGATGATAACTGACGTTGCATTAAAACTTTTGAAGTTCGTATTTAACAGGAAGACAAAAGGACCGGAAGTAAGTTCCACAAGTGAGAAGTGCGAGCGAAAAAGCTATTAACATAGTACTAGTAATTTCAACAGTAAAATGGTGAGACCTATTTCCTATCTAATAGTTCGCGTAAATGCGTGAAGACGAGGTATTAGAGAAGGAAGCTCATTAGAACAATTGCCATGATTTGATCAGAAAATTGAAAAAGACTTTAAAATGCAACAATTAAACACTCGTCAGAAAAAAGGTTGTTATGAGGTAAAGTGTTGCATTATGATTGTCTCTTTTATGTTGGTGATGTGGACCCGAAGTAGGGGCCACGGAAGGAAAACACGGAACACGGGTTAGAGGTAAGAAAGATATATTAGACAGAAAAGTTACAAAGAATAGTGTAAGCAGAGCTTACTATCCAGTGGTGTCCGATATTGGTATCGTACGCGGCTGCGCATTACTGGTGCTACTACTCATGATACTACCATTCACATAATAATATACTACTGGGAGAGTTCATGATGTAGGGAAGTAGCGGTCTCACCCCCCCTTCCAAGAGTTTTCCTCTTTTTTTCTCTCTCTTTTATGTCGTTTACAAAATGAAGATTTTAGCCTTTATAAAAAAAATCTTCAAGGAAGCGTTTAGAAATAAAATAAAAATACGCATATTTAATTTTTATAGTAAAGTTCAACAAGTACAAGGATCGACAGCCACTTAATGTAAAGGATTAGTGTGAAAGATGAGATCGGAGGAAGTAAAGATTATGAGGATAAGGAGGATAGATAAAGATCCATTCTTAACGTCATCACAATGATGTATTATTTACAGTTTTAAATTTAAGATATAGAACATTTTTAAAAAAGCCTCTTTCTGAGGAGATTCAAATTTGCATGCAGAAGAATTTGTTTCGAGGAAGAAAGTTTCACCATTAGGTTATGAAAGGCACGTCAGAGAAAATAAAAATAAAAATGTTAAAAAGACTTTCTGAGTCAGATTAAGAGTCAATATTCACTTGTTAAACTTTGTTGATAATTTGACTTCCTTTTTCTTTTTAAGAAATATTCTTTCTTTCTGTCTTTCTTTCTGTCTTTCTTTCTTTCTTTCTGTCTTTCTTTCTTTCTTTCTCCTTCTCTCCATCTATGATGTTTTCATATTTTCTATATCTTTTTTATGCCTTCCTTTTCATTTTCTTCACCAATTCATTGTTTCTATGTAATCTTATTCTTTCTTTCTTTCTTTCTTTTTCTTTTTACCATTCAATTTTTCTTTTTCTTTCCATCTCCCTTTCTTTTCAATAAAACTCTCTTTCACTCCCACTTCTTCTTCATCCTCTTCACTTACTTTCAAGATTTTTTCCGGTTGCTTATTCCTCTGATATATAATGGACGTGGACTTTCGTATCCTTTCAAGTTGACAGAGTGCCGACCAGAAGTGGCGTTGAGGGTACTCCAACCTCTTCGCAATCACTATTGGAGAATTCTGCATCTGCGGACAAAATTCATATAAATGACAGAAAATTTGCACTTTCATCCGACAAATGCGATCGACATATCAACAAGACGATTCTTTTCCCGCCTTACTCACCCAACCCAAATGTAAGACTTCCAGTTTCATCGACAAGGACACGTAGGCAGGCGTGCGCATGCGTGCCCAACGCACGCACACACACACACAATTTCTTTTAGGGAAAAAATAATTTTTCTTGAAAACTGCAAAACTCATTTGCTGAGGAAGAAAAAATTATGGAATTATGAAACTACCTAAAAAACGATAGAATATATCAAAAATCTTCTTTTATTTTTCCTTAATAAGCCGAATAATCGTTATAGATATGTAGATATTTAGATAGACATATAGATAGATAGATAATGAACATAGACATGAAAAAACTGTAATAGATAGATAATGAACAGACATAGCTAGATAGCTAGCTAGCTAGCTAGATAGCTAGCTAGATAGATAGATAGAAACAGATTGAGACAGAGATATACATGGATTGAAATGGCTAGACATGAACAGATAGATAGCTAGATAGACAGATATAGAAAGGCTGAAATAGTTTGATATTAACAGACGTATCTATATGTCTAACGTACACATAAATACACGTAAATACCCGTATGTACGTAGCCTCTCTATCGCCGTTTATTCTTCATATCAGGCGCCTGTATCCAACAAACATGCAAATTTTCGGCAGCCGCTGACAAACACTGAATGTACATATGCATATGAAAAGCATGCCACACATACAGTGTAATCCACCTTATACATTAACAGGTATAGGCTTAACAAAAGTTCACTCGCCCATGTCAAGACACTGGGCGAACAGAAAGAACAAAGGAGACAATTCAACCCAGACAATTACAGATTCCACTTCCGAACAAAATCTATGCTCTTCAACGGGGAGGGGAAAAAACGACACAATTTGGAAAGTGAAAAGCGCTCTCGAAATCGTCGCCGTGTTACGAGAAAATGTCAGGTTTGTGTGTGGTTTTTCCATCTGTTGAAGAAAATCTGTCTGATTGAGAATTGCCTGTGTGGATGACGAAATGAGAGGAAAAAAAATGACAACAAAAGCGTTGACTTTTCAGATGGTGTGCTTATTGATAGATGAGAAGAGAGCAATCTCCAAGTGGCTTAGCAGCGCAAAGGACTCTGCACTAGCAGCAGCAGCAGAAGAAGAATATAGAGGGGCAATTTCTTTCGTACCACTCGTTCTGTCAAATGAAAATAGAAAAGACAGGCTGTTTCTGACATCAGGTGTTAGGGACTGGTCGGTCGAGCACTAGGGTACAAAATCAACTCCAGGCGTCACATTTAAATGTCAATTTCGCAGACACCGAACCCTTTCTTTTAAGACTTTCTCTCAGGCTTGGCTGAATGCTCATAACAACGGGCTTTACCAACGAGATATCTCAAGTTCAACATCATGCGACAGGTTGACTAAGGTTTTTTTTTCTACAATATATTTCTACTTCTACTTAAATGTTTGTCAAAAGGAATGTGGATTAGCCTTAGCATAAACCACATCTGACACAAGGGCACAGTTATTGAGCGCCCTATTAAAATAAATCTCACTCCAGCTAGCATTGGTATAAGTATTAGAAATTATTATTGGATTACTGTTAAACAGATAAGAAATTAAGTTCTGCATTAAAAAGCATAGAATATCCTAGGTAACTCCATTTTTCACCGAAAACAGCATAGCGTAATGAAAAAGGCCACAAACTTAATAAAAATAAAGTGTTATCGTCAAAATGTTTATGTTATTATTAAGATGAAAGGCCAAAGTATTTTTTGATTATTTTTTAAAATTTTTTAACCCTTTCTAACACGTTAGAAATTTTAGTTAAAATCTTCTTTTGTTTACGTCATCGCAGTGGCATAATAATTATATTGATTTTTTGAGCTTTTTTCCGTTGAAAACAAATTGATTTGGAAA
>OZ038512.1:82176961-82229461 GCA_964036315.1 Acanthosepion esculentum
ACAACATGGCAGTCGGTGCCCCACCCACGCTTTTTATTTGAAGAATTAAAGAAGTCTCTATAAAGAACATGATTTGACGGAACGCTGGGACGATGACATCAGAATCAAGAATGAAAGAAAAGAACCAAGGGTTTTCGCAGCACGATCCCCAGAGATGATTCATATCCTTTCATAAAAACACATTTCCTGTTCGGCATTTATTTACTTTTATTATTTACTTTTCTCACCAACCGTAAACTCACTCTTGCACTCACTCTCACACGCATACATATATATACAATTATATATATACCCCAATATATATATATATATATATATATATATATATATATATATATATATATATATATATATTTTTTAAAATAGCTTTTTTGTGTGTGTGTGTCTCTCTCTCTCTCTCTCTCTCTCTCTCTCTCTCTCTCTCTCTCTATATATATATATATATATATATATATATATTTATATATAGACACAAAAAAGCTATTTTAAAATATAAATATATATTTTAAAATAGCTTTTTTGTGTGTGTGTCTCTCTCTCTCTCTCTCTCTCTCTATATATATATATATATATATATATATATATATAAAGAAAAGATATTTTCAATAAATGAAAAATCATTCTTGTAGCTTTTATTTTAATTTTAATTTCAAGCTAATAGATTAAGTTTAATATTTCCAATAAGTAAAATACTTTGCTGTATTTTAAAACTAATTCAAATTAATTGGAATTAGTGATTTTAAATCGCTAAAAATGTTTGATTTAGCAATATTTACATTTCTGTCAGCACAACGCAATTCTCTTTATTAAAAAAAAAACGTTTCAAAAATAAAATATACTTTTCTGAAACTTTATTTGCGGAAAACTAGTTAGTTTAAAGTTTAATTAATCTCATTTAAAACAAATATTATTTACTTTTAGTTTAAAATATCGTAGAAAAGCATTTTGTAACACAGAGGTGGGTGTGTTTATGAAGTGTTAACAGCTCTTTTAACAAACTGATGTTTGGGAAATTTAACAAATGTTTTCTACGGAGGACATATCTGTAAAAATTACTTTTCATATAATTTTTTTAACTACCAAATAATCTTTAAAATGTTGGTTATTTAAGTATTTTATTGTTTTATTGAAGTTTAGATACTTTGGCTTTAAATTTATTATAGTTACTACTCTGATCTGTCTATCTATCTATCTATCTATCTATCTATCTATCTATCTATCTATCTATCTATGACCTTTTCATATTTATCTATCTATCTATCTATCTATCTATCTCAGTCTGTTCATATCTATCTCAATTTGTTCATCTCTCTGTCTCTGTCTCTCTCTCTCTCTCTCTCTCTCTATCTATCTATCTATCTATCTATCTATCTCAGTCTATTCCTATCTATCTATCTATCTATCTATCTATCTATCTATCTATCTATCTATCTCAGTCTGTTCATATCTATCTCAATTTTCTTCATCCCTCTCTCTCTCTATCTATCTGACTCAGTCTATTTATATCTATCCATCTATCTATCTATCTATCTATCTATCTATCTATCTATCTATCTATCTATCTATCTATCTCAATTTGTTCATCTCTCTCTCTCTCTATCTATCTATCTATCTATCTATCTATCTCAGTCTATTCATATCTATCTATCTATCTATCTATCTATCTATCTATCTATCTATCTATCTCAGTCTGTTCATATCTATCTCAATTTGTGCATCTCTCTCTCCCCCTCTATCTATCTATCTATCTATCACTGTTCATATCTATGTTTCTATTTAAAACTTGCATGTATTTTGCCTGATATAATTGATATATCTTGTAACCCATAAACAGATTAAATCTTATTTATTTCACTATTAATCGTTTCTTTTAACGTGGATGATTGCGATACTTCAATGTAAAAAGCATTTGTCAGAATTTCCGCGTTTAAATAGTTTAATGACGCTCCGATCATTTTTATGAAATAACAAATTTCACAGAATCTCATAAGAAGTTTCAATAAAAGATGAAAACTAATATTTAGTTGGAAATTTTCTCAGACGAGAAGAGAAGGCTTCATGCCTTTCGGAAGTGCAATTACGCGAAATGAACGTAATAAAGTAGCTAGAATTTGAACTTGGTTTGCTGATTCAACTTTCGCAATAGAGCAAAGATATGAAATTGTTTAGGGACATTTTTCATTATTTTTATGAAATAAAGAAATGCACACAAACAAATCAGATATGTCAATAAAAGACGAAAGTAATATCTTCTAAGGGAAGTGATTGAAAAAAAAATGCATCGAATCATCACATCTACGGGTATCGATTCAATTCGATTCTGGACTGTTTCGATTAGGAATGTCCCAGCATTCTTGTAAAAACCATTGGCATTTTGTGTATGGTGTAAGTTTTGACTGAAGTCCACTGATTGGGTACACCACAGCAGCTCTCCATTTGCTATTGTCTTCAATATGAATAGATTTGACTATCGTCCGGTTCACACACCTCCCCGGTCTTTTAAACGGGAGTAGAGGTTTATCCCTTGTTTCCTGTTTAGGATTGGGTTTCCGCTTCATTCTAAAGTCTTTTAGTCATTCTCTTTCAATCCCAGTAGGCCATTGCGTCTTAGTGGCATTATCGCCTTGCTTGATTAAAAAAAAAGCAGGTTCTGATTTAACAGCATTCTTCGAGTCGTTATCATTTTGAAAATCCATGGCCGAATTCTTATGATTTTCAGCGCATGGTGGCATAATCTATAATTTCTAATGAGTCATTCTTCATGAGTTCTTGAATTCGATACAAACGAACTACATCTTTTCCAGACATACAACCTAACACTCTAGACGATTTCTCCGTCGTGTTTGACCTTTGTTTTAAAGCTATGCAGATGGAATTACTTTCCTCCTCTTCTCGTCTATCTCTGACCATCACACCCAAAAATGTTCAATTTGGTTCGTCAATTTCCATCATTACAGACTTCAAGCTCCAATTTTTATTCTCTTTGGACAATTGAAATTTGCTGTTCTTTCAAGAAAAGTGTCTCTTTTTGTGGGCCTCAATCCTATCATTATAATATGGTGATTTTTACAATGCTTACATTCATTTTCAAACTCTATTTTTGTTTTATATTATTTCTTATATCAACGACAGTTTTCACTTGCTCATCAAAAGTCAGGGAATCCATTTGTACACTAGTTTTTATGGATTGTTCAAATGTGGATTTATTTGAAGTGTCACCGACGTCTTTGTAGATGTTTCTGGCATTGTAAGCAGTACGTTTCAAAAAATATTTACCCTGTAGGGCGACTTAAGTCCATCTTTATGTCCATCTCTATTTTAATTTCTGATAACAAACTATATGTTTGGCCCATCGCTTCATGTTGAGTGTAGCAGAAAAATATTATAACTTAAATTTATTATCTACAAATAAAATGTTAAAGTACCTTTCGAGCTGTGTCGTTAAATTAAGTGAGAGTTTATGAAAAGCTATTTAAATCATTTCCGTGAAAACAAATAATTGAATGTTTTCATTTCTCCTATTTATATTACGGTAAAAAATGCATAACAGAAAATAATATTGGAAAATTAGTTTGATATCTCTTAAATAAAATGGCCCTTGTTTAAAAGTTTCGATTCATTCGTTCAATGGCGAGAAGAGAGGAAATATCGGAAAAAGAAGCATGTACTGTGTGTTGTGCCGCTTAGAGTAGAGAGTTTCTTTAACAATTTGACCTTCGAAATCCTTTTTGTACCTATAGTGGAGTAATGGATACCGATTGGGGTTGTCGAATCGGAGGGCCGAGTTCGAATTCCAGTCGAATCCATTACATACACTTACTTGCTAATACCCTTAGGAAAGGTATGAATCTTCTTCTTCTCCCCCCCGCCAATTATGGGTAAATAGCAGGACAGACCAGGTTCTATAGCCTTGGATGGTAACTGTTCTACCGCAGAAAGAAATGACAACCTACTGCGGGAAAATATGCCTCGTCAGTCATCTATCGAAAGATACATGATCGCCTAAGCGTGTATCAGGAAGGGCACATAACTGACTGACTGACCTATAATGTAGACACTGGGAGAAAAAAATCAATCAACTCCACCCATAGCGAACAGGTTTTATGCACATGTCTCTCTCTTCCTATGTCTCTTTACTTTCTCTTTTTCTCTCTCTCTCTTTCTTTCTTTTTCTTTCTTTTTCTCTTTCCTTTTTTCTATTACTCTCCTTTTTTCTTTCTGTCTTTCTCTTTCTCTCTCTCTTTCTCTTTTTTTGTGTCTTTTTCTTTCTTTCTCTTTTTCTCTCTTCTCTCTGGCTCCACTTGTGTATGTGGGCACTAAAAATAGATTACTACACGTTGTAACAACGATCTTCAGGAAGGATTTGATAACTGAGAAAGCTCTCCCAGCGATTCCATAACTGCAGAGATTATGTAGCAGCTCCGAGACCCTATTTTGACAAAGGCCTTTTAGATATCGACGGTAATGGCACTCATGATGAATTTATTGTCTAAAGTTTCGCCGATTCTGTGAGTAATGACACTTAAGACATGGGTTGTGGATCTAGCAGGGTTGAATCCATATCGGTTATCGCTCAGTAGGTTGTGCCTGTTGAGGTGTTCAATAACCTTCTTATTGATCATAGATTCGAAGAGTCTGCAGATGACATTAAGGAGGTTAATGGTCGATATTTCAACAGGCGGAAGCGCTCATTCGCAATCTTAAAAAACAGGGCACACAGTTGACATCTTCAATTAGATTTGGGAAGCATTTCTCCTTCCGGCGGCAGTTGAATAGCTTTGCCAGTAGGGGAGATAAATCTGGACTGATATTCTTAAGAAAAAACATTGGAATTTTATTCAGACCGGTGAAATTCTTAGAGTCAAGGATTTTGATAAATCTAGAAACTTCCCGTGAGATATATTATCAGTATAATAAATGCAGGATCTGTGCAAGATGATCTTTAATACTATATGTTTATCAATATAGAATTATAACCAAATTGAATTTAATTTTCCGAATTTTAAGTGGCGAAGAAAAGAAAAATATTTTAAAATAAAATATTTTAAAAATATAGCTTTGACATGTCTTTATTTTTGTAATTTGTTTGCAGTTTTGGCTAAACTCTCTAACGACCACGTTGAAATTGGAGTAGATAAAATAAAATTATACTTTCTACAAATATACATCATGTCTCTAATGTGAAAGATGCGAATCGAACCCCTTTCGATTTCATTCTGTCGTATTTTTATTGTCATTTTCTTTTTTCATCTCTTCATACCTTTGACTGATTTCGTTTTCTGATAAAAGGCGCTGAATAATAATAATAAAAAAAAGATCAGTATAATTTGTTTTTTAATGAAATTCCATTCGTTTTTATTTGGGTTTCCCTTGAAAATAAAAGTCGAAAAGAAGACACGTCAGAAAGAAAACAAAAGGAAACGAAGATTAATGACTTTTTTCTGAGGCGATTTCAACAGGAGCAACATCTGATAAGTTAGTGTAGAAATATTAGCATAGCACGCGCGCTTATATATCTTTTCCATGGACCTCGTATGAGTCTGGGCAGCTGCTGTGTTAATGTGTATGTGTACGCGCGTGCACGCGTGTGTGTGTGCAGCTATACGTACGTTTGTGCGTGTGTGTGCCTGCGATTGTCCTTCATACTCAAGTTCATGTGAAAACTTTAACGTTTCTCACTATTTCATCTGTTTTACCTTTTCTTTACCTCTCCTCCTTTTTTAGGCTTCGTTTTCCTTTGAGATTCTTTCTTTTACTCTTCTTTTTCTTCCTTCTTTTTTCGTCTTATTCTTCGATTTCTTTCTGTTTTCTAGCCATCATTCTTCTTCCTCTTCAGTCATCATCTTCTTCTTCTTCTTCTTCTTCTTCTTCTTCTTCTTCTTCTTCTTCTTCTTCCTCCTCTTCAGTCATCTTCTTCTTCTTCTTTAGTCATCTTCTTCTTCTTCTTCTTCTTCTTCAGTCATCTTCTTCTTCTTCAGTCATCATCATCTTTTTCTTCTTCTTCTTCTTCAGTCATCTTCTTCTTCTTCTTCAGTCATCATCTTCTTCAGTCATCATCATCTTCTTCTTCTTCTTCAGTCATCTTCTTCTTCTTCTTCAGTCATCTTCTTCTTCTTCAGTCATCATCACCTTTTTCGTCTTCTTCTTCTTCTTCAGTCATCATCTTCTTCAGTCATCATCTTCTTCTTCTTCTTCAGTCATCTTCTTCTTCTTCTTCTTCTTTAGTCATCTTCTTCTTCTTCAGTCATCTTCTTCTTTAGTCATCATCATCTTTTTCTTCTTCTTCTTCTTCTTCTTCTTCAGTCATCATCATCTTCTTCTTCTTCAGTCATCATCTTCTTCTTCTTTAGTCATCTTCTTCTTCTTCAGTCATCATCATCTTCTTCTTCTTCTTCAGTCATCTTCTTCTTCTTCTTCAATCATCATCATCTTTTTCTTCTTCTTCTTCTTCTTCTTCTTCATCTTCAGTCATCTTCTTCTTCAGTCATCATCTTCTTCTTCTTCTTTAGTCATCTTCTTCTTCTTCAGTCATCATCATCTTTTTCTTCTTCTTCTTCTTCTTCTTCTTCTTCTTCAGTCATCTTCTTCTTCAGTCATCATCATCTTTTTCTTCTTCTTCTTCTTCAGTCATCTTCTTCTTCTTCTTCTTCAGTCATCTTCTTCTTCTTCTTCAGTCATCATCTTCTTCTTCTTCTTCTTCAGTCATCTTCTTCTTCTTCAGTCATCATCTTCTTCTTCTTCTTTAGTCATCTTCTTCTTCTTCAGTCATCTTCTTCTTCTTCAGTCATCATCATCTTTTTCTTCTTCTTCTTCTTCAGTCATCTTCTTCTTCTTCTTCAGTCATCTTCTTCTTCTTCTTCAGACATCATCATCGTTTTCTTCTTCTTCTTCTTCTTCTTCTTCAGTCATCTTCTTCTTCTTCTTCTTCTTTAGTCATCTTCTCCTTCTTCTTCAGTCATCTTCTTCTTCTTCAGTCATCATCATCTTCTTCTTCAGTCATCTTCTTCTTCTTCTTCAGTCATCTTCTTCTTCTTCTTCTTCAGTCATCTTCTTCTTCTTCTTCAGTAATCATCATCTTCTTCTTCTTCTTCTTCTTCTTCAGTCATCTTCCTCTTCTTCTTCTTCTTTAGTCATCTTCTTCTTCTTCAGTCATCATCTTCTTCTTCTTCTTTAGTCATCATCATCTTTTTCTTCTTCTTCTTCTTCTTCTTCTTCTTCTTCTTCTTCAGTCATCTTCTTCAGTCATCATCATCTTTTTCTTCTTCTTCTTCTTCAGTCATCTTCTTCTTCTTCTTCTTCAGTCATCTTCTTCTTCAGTCATCATCTTCTTCTTCTTCTTTAGTCATCATCATCTTTTTCTTCTTCTTCTTCAGTCATCATCTTCTTCTTCTTTAGTCATCTTCTTCTTCTTCAGTCATCATCATCTTCTTCTTCTTCTTCTTCAGTCATCTTCTTCTTCTTCAGTCATCATCTTCTTCTTCTTCTTTAGTCATCTTCTTCTTCTTCTTCAGTCATCTTCTTCTTCAGTCATCATCATCTTTTTCTTCTTCTTCTTCTTCAGTCATCTTCTTCTTCTTCAGTCATCTTCTTCTTCTTCTTCAGTCATCATCATCTTTTTCTTCTTCTTCTTCTTCTTCTTCAGTCATCTTCTTCTTCTTCTTCTTCAGTCATCTTCTTCTTCAGTCATCATCTTCTTCTTCTTCTTTAGTCATCATCATCTTTTTCTTCTTCTTCTTCAGTCATCATCTTCTTCTTCTTTAGTCATCTTCTTCTTCTTCAGTCATCATCATCTTCTTCTTCTTCTTCTTCAGTCATCTTCTTCTTCTTCAGTCATCATCTTCTTCTTCTTCTTTAGTCATCTTCTTCTTCTTCTTCAGTCATCTTCTTCTTCAGTCATCATCATCTTTTTCTTCTTCTTCTTCTTCAGTCATCTTCTTCTTCTTCAGTCATCTTCTTCTTCTTCTTCAGTCATCATCATCTTTTTCTTCTTCTTCTTCTTCTTCTTCTTCAGTCATCTTCTTCTTCTTCTTCTTCTTCTTCAGTCATCTTCTTCTTCTTCAGTCATCTTCTTCTTCTTCAGTCATCATCATCATCTTCTTCTTCTTCTTCTTCATCAGTCATCTTCTTCTTCTTCAGTCATCTTCTTCTTCTTCAGTCATCATCATCTTCTTCTTCTTCTTTAGTCATCTTCTTCTTCTTCTTCAGTCATCTTCTTCTTCTTCAGTCATCATCATCTTTTTCTTCTTCTTCTTCTTCTTCAGTCATCATCATCTTTTTCTTCTTCTTCTTCTTCTTTAGTCATCTTCTTCTTCTTCTTCAGTCATCTTCTTCTTCTTCAGTCATCATCATCTTCTTCTTCTTCTTCTTCTTCTTCAGTCATCATCTTCGTCTCCTTCTTCTTCAGTCATCTTCTTCGTCTCCTTCTTCTTCAGTCATCTTCTTCAGTCATCATCATCATCATCTTCTTCTTCTTCTTCTTCTTCAGTCATCTTCATCTTTTCTAGGCCTTAAATAACCCACAAAGTTGTGATAAGCCGTAAAAATAAATAAATCAATCTGCTGTTTTATATACTTCTTTATTCCTTATGTTTCTTATTCTTTTTCTTCTTCTACTTCTTCTTTTTCTCCTCCTTCTTCTTCGTTTCTCCTTTTTCACACTCTTCACCTTCGTTCCCTATTCTACTTTTCTGAAACTACTTCTTCTCCTTCTCCTCTTTCACCCCCCTCATTTTCCTCGCTCTCTTCTTCTTCTTCTTCTTCTTCTTCTTCTTCTTCTTCTTCTTCTTCTTCATTGTTATGGCTTCATTTAACAATGCAAATAAGAAACTAACTTTCTTTTTCGGGCATCAAGTAGAAAAAAGTGCGATTTACTTTCTGGCTTTACGATTGACGATTTATTAAATACTTTAATTGATTTAGGAAATTAATCTTTCGCCAAAAACTGATTTCATTCTCAGAGGAACCAGTGAAAATCCGACATTCACAATTTTATAGGGAAATAGAAAAGTGGCAGCGTTCGGAGAACATTTGTTTTCTTTTTTCTAATGCACCAGAAAATGGAGAAAAAAAAAAAAGCTTAGCTTTTTGAATTGTTTTTCTTTTTGCTTCCCTTTCATTAAAAACCGTTGTCTTTTTCTTTTTTTTTTTACAAATCCAATCATTTTATCACTTAGTCATTCGTTACTGACACGGTAAAGGGCGAAGGGTTGGCTAAACCATTGACCCCCCCCCCACCCCAACTGCTTCTATATTTACTTCACTCCGATTCACTTTTTATCAGTATTCTTACCACTCCTTTGCTTTCGTCTTCAAACTATCACTCACTCACTCACGCACTCACTCACTCACTCACGCACTCACTCACTCACTCACGCACTCACGCACTCACTCACGCACTCATTCTTTGTCTCTCTCTAGCTGTCGCAAGCCACCTTTCCAAATCTAACTTCATTTTTTTCTGGTTTTCTCTTTCTGTCTTGAAGAATTCCATCTACTTTTCTTTCCTTTATTCGTTTTCCCTTTCTCTTCACCTGTGTTAATATCTTATTATTCATTGCTTCACTTATTCACCAATTTATTTATCCTCTTCCGTTCTTTCTCCTCAATGACACTTCTTTCTTTCTTTCTTTCTTTCTTCTCAGAGACATTTCTTTCTTCTTTTTTCTTCTTCTGTTTATTGTTTGTTTGTTTGTTTCTTTCTTTCTTCTCACAGACATTTCTTTCTTCTTTTTTCTTCTTTTTTCATTGTTTGTTTCTTTGTTTCTTTCTTTCTTCTCACAGACATTTCTTTCTTCTTTTTTCTTCTTCCTTTTATTGTTTGTTTGTTTCTTTCTTTCTTCTCACAGACATTTCTTTCTTCTTTTTTCTTCTTCCTTTTATTGTTTGTTTGTTTGTTTGTTTCTTTCTTCTCACAGACATTTCTCAATTCTTTCTTTATCTCTTTCTTCTTCCCACATTTACGATGTTTTCAAGTTCTTTTTTCCGATTTCATTTTTTCTTTCATTCGCATACACATTGCTGTCTTTTTATCTTATCCTTTCTTTCTTTTTTCTTTCTTTCTTTTTTCTTTCTTTCCTTCTTTCTTTCTTTTTCAAAAAGGTTTCCTATATGTTTCCTCCTCCCTAAATACTGCTTTACTTTTTCTTTCACCCTCATTCCACCATCATCTTGTCTACACTTTTATAACTTTTCAACCCAATAGAATGGTCAAATTTCATTTCATAAACTTTTCATGAAAACTTTTCTCTTTGTTTATTTATTTTTATTCAGCGTTTTTGCTAATTTTTTGTGTTTATTCATATCGAGGAGAGAGAAAATATAATTCAACTTATGGAAGTAAACTGATTTATTGACTGATGTGGCGACTATTTTACACTATGTGTATTACTTCTGCTGACCTGCGTACTGGAGAAAACTTCATCAAGAAAAAGTGCTTGGCGGCAGGATTTGAACCCGCGTCTCAGTTTGATTCGGTGTCCTTTAGATTGCTCAGACACATTTCTTTTATTTAGCTTTTTCGCGTGTGTAGGCTGATAGAACTCAAACACAGTGTTTAAAATAAAAAGGGGCGTCTATTTCAAGCACGGGTATCCACTAAAAATCACGTTTCAAGTAATAAAAAATGTCGGATTAAAAATAAATCCATTGATTCTTTGTTTACATTACGGATACGAAGCTGAGCAGATATAGGCGTCTGAGAAAATCTGAACGAGAGAATGTGCGTTCCTCAAAAGAGAACATAGGACCTGACTGGGTTGACCAAGAAATCTAAAGCCCGCCAGATCAAACTGTAGAGAGAGTTGGATGAAACCATGACTGAGAGGACATTTTCTTTATTAAATGTCCCCGAGAGCCCAGGTCGGTAGACGCAATGTTTCACGTCTTAAACTATCAAGAACTATCTATCTATCTATCTATCTATCTATCTATCTATCTATCTATCACAGTCTTCATATCTATCTATCTATCTATCTATCTATCTATCTATCTATCTATCTATCTATCTATCACAGTCTTCATATCTATCTATCTATCTATCTATCTATCTATCTATCTATCACAGTCTTCATATCTATCTATCTATCTATCTATCTATCTATCTATCTATCTATCTATCTATCTATCTATCACAGTCTTCATATCTATCTATCCATCTATCTATCTATCTATTTATCTATCTATCTATCTATCTATCTATCTATCTATCTATCTATCTGAAAACATTTCAGAAACGCCAAATTAACACTTAAAAAACTCGCTTGTAAACCCGTGTATAAAATAAAAAAACATACATGCATATATATTCGCTGAAATATGCAAAACAAATATTTATGAGGAAATAAAAATTGGACAACTAAAAAATTCATATAGGAAAAGACCAAAGTAAGTAAAAATCAAAGCAGAAAGAAATATTTTAATAAACTTACATGTGTGTAAGTTCCAATACGAACATTTCAATGTGTTTGGGTGTTAATCTGAGAGGTACATAGGATTCGGAAAGAGTTGCAGAAGAGTCTAATGGTGATTACGAAGGTACGTCAGCTCGGAAAACACACTCTAATCGTTCTGATAAGAAAAGAAATCCAGAATTTCGGAGGAGGTAGTTCTACCCTGGGTCAAAAGGATGGCTGCTGGAAGACCCTATGCCTGGCAACAGGAATCTGCACCACGTAACACAAGCAGGAAAACGCAGTCATGGTAGTTAGACAATTTCTATGACCACATCACCCTTTACATCTGGCCACCTAACTCCCCAGACTCCAACCCCTTTGATTAGTATGTGTGAGCGCAGTTGAGCGAAAGGCAAGGACTACGGCTGCATTCACCAACTTAAACAAGGAGACCGTCCAGAAGAGTTGCAGGAGATTCTGAAGTCGTCTGGAGGCCGTGGTTGAAGCCAATGGCGATTTTATTACTTTACTCTTCTGTATTTCAAGATATTTTTGTGTAATTTTGGTAAAATGAGATGTCAGTATTATTTTTCTTTTTGCATCATTTAGACCAGGCATGTCAAATTCAGGGCATATGGAAGGCCGCATCAGCCATATCTACAGCCTCGAGGGCCGCAGTTGCTTACAGTCTTACATTAATCACAGATAGTGGTAACTAAACTTTAAATACAAAATACTTAGAATAGCAGGTAGTACAATTTAATCATTTTTATGTTGTCCTGATGATTGACATCACTTTAGACAAACTATTCTTGATATATCAGTTTAGAATATCTGTGTAGATCTCACTTTGATCAAAGATTACAAATGTTCATCAGTTAATCTGGTTCTGTGAAACGTTTTTGTGGCCTTCATAAACGAAAATAACTGCTCACAGACATGTGGAACCAAACATCGCCATAATCTTTGTGACAAACTTTCTGAAGTTCTTAAATGTCTGAATACGATATGAAAAAAAAGTCCGGGGGCCCCGGACTTCTAGTTACTTTCAACAAAATTTCTCGATATACCACGGAAATCTTTATGAGGGCCCGAAGATGCATGTAAAAGGCCGCACGCGGCCCTCCAGTTTGACACACCTAATTTAGACAAGTTATACATCGCACCCAGTACACACACACACACACACACACACACACACACACACACACACACACACACACACACACATACATATATATATATATAAATGGCTCAAACCCTAATATTCCATGGTTATAATTTATTACATTGGAATCGTAATTACGATACAATTCATCAGACCTACAAATTCAGGTTTTTGAATTTGTAGGTCTGATGAATTGGATCGTAATTACGATTCCAATGGAATAAATTATGACCATGGAATATTAGTGTTTGAGCTTTTTATATTATATTCTTGCTCTGTCCTGGATATTGAGTTCTACCTGGATTCTACCCTCTTGGAAATTTATTTATATAAATATATATATATATATATATATATATATATATATATATATATATATATATATATATATATATATATATATAAAATGAAGAGGTTATAATGGTTCCAACGAGAGAAAAGTGTGTATATTAAAAAGAAGAGAGGTACCGCAAACTTTTATGGTTGTAATGTGGATTTTTAAAAAAATATTATTATTTATTTTTCATAATTTTACAACACGAGTTTCTGGTCTCGCGACCGTCTTCAGGTAAAGGGTGGAGATTTCCACATATTATTAAAAATAATTAATTTTTTTCTTTATGTTTTTCAATGTTAAATATTCTCAATACGAAACATTCTCTGTTTTTGTGTTAGTAATCCGAATGTCTTTCTTGAAATGGCAGTGAAGAGTTCTGCACGAAGGGTCATAAAACAATTAAGGTTGGTTTGAGAAATGATGAATTAGTTGTCGGTATCTTATCTTTTAATGTTTCAGTGACCCCTGTGTGTTCTTAGTTCTATTTTCATTTTCGTGTGTTCCTGTCAGCATGCGTATATATATGTGTGTGTATATTCCCCCTCAATACATACACTGTCTCACTATGAAGAATTAGTAAACACATTTGTACACATACACACACACACACAAACACACACACACACACACATACGCACACACGTACATTGTCCCACCACAAGGAATCCGTACACACGCACACACATACGCACATACAAAAACACACATTCTTCCCAAGTTACATGGAACCAGTACACTCACACACACACACACACACATATACACATACATACGTATATACATACGTATATACATACACACGTATTTCCTAAGTTGTGTGGGGTTTGTGTGAGTAGCTCCCCTGCTTTCGCCAATATGCGCGCATATATATATATATATATATATATATATATATGCGTACATATATACATTTTTCGTGTTCCACAGATACCCGCATGTGAGCGTGCGTGCATGTATGGGAATGGCTTTATCCCTGTATTTGGTCACCATGTGTGCATGCTGTGTGCTTTTGTGTGTGGGGTCATGATCTATTTAGTTCCGGTTTGAATTTATTTATGAAGTTTTTTTCTTGTATTTGTAGGTAGGAATAATTGTCTGTTTGATATATCAGCATGATATTAAATTTACCCTGGTTACATTCAAAGATATGTTGTGAAACAAAAAGTTTTCTGTTGTGTGGCAACTTTATGTTGCTTTTGTGTAGGGAGACCCTGTTGTTCAGTTGTTGGCTGATGCCTATATATGACTTCCTGCATTTTGTGCATTTAAGTACATAAATCACATTTTTGGAGTTGCAGTTTATGTTTTTGTTTATTGTGAACGTTCTTTTGGGGTTTTCAAAAGTGTAGGAGTTTCCTTCTATAATGATGTCAAAAAACCCCACACCTTTTTTGTTGCATATTGTGTGTTGGGTAAATTTAGATGAGGTTAATATTTGTTTTAGGTTTTTAGATTGGCGCTTGCTTTTAATGATTTTGGTTGTTTTTAGTATATTATTCAGTTTATTATTCTTGCTAAGTCGGTCTAGATTTTTGGTAATTTTTCTGAATATTTCTGGATTGTTTTTGTTGTATGTTGAGACATATGCTAGAGTTGGCTCGACGTTACGTTTCTTTTTATTTCTAAGTTGGTCTAGAGTGATTAAAATCACCATCGTGTTTCGATTTCGTCAATTTAATTCATTTCATTGAATACTATAGCTGTAATTATCTATTGAGTGCTTTTGGACAGATGTTCTGCTAGACTTAAAAATTACGTAAAATTTCCATAATTTTCATGCAATATCCCAGTTGTATTATATATGAACACAGTCAGACATACACAAAAGTGTGTGTTCGTGTGAAAAAAGAAAATATAGAATAAAATTCGTGAAAATGATTAAATAAAGGAGCAAGTGATAAAACCTTTTTAAATTTGGCGCGCGTTTCTTTATTTTAGCATCGAAAGAAAATCTTTGGGAAAGAGGGAACGCAGAGATGTTTCGTTATTTTGAATTCTACGTTGTTTATTTTCACTGCTTGGATATATGTCACGTCTCCATTTTTTGTGGCATTAGTTTGTATCCGCACATTAAAACGCGTACAGAGCCCGTAACGTAGTCACAATATGCCCATTACCAATTTTATATAAATACTAACGCTGCAAGATGAAGACATAACATGTACCCCAAAAAGATTAAAAATAAAACAACATAAAATAAGAAATATTCGCGACAACCTCAAACCTTTGCAGACAAGTTTTAATCTAATCTTCCACATTCAAATTTTTAACATTCCTCATATTTATCATGCAATCTATAAATATATCAATAGACACATTTCCTTACGATTTCGTTTCAAGAATTAAATGCAGGAACCACGAGATAAGCACTAAAATTAAACTACACGTATAAACAAGAACCACAAAAAAATGATCACGTGATGTCTATCCGACCAATGAAAACACAACTTTAGAATTTAAAATATCGAAACATCTCAGCTTCTCCTCAGTGGCAAAATAATTCTGATGATGCTAAATTAAATAGCGAAACATAGCAAACTTGTAAGATTTTTCCGACTTACTCCTTATATATATATATATATATATATAATTTGGGCAGCAACATCCCTTAAAAATAACTGACAAGTTTCTGTGTTTTTTTCTTTTCAGCACATAAATTATATAAATTAAACGAAATTTGCACACACACACACACACACACACACACACACACACACACACACACACACACACACACACACACACACACACAATTATTTATTTAGAAATTATAACATAAATATGTTATAAAATCACTACAAAAATAGCCATTTTGTTTCAACACCTCCGGTGTCTCATCAAGTGATGATGTTGAATGTAGAATAAAGGGTTTTAAAAATTTCAAATTAATTAACGATCCTTCGTAAGGGGAAAACGCTGTTACATAAGCTGGAATGACCAATCAAAATACAAGTATACGAGAATTCAAAAAACTTGACAACGAAGTAAGGTTATAATAGTTATTAAAAGCTTTAAAGTTGGGGTTTTACTAAAATAGAATTGATTCTAACCAATAAATATTAAATTATATGATAAAATTTGAAATTAAAATTAAAAGTAAAAAATTACCAATTTTAAAATATAAATTTAATATCTATTAAGTTTAAAATTATAAAATTACTGAGGAGAAAAGAAAAAATACATATGTTATTCAATTAATTTTTTCATTGAAATTACGTTAGAATAGACGCTAAGATCGACTGGGCTTCCTGACAAAATGGATACATTTTAATTCCAAGTGTGTGAGTGGGGTGCTAACCTCTCGCTTAAGACAATAAAAACACACTCAGATTATAATACATAAGCACCCAGGCATATTTAGATATATACACACACATAAAGGTGACGAGACAGAATACATCTCCAAGGCCCTTTTTAAAAAAACAAACAAACCCGAACACACACATACATACACAATTAAATGTGCATGCATTTTCTATACACATAGACACCGATAAATACATATACCCACATCCACATACATTTACCTAGACAGTCTGATACAACAACCAAGAAATATTCATGACTGAAAGTGTTATTAAACGAATTCTAACCACTTATTAAAATATAATTTATTCGGGCAAATATACATAGATAAAAATGGTCAAATAGAACAGAGAAACAAAGAGTAGGGAAAATGAAAGGACATTAAAACATATATATACGTTTAAAAATAACATTATCTAATATATAAAAAACGAAAATTCCAAACGCACAAACATATATAAATATATATATTTTTATCATATAAGTCTATATACTCCTTATTATACATTAGGTGAACGAAAATAAGAACTACCTACAGATATAAGTGTACAGTCACACATATATACATATATACACATACACACATGCACATAAATATATGTCTACACATACCTACATATATATATATATACATATACACATATGTATATATACACATACAGAAGCAAGTATAAATATATCAACCCACACAGCGACGTAAAAAAGTAAACAAACCAAATATAAATATATATACATGCACATATATACAAATACACATATACATACATATACACATACACATACATATACATACATACATATACATACATAAACATATGCATGTATACATATACGTATATAAACTAAACACACACATATATATAACAACACATATACAAACGCACGCATATACATAAAAAAAAACCCAAAACATACAAACGGAAATTAAAAAATACACCTATATAAATATATATACGTACATACACACCCATAGATACATGTATATATATATATATATATATATATATATATATATATATATATATATATATATATATATATTCATAAAAATAGGAATATATATACAGTAACCTACATATATTCTAACAATATTATCTTATTGATGATAAAATACAGTAAAAGTTCATAATAATTTTTAAAAAAATTACCACACGCAGTTGTTGATTAAGTCTATAAGCAATTAAAAAATCCTTATCAAACAAAAGTATATTTTAGTTAGTATCGATAATACATTACAAGACACTAAGATATACATACATATATATATTAGGACATACGAACATACATCCACATATACAAATATATAATCATGTATAAACACCCATATCGACGCAATCACATATACACATATATAAATACACTCCCATCCACGCATATACATATAAATACACACACATATATATACATATATATACATATATACACACATATACACATATATATACAAATACATATACACATATATATATACACATATACACACACTCACATATACATATATATATACATACACACACAAATACACATACATATACATATATACACACATAGACTTACGCACGCAGCAGTTGACCCAAACCAAAGTTTACATATCTATATATACACACAAACAAGCTCACATATGATAGGTGTTAACACACACACATACACCCACACACATACACACACACACACACACATATATATATAAATATATACATACATATATATACCTAGAATAACAAGTACAGATATATACGTACATACACATAAATACACAGACATTCAACCATATACATACATAAATGTACATGCATATACATACATAAACATATATCCATATACATACACACACCCATATACATGTATCCTAACATACATACATAAACATATCCATACATACAGAAATATACGTAAATAGAAATATAGATACACAATACAACTGGACATATATCTATGCACATATACACCAATATTTTTTAACCTCTTCTCCTCTTCCCTCATTTTTACCTTTTTACTTTTTTAAATATATACCCCCCCCAAAAAAAACAACTTACTAACATATATATATACACTTATATACACACATACACATCCAGCATACACACAAATACATACACGCATATACAGACACGAATAACACTGTGTAGGTACACAATACACATTCATATCGACAGGATGACCATCAGGTTATAAAAGTAATAATCTATTAAATTTATAGTGACATATCATTATCATTGAAAGTATACGACCCCTAAAATAAGTTAAATTTATAACGGTGTTTGCAGTTAACTTTTAGTTCATATCTTTGATTTAAGAGATCAGTCTTATTTTTACATCTAATTATTTCAAATTTTAAGTTAAGACATAGGTAACACAGGGCATATAGGGAGTTACATGTCCGGGCTTTCTTGATTAATTTCCATTTAACCGTAGGTGTTTTATTCTTTTCTTTTAGACTCCAAAAGTATTTGGATAATGAAGTCATGTACTTATAGTTACTGTTATTAAAAGATTGCATATGCCCCCGCCAACGTTCCTTGAATGGTTTCATGGTGATACCAATGTAAAAAAACTTTATATTTGGATTTTCTAGTGTTGAGATTGTACTAAGATAAACTACAGAACTAGTCAAACAATTATTTTTTTTGTGGACAATTATTAGGATTCCTACAATTACATAAGTTGTTATTCGTGTCATTATACTTAGTATTGCTGCTTGCAACCTGGTGAGTAATCAAGTTTTTTGAGTCCCTATACTTGTTAAAGACTCTGTTGTTATGTTTCTTTAATTATTTTCTTTAGGTTATCTGCACAACTATAGCTTAATTTAAGGTTATAAGGATTAAATATTTTCTAAGTAAAATTTTCTTAGTAAAATAATTAATCCTAATACCCTTAAATTACGATTACGATTCCAATGTAATAAATTATAAACATGGAATATTAGTGTTTGACTCTTTTATTCTTACTCTGTCCTGGACATTGAGTTCTACCTGGATTCCATCCTCTTGGAAATTTATATATATATATATATATATATATATATATATATATATATAAATAATTATATATATATTGACCACTAATATTATCTCTCTCTCATGTAATTAAATAATTGTGTATTTGGGCAGCAAGCCTTCTTTTATATATGTTTTGGGATTTTGAATACTTTCCGAGTTGGCTGGTTAGGGTTAAAATCAAAAAGAATAATAAATATTATAAAATATGGTTTTAATGTATACTATTTATGTTTTAAGGTATATTATTTATTTATTTTAGGTATACTATTTATTTTAAGGTATACTATATTACCGTTTATGTATTTTTAAAGTATATTATATCTATATCTATATCTATATATATTATATCTAATTATATAAAATTGTCAATGCCAAAGTGAGAGCGTATATCAATATAAAAGTGGACACTTAGATCAATGCCAAGTGGCGATAGTCTGTTTCATGCCTGAACGCAATATATTCATGACCTGATAGTCTGTCGCCGCTTGTGGTTGACCTCAATGCATACTGATATATATATATATATATATATATATATATATATATATACTATATATATATATATGCATATATATATACACTATATGTATGCATATATATAGTGTATATATATATATATATATATATATATATATATATATATATATATAGTGTATATACATATATATATTAGGTTGGTGCAAAAATAATGTCATTATTTTTGCACCAACCTAATACACTATATATATATGCATATATATATATACACTATATATATATGTATATATATATATATATATATATATATATATATATATATATATATATATATATATATATATATATATATGTATATATATATATATATATAGTGCCGTATTATCTATAAATCTACCATTTGTCCATGCGTAGAATATTACTGCCACGTATGTTCGTGCGCCCCGGCTACATATTTAGACTTTCTTGATAAAATCCGACGAAGAATCAGCAATATTATCGGTCCTGACCTGGCATCTCAGCTTTATTCACTTTCCCACAGCTGTAAATTTCCTTCCCTGTGCCTTTTATATAAATACTTTCATGAAAATTGTTCGGATGAGATCTTTGATATGGTATCTAGACTTTAGGAATTTAGGCGCAGTACGAGATTGGCGGCAAGGTTTCATCAATTTACATTTAAATTGGCGAGATTTGTAATTGGGTAAAGTCCTATGCTAACAGTTATTATTATTTCTCACCTTATCTTTCGGGTCAATGCTTTCCAGTCAACTTTAATCTTGAAAAATTTAATTTTTTTTAAGCTTTTCACCTCAAGCACGTCGGGAGTGTCACTAGCACGCAAGGGGTTACAGAGAATGGGAGCAAGAGTAAATAGGTGTGAAAGAGGAAAAGATGAAGAGAAGGACGGAGAATAGATGAAGGCATCTGGAAATGTCTATTGACATTGTATTTGAATAGTTGGAGATTATAGCTATCAGGGAAGCGAGAAAGGGAGTTCCACAGACGGGAACTGCGAGACATGAAGCTATTGGAGTGGGAGAGGCGGCTACATTTAACCGTTTCGACAGTGAAAGGGTGGGACTGAGATGCCGACCTAGTGGCACATTTAAATTCATGCAGTCTGGGAACTAGCGAAAGTAGCTCGTCAGATCAGTTACCGTGAAAGTTTTTGTTGAAAAGACAGGCGGAGGCGACGGTACATATGTGAGAGAGCGACTGTAGACGAGATGCCAGATCAGGGCCAACCACATTGCATATCCGTCTCTGGATTTCGTCGAGGACCCTAAGACGAACAGCGGGGGCTCCAGACCATATATGACAGCAACATTCCATGCAAGGGCCAATGGTTGATTTATAGATTTGAAGGATGAACGCGGGCGAGAAAAACTTTCTGGTGCGACATACTGAACCAGCATTCCTTGCGGTAGATGAAGCTATTGATTCAATGTAATTGTTCCATCTCAGGTGCTCTCGTTGAGTTGGGCATCAGGCATTCTAATGGGAGACACAGGGAGAGTTCTCTGTGATAATAGAGAGCAGTTTTGTTTTTGAGGCATTAAAGTTATCCAGCAATTTCCTGCCCTAGTCAACAACCGATTGGATGTCCTTTTCGAGACCAACGGTCAGGGTAGTTTTGTCATCGATACCAGATTTTCTATTGAGGCAGGAGTAAATAGTAGTGTCGTCTGCAGAGATGTCTATTTGGGAACTGATGACATCAGGAAGATGCAATATCAATCGATATCGACTGTCTTCATGATTCTTCTTCTATTGTTCTCGCTCCTTAATAATGTTTCTGTTTTCGAATTCTTCCACACCCAGTAGCCATTTCTGTCTTAGTGGTCTTGCTTGGAATGAATTCGATTAAATATATATATATATATATATATATATATATATATATATTTGTTTATATATGCACTAGTAGAAGGATCCGTCTTCACCGAGTAAGAGTCGAAGAATTGAATTAGAGCTGTCTATAATGAGAGTAAGACGTGGTCTATTGATGGTGATGGATACCCATCAGCAAGCTGGATCCATACAATCCTGAAATGACCGGAGATTTTTATGAGAAATCCCTATTTTTAGTAACTCTGAAAAAATCTTCATATAATTCATTGCATACAAATTTCTCTGTTGCTAATTGAAAGCAAAAGCAAAAAAAAAAAAAAAAAAGAAATGAAAAAGACTGCAAATTGTTCCGGCATCCATTATTATTCTCAGGTACGTAACTAATTCTCAGGTGCGTAACTCATTCTTAGATATGCAACTAATTCTCAGGTATGTAACTAATTCTTATGTATGTAACTAATTCTCAGGTGCGTAACTATTTCTCAGGTGCATAACTAATTCTCAGGTGCGTAACGAATTCTCAAGTATGTAACTAATTCTCAGGTGAGTAACTAATTCTCAGGTACGTAACTAATTCTCAGGGACGTAACGAACAAACACCTACTGATTAAATGATTAGTATATTTTGAATTTGAATTTGATTTTTTTCTAAAGAAAAAAACCTAAAATCAAAATCGCTTCATATAACTTCGTCTCCTAAAATGTAACAAATGACATGAATCACTAAGAAATAGTTGGCAATATTTGTATCAATTCAAAAATGGTTATAGTCGTTATTTAAGTGCCTCAAAATAGATTTTCAGCAATATCCGCTATGAAAAATAGAAATATATTTCGGGTTATTTTTTTTATTGCTTTTCAAAACACACATATATTTTTCTGGTCTGTACATTAATAATAAAATAGAAGTTATAGATTTACACCGAACGGTTACAAATTGTAATTGTTAGGGTAAAATATTCCTGCGTAACAGAAAAGAGAGTGGGTTCTTTTTTTTGCAAAATGTATCATGTCACTATTAGAGTGAGTATTTAGACCAGAGCGTCATTGATAACAGGACATATGGCAATTATAGAGAGTCGCTATAGTTGGACCCCCCCCCCACCAATACGCCTCTTAGCCTTGGACAGATTAAGATTCTAATGATCGGGGAAACATCCTCTTGGGAGTCTGTTCCACAGGGCAGTGGTTCGCGGAACTTACTTCTCACCGATGAAATACGGAATAAATTTGGGTGTTTTGCTGCTATTTAAGTGGCATGTTGTGTCCTTACCGTGAAGGTTTGAATTGGCGAGATCAGGGAATGTTGTTCGTCTCAGCATTTTCCGTGGAAGTAGCGATAGAGCAGCGAGAGACTTACCACATCTCCGCCTGTGAGAGAGACACACAGAGAGAGAGAGAGAGAGAGAGAGAGAGAGAGAGAGAGAGAGAGAGAGAGAGAGAGAGAGAGAAATAGAGAGAGGTTAGAAGATTGAGAATAATTTAATCGGAGACGCTTTTGAAGGCTGGAGAGTGAAGTCCGGGCAGCTCCCTCCCAAATGTGACAACAGTACTCCATTTTCGGCCTGATCTGGCTCTTGTAAAGGCAGAGGCTAGCAGGAGGAGACAGGTGCTTACTGGAGCGGTACAGGGAGCCGGCCATTTTACCGGCATCTTTAGCAATGGATCGTATTTACGATTTCCACTTGAGGTCAGGGTGAGTTTGTGATCCAATAGTCTCTCAAGGTACTGCGCCTCTCGGAGGGAACATCCGTTCATCCTGATTGGTGGTGGTGTATATATATATATATATATATATATATATATATGTGTGTGGGTGTGTGTAGGGGGTGTACGGGTGGGGTCGGTGTGTGTGTGCGTGTGTTAAAGTTTTGTCAAAACCAAAACAAGTTTTTTAAGAAGTATTTTTTTCCTTTATATATTTTTAAAAAAATTTACGACAGACATCTTGCCCAGTTTCTACTAAAAGTTTAAATACAAATTATCCAATGTATAAGTACTTTCAACTTTAATGAACCATTGATGAAGTTTTAGATTTAGATTTTGTGGGATGTTAGTTTCATCGTTTTTTAAATATCGCGTTTTCACGCCTCATGACGATTTTTAAAAAATCATCGCGTCCTTAAAGTATGCAACATATTTTTTTACTTTTAAAAAGATATATATAGTGAATGTTTGTCCTAAATTATTTTAAAATATTTTTATTGATTCTTGCTTGTTTTGGTTTTAGCATTCCTACTGTTTTTTTTTACACTTTATGTGATATAGTAATTTTGTGTTCTTGGTGTATACACACACACACACACACACACACACACACACACACACACACACACACACACATATATATACTTATGATGCTTATCGGTATTTATATATACATATATATTTTTATGGAAGTTTTTAATTAACATTAAGCTAATGAGAACGGATGTGACTATTAACAAAGTCAATTCACATATATGCATATTTAAATTACTTGTATATACTGGAGCATGCACACACACACACACATATATATATATATATATATATATATACATATATATTCATATATATATGATTAATATATATATATATATATATATATATATATACATATATATATACATATTCATATATATATGATTAATATATATATATATATATATATATATATATATATATATATATATATATATATATATTTAACAGTATGCTGAAAAATTCCCAGCCCAACGAAAAGCCACGAAAATCTGAGTTTTTGAAATTTGTTGCGTCGGGGCGACAACTTATCGGCACCCACATCCATATATGCGCACGCGTATGTTTGTGTTTTGTGTTTGAGAATTTCCTCCAAAAGGTCACAAATAATTTTGCTTTTGCCAATAATGAATATATGTGATCCCGTATGTATATATATATATATATATATATATATATATATATATATATATATATATATATGTGTGTGTGTGTGTGTGTATGTGTGTGTGTGTGTGTGTGTGTGTTGTGTGTGTGTGTGTGTTTTGTGCGTGTATGTGTGTGTATGTGTGTGTGAAGCAGATTTATTCGTTTGTTTGTTGAGCTGAATCGATTGGCTGGTCATCGAATGATCAGACATCAGACGCGGAAGAAAAGATCAATGATGCTGAGTGTTTCTGGCATCAGCTTCGATTTCTTTGACTCTGATTGGCTTTTTTGTTTTGTTTTGCCGGCTTCTTTGATGTTTTCAGGCTTGGCGGAAAGATTTTGGCGGCGTTTTCTTTGATCGGCTTAAATTATTTTGATCAATTGATGGACGATGGGGAGGGGAAGCAATGGAAAGGAAAAGGATAAGAGGGAAGAGAGAAAAGGAAAAGAGAGAGTGACGTGGGCGGGAAAAGAGAATAAAAGGGTAGGCGACGAGAAAAGGTGGGAGTATAAAGTGAAATGAGATTAAGACAAGAAAAGTCGAAAGAAGCGAGAGTGTAAGTTGCTTTTCACCAAATTTAGCTTAGTCTGGTAGAAGGCCATGAAGTGAGACACTCTCTGAGGATTGTTCATTAAGCATAGTAAACTAACAGGGAGTGTAAATTGTAAAGAAAGAAGAAAAAGAGAGCAAGAAAAACGAAGGATTAAAAAAGAATAGAAGAAAGAAGTGGAAGATGGAGAGAGTGTAAACAGAAAAAGTGAAGAGGAAGAAGAGTAAAAAAGGAAATAAAAAGGAAGAAGAAAAGGAAAAGAAAAGAGACAAGAACAAAGAGAAATAAAAATGATGAAGAGGAAGAAGAAAAGAAAACAGAGAGAGAGAGAGAGAGAGAGAGAGAGAGAGATAAGAAAAAAGTAAGAGAAGAAGAAAAAGAAGAAAGAAAAATGAAATTAGTAAAGGAAATAAAAGACAGATAAAAATGAAAGAAAAATATGGAATTTTCTTTTTGGATAATACTGTCCGTCATTTTCATTTTCCTTCTATTAAATTTCAAAATCCGTTTAATTCCTACTCACGTAAAAAAAAAAACAGGTTGACAATGAGTCCGTCAAAGAAGGAAAACACACAAAACACACACAAAACACACATATACATACACACAGAAAACACACATATACATGCACACACAAAACACACATATACATACAAACACAAAACACACATATACATACAAACACAAAAGACACATATACATACACACACACAAAACACACATATACATACAAACACGCCCCACCAGGGTAAACAGGCAGTATCAAATTTTACTCTTTCTATTTGTTTTTTAATGTAAAAATCCGACCAAAAGTTGATCAAAACGTTTTATTCAGATGTATTATTTGTTTGCGTTTCTATCAATCTAGTTTTCAGGAGCAAGTTCTATAATCCGAACTTCTTTTAATCCGACCAAAAGTGGATCTAAACGTTTTATTCAGATTTATTATTTATTTGAATTGTTTTGAAAAAAATGTTTGATTCTGTTATAACCTAGAGAACGTTTACTAAATGAGGAATAACCAAAACGAAGGTTGGAAATGAAATGGCAATCTTTATAACATCAACAAAATAAAATACTCACCAGATGTTGATTGACATTACATTTGAATATCTCTACCCCACCCTTTCACTGTGATGTAACCTAGAAAAGGTTACTGAATGAGGAATAACCAAAACGGAGGTTGGAAATGAAATGGTAATCATTATAACATCAACAAAATACAAGCGAAGTAGGTAAACCACTGCTAGTGGTGGACTACTTAGCATATTACGCCTCTTACAATAGTGTCCAACGTATTTATGAGGATTGGGACGTACCCATTAGTTTTCATAGGTTCTGTATATAACAGATTCACATTTCAATCAATCGACAACAACAATATATGGTAGGTGTATAATATGTTTGCATGAAATACATTAGCTGATTTTTTCATGGTCTTCGTTGACACTGCAGAACATAGTAGATTGTTCGGCAATTCTTATATCGGAAACTTCCAATTAGTTATCTGAGTCTTCTCTGTTTTATCATGTATGTTTTTGTTAGCAGCCATTGATTTATTATAAGACTTTGTACATTTGATATTTCAACATTTCTATCGTTATCGCTAATAACATTTTGGCGCTCTTTTTTACTTCCCCCCTCTTCATGTTTCTTTTTAATTGATTCATAAAGTAGTTAAAATGATTTTTGAAACAAACGCCTCAGTCTTCCAATTATCATTGGGGCGTTGGGGTCTGTACCACCAAACTTAAAATCTTACGTTTAGAATATTGCCTAGTATCCCATCGCTTTAGAATTTGCGTGACTTGGCGCTGCAAATATTCTTCGAAAGGTGTTATCTGTTGGAGGTCCTACACTTTTATGTAGAACACACATAATGTTAGAAAGATAATAATAATAATAATAATAATAATAATAATAATAATAATAATAATAATAATAATAATAATAAAAGAAAGAAATGTGGAAATTGAAAACAAGAATGGTGCCATTCATAGTAGGTGCGCTTGGAATGATAAAAAAGGAACACAACAAACACAAGTTAAGAGAAATACAATAAATTGTCTTGATAAGTACAGCTCATGCACTAAGAAGAATTTTGTCCATGTAACGATAGTGTTGTTATGGGAGTTGAAAAAACAAATCAAGCCATAACAACACACCACTACCTACCTTAGGTCTTCATGCAGACTTGGTAGGTAGTGTGACCATAGCAGAAATTGAAATATAATAATAATAATAATAATAAGAAGAAGAAGAAGAAGAAGAAGAAGAAGAATAACCGTACCCATAATTGGTTACGTAGTGCAGCGTTGAAGACTGAAACCGAAGATTGTATTCTTGCTGCACAGGACTAATGCTTGCTAACTAGAAATTACCAAGCACATATACTGAAAACTATGTTGACCTCAAATGCAGATTTTAAAATTTGGTATGATAGAGTGGGCCAATATCTGCACTGTAAAATATGCAAGTTTTACGGGAAGGAAACTGCAAGAAACTGGTATGAACATCACCCAGACTCGGTTACAGAGACTGTGACCTGTAACAATTTGATGGGACTTTACAAGAGACACACAGACAGAACAATCAAAGCCAATTGTGCAGACATTGTGATCAAAGAACACAAAAACAGAATGTGCTTTCTTATTGACATGGCGCAGTCCTTGCAGATTGTAATGGATCTTTGAAGATCTTCAAATCAAAATGCAAGGAAATGGAAATCTAAAAAATGTGTCACATGAGGACATCAAAAATTCCAGTTGTAGTTGGAGCCCTCGGAATGATTAGAAAATGTTCCGATAGACCCACTGAAGGGATTCCTGGTAGTCTATGCCTTAAAGAAATACAAATAATTGTACTCACACATACAGCTCACACATTACGAATAAGTTTATCTATGTAAAATGTGTGTAGTCTTATGATTTTTTTGATCAGGGGAAGATGCCATGAAACGATTTCTGATCTTAGGTCTCTGCTATGGATTTAATGGCAGAGGCAACTGAACTGTTTTGCCTGCAGATGGCAACCAATCTAGAAGGAAAACTCTAAATTCGAAACCGGTCTATCTTGTCTGCTGATGTGATACATAGAATAAGATAGTTTGACAGTGAAGTGATTCTAATAGTTTACAAAAGTCGTGGAGTGACAGTTGTGCAACGCGACGGCCATTTTGTCCAGATATAAGGAGGCATTTGACTGTATATAATATATAAAGAAATACGTCGATGAATATCAAGTATTAACCTAATAGAATTGTTCTACCAAGTCTTATTCGTATCGAACTAAAATCGATATTGCAAAAGTTCGATAATTGTTTTTTTTCTTTTAGAATCAGCAAAGGAAATTTTCCAAATGGATTTCATTCGCGAAATCGAAGTAATGAAAAAGATTGGCCATCACGAAAACATATTGAGTGTGCTGGGATGTTGTACGGTTAAAAGTCCAATTTGTCTAATTGTCGAACATATTCCTCTGGGCGACCTGCTTTCCTACCTAAGAAAGCAACGAGAAAACGTTCAAAATGTAAGTACATCTTCTTATTGAAAACAATGTCGAGAGTTTAAGCAAATCTCTTGTTATTTTGTTTCTTTGACGAGGGATCTCAAATTCTGTTAGCCCTTTGGTTTTCTTGAAGACATTATGAAGAAATATTAACTAGGAATATGATTTATCTGACACAAAGCGTAATTCCAAGGAGGGGGTTTTACCTGTTTAGAGGAAACATTCAACATTATAAACATTTTGAATTTCCTTATAAAGATACATTCATGATATTAAACATTCGGCATTTCCTTATAAAGAAACATTCAGCATTATAAACATTCGGTATTTCCTTATTGGGAAACATTCAGCATTATAAACATTCGGTATTTCCTTATTAGGAAACATTTATCATTATAAACATTCGGTATTTCCTTATTAGGAAACATTTATCATTATAAATATTCGGTATTTCCTTATTAGGAAACATTTATCATTATAAACATTCGGTATTTCCTTGTTAGGAAACATTTATCATTATAAACATTCAGCATTACCTTATGAGGAAAGATTCATCATTATAAACATTCAGCATTTCCTTATAAGGAAACATTCATCATTATAAACATTCAGCATTTCATTATAAGGAAACATTTATCATTATAAACATTCGGCCTTTCCTTATAAGGAAACATTCATCATTATAAGCATTCAACATTTCCTTATAAGGAAACATTCATCATTATAAACATTCAAAGTTTCCTTATAAAGAAACATTCATCATTATAAACATTCAGCATTTCCTTATAAAGAAACATTCATCATTATAAACATTCAGAATTTCCTTATAAGGAAACATTCAACATTATAAACATTCAGCATTTCCTAATAAAGAAACATTTATTATTATAAACAGTCAGCAGTTCTTTATAAAAAACATTTATTATTATAAATATTTAGCATTTCCATATAAGGAAAGATTCATCATTATAAACATTCAGCATTTCCTTATAAAGAAGCCTTCATCATTCTAAACATTCAGCATTTCCTTATAAGGAAACATTCACCATTATAAACATTCAGCATTACCTTATAAGGAAAGATTCATCATTATAAACATTCAGCATTACCTTATAAGGAAAGATTCATCATTATAAACATTCAGCATTACCTTATAAGGAAAGATTCATCATTATAATCATTCGACTTTTCCTTATAAGGAAACATTCATGATTATAAACTTTCAGCATTTCCTGATAAGGAAACATTCACCATTATAAACATTCAGCATTTCCTTATAAAGAAACATTCATCATTATAAACATTCAGCATTACCTTATAAGGAAAGATTCATCATTATAAACATTCTGCATTTCCTTATAAAGGAACATTCATCATAATAATCATTTAGCTTTTCCTTATAAGGAAATATTCGGCATTACAAACATTCAGCATTTCCTTATAAAGAAACATTCATAATTATAGACATTCTGCGTTTCCTTATAAGGAAACATTCATCGTTATAAACATTCAACATTTCCTTATAAAGAAACATTCATCATTATAAACATCCAACATTTCCTTATTAGGAAACATTCGGCATTTCCTTATGAGGAAACATTTGGCATTTCCTTATAAGGAAACATTCAGTATTCCCTCATCGAGTAACCAGTACTACCGTCGGTTAGAATTTACAAAATCTTTCTAATAAAACAATTTTTCACTAAATTAACTTTATTAAGTCCACTAAGTGTTGTCAATCTTTCCAGTATTGATGGCGGTTTCCTTTCTGACCTTTTGTCTGACGTAGTGTGAAAGATCAACATCTTGATTATGTCGTTATTTTCTCCTCGAGTTGCATGTGTCATCCGCTGTTGCTGTTGTTGAAAGGGAGTCTGAACATTTCTCGTCCGCTTCCTTTCCCAAATCTGACCAGGTATCAGTTTTTGGGAGAAGTCTCTCATCGGATATATTAGGTCATCCTATCAGTTCTGTCCGAATTTTAACTTTTTGTTAGAATGAACGAAATTTAAAGAGTATTTTATAATGTCTAATGGAGCTGAACATAATTTTTATGTTTAGATGCATTTAAACTGATCAAATTTTATTTCAGAGAACAATAAAATTAAATTTTGTTTGATTAAAACCCTGCTAACATGGAAGTACCCAAGAATTATTTGAGGCACGTAATGTTTTATGAGTTCAAGAAAGGAAACTCAGCAGCCGAAGCGACTAGAAACATTCACTCAGTGTATGGAGGGGAATGTGTGAATGAAAGAACTTGCTGAAGGTGGAGATTTCACCCTTGAAGATGAAGATCGAACCGGAAGTCCAGTTGAGTTTGATGAAAAGCTTCTTGAAGCAGACCCTGAGGAACATCCTGCTTTATCAGTTGAGGAATTGGCAGTGGTTCTCAGTTCAAACCATACAACTGTTCATCGTCATCTTCAACAACTTGGAAAAGTTCCTAAACTTGGAAAATGGGTGCCTCATGAATTGTCTGAAAACAACCTCAAATCCCGAGTTGACATCTGCTCTTCTCTCCATTCTCGCCAACTTGTTTCACCTTTTTTGGATAGACTTGTGACTGGCGACAAAAAATGGATCTTTTATCGAAATGTTAAGCGTCGTAGACAGTGGCTTGATAAAGGGGAAGGACCCCAGCCACAGGCGAGAAGGGAACTTCATGGGCAAAAGGTTCTTCTTTCAATCTGGTAGGATTGCCAAAGAATAATCCACTTTGAATTCTTACCACCTAATGCAACAATTAATGCTCAAATATACTGTCAGCAATTAGAGCGTTTGAACCAAGCTTTGAGGAAAAAAAGACCTGTTCAAGTGAATCGAAAACGGGTGATGTTTCATCAGGATAATGCGCGACCACACACAGCAAGAATCACGCCCCAAAAGATCGAAGAACTTGGTTGGGAGAAAATTCCTCATCCACCTTATTCTCCCGATCTTGCTCCTTCAGACTACCATTTGTTTCGTAGATTACAGAATCATTTGGAAGACACAGCTTTTGTAACACAGGAAGTGGTTAAAACTGACATTTGTGAGTTCTTCGAATGAAAGCCAAAAGAATTTTACAGTATTGGAATTAGTAAGCTTGTTAATAGATGGAAGGAAGTCAGAGATAATCAGGGAAAATACATTGTTGATTGAATCTGTAATTAAATGTAACATTTAGTCACTTGTTTTCTTCGGACAGAACTTATGGGATGATCTGATATATATATATATATATATATATATATATATATATATATATATATATATATATATATATATATATATATTACGCGAATCATTCATACGAAAAGCAGATAATGAAGTTAATGATATAAATGGCAAGAATCACTCTCGCAAACAATTTTTAATAATAAAATACATTAACCTCGAATCCGTTAATGAATGGTATGGTTCTTATTTAGAAATTCCGGTTTTATCAGGTCTTTTTTTACTACTAGCTTTCAATCGTTTCATACAACCATCTTCAGGTAGGGAAATAGGTAAGTGCGAATTCCTGATAATAACTGTGACATTAGTCTATTTATTGAACAATTTAGTTCATGCCACCTTTACTAAAAAAACCTATTTCTACAAAAGAATTCTCATATTACTATATTAATACAAGAACGCACAATTTTAAAATTTAAAAAAAAAATTCAAACTCAGCGTCGTGACTGCACGCTCCAAAAGTATACTTACAGTTAACAATATGACATTTCTAAAAACACTTTCTTTCAGATTACACTTTATCTTTCGATGCCCTGTTATTACCTGGATGTAAAAAACTTACCTATTTCCCTACCTGAGGATGATCGTATGAAACGATTGAAAGCTAGTAGTAAAAAAAGACCTGATAAAACCGGAATTTCTAAACAAGGATCATACCATTCATTAACGGATTCGAGGTTAATGTATTTTATTATTAAAAATTGTTTGCGAGAGTGATTCTTGCCATATCATTAACTTCATTATCTGCTTTTCGTATGAATGATTCGCGTAATATAAATTGAACCCGCACCACATAATTGATATATATATATATATATATATATATATATATATATATATATATATATATGTATATATATATATATATATATATATATATATATATATATATATATGTATATATATATATATATATATATATATATATATATATATATATATATATATTGTTATTTAGGGATATTTGTATTTTTGTGTTTTTCTTGTGTGGATTTGTAGGCTTCCCGTTTGGTGTTCTGCAGAAAATAATTCCGGTATCGGAGGAGACTGAATGTCTTCTGTATGTATTTCTCTTAGAGTGAGCGAATCAGTGTGAGTGAGAAAGAAATAGAGAGACAAACAGACACAGAATTAACAGTTTCATCTTGACTCGTTGCCACGCTCGAAGGCGATCTTCAGATTGAATATATATATATATATATATATATATATATATATATATATATATATATATATATATGATACCAAATTGTAATTGATAGGTATTATTCAAAAGAGGACTCTTAGTCAATATGAGAGTTCAATGCCTGATACACACCAAATTATAAGAATAATTCGGAAAAACCTTAAAAATCCATTGTCAGTATTTCGATGAATATAGATATATTCATCTCATCTGACCGACTATATTTTATAAAATGTAATTATATATATATATATATATATATATATATATATATATATATATATATATATATAAAATACATAAAAGGTTAATGCCCAGGGTTGAATCAGACCAGGAAACAGTGGTATTAAAAAGTGCTCAATACCCGTGCGAAAAAAGAACAAAATAATAGTAAAAATAACATGTAGAACTTTTAACTTTAAAAATCAAGGGGCTCAGTTGAATTCCTTACATTGGTTTCAACCTTACGGTATCCGCAGGCAACTTTTATCTAATGACCTCCTAACGCTTTTAAAAAAAAAATAATGAAAGCTATATTATTTAAAAAAAATCAAAAACACACACACGACGTTGGGTGTAATAGAAAGGGATGATGACAAGAAGAAGAAGAAGAAGAAGAAGAAGAAGAAGAAGAAGAAGAAGAAGAAGAATCGATGGGTAGGGGTAATTAAAATATTATTTTTTTTATTCAGTCTCATTTATGCTTAAGAGGAATTTCTTAATATATAACCAAGGGCTCAAGACTTCGGTTTTCTGGTTCAAAATATTATAATTGTTAGTTTTTCCTGTTGGCAGAGGTTGCAAATATTATTGTGGTTGTTATAAGCCTTCGCCTTTTTAAATATTTTTCAGTATATATATAATAAAAAATTATAACATTTTCATGCATAAAAAAAAATTTCTGGGGAAAGATATATGACAAAGTGGAAAACTATCAATAAAGTCCGATGGAGTCCTAAAGCATGAAACGATTGACACGAACACTTTTTCCATTTTGTTTTCTTGTGACGCCTTTCGTCCTTTAGGACTTCATCGGATTAAATTTGTTACGATGGCGCGACTACACAGGCGAACGAACGAGGAATGTTGGAATTTCAATTTATTTCTTTTTAATATATAATTTAGGCGATTTCATCTAGATTCTTTTTTTTCTTTTTGCTTTCATCACTTTCGTTATTTGATATCCCAATATTGACACTAGAAGATCTGCCAGCAAAGGTGAAATATTGTAAGTACTAAGTCGCTAATTTACTATGGACGACATTGCAATCAAGGCACTCTGTAGACATTTTTATCTTAGTGAATTGTTTTTCTCCTTTGATCAGAGTAGCATTTGTAAGTCAAAATTCTGCTCAGTCTCTTTACAGTGAGCAACTAATGTATCGTTTTGTAAAATATGCATTTAATTAGATTCCTTGAGGTTTCTCCTATGTATTTTCTGTGACAATTATTACAGGCGATTGAGTAAATTCCTCCTTCAGGTTATAGCTTATTGTTTTGTTTAGTGTTCACTAAGTCATTATTGTTTTAGATGTAGAAGTAATTTTATGTTGAGTTTGGATAAGTTCTTTTCAATTATAGTTGTGATCGAGTTAGTTGGTAGGACAATATATTTTTTGATTTATTGCGTGTTTCAGAAGAAGGCTTTTTTTCTATTTTGGAATATTTTATGAGCCTTTTACTTCACATTAAATATAAAAACAATTACATCACCGAAGAAGATGAAAGTGTTTTCAATGTATTCTTCCTCTTCATGTAAATAGTGAGGGCTGCGAGTTCTAAGTGCACTTAGATTTTTCCCATTTTTTCATATATATATATACATATATATATTGTCATCTACAGACAGACTGTTTCGCTGTATCACAGCTCATCAGTGTGGCTAGACATCCGGTTGCCTCTGGCTAGAATCGAAAACCGGCTGAATTCGCGTCACTCGGAAATTTTACTCTGAAGCCGTTGGCTCACGGCAGAGAAGAAGGTGAATTTAAGCGTATTTATTTTTAGATAAACACACAGTGACTGAGAGAACTCGATTCGATTTACCGAAGAGTTTTGCATTATTAGCCGTAATAGTCACTGTTTACAAACACACACATCCTCCCCAGAGAGCTCAACCGAAATAAATTTTTCAGGAGCATATATATGTGTGTGGCCGAGTATATATATATATATATATATATATATATATATATATATATATATATATATATATGGCAGAGTTCGAATCTCAGCACGGTTGATTTGTCAGGAAGGAGACTTCCTGATGTTATTGGACTGGAGGGGATGACCCCAGTGTGCGGCACCTTCCGGATGTCTCAGTTATTTAACTCAGCTCTTTTGGTTCACCATTGAGTGGTGAGTTCAATATCAGGCTGTAGCCTGGTATTGAACTCACAACACTTTGGGTCGAGTCGACCACCAACGTCTGTATCCACTGTGTTATGTGTTGATTTGGAGAGTTGGAAATAACTGTGACACCCGGAAGAGGCATGGCACGTGGAACTAGGACAATCTACGCCGGTGGACGAAATAAAGAGTTCGGTTCGAAATTTCAATCATCTGAAGAAGGCCGGAGCGTACAACGGACAAAACGTTAATGTTAATGAAAACGCGGATAACAGTTTGAATAATGTATATAATTATGATACCTCATCTCAGAGATATAGACAGATAATATTTTAGAATTTTAAATTTATCCGTTGTCGTTATGGAATCTTTTGTAAAACATGCGCTCTCAATATGCGGGAGCTAACCGGAAATTGGTAGAAATGTAAAATGGCATTAAATGTTATATGTAATTTAATATGTTGGTGCTAATTTTGGTGAATGTTTATTGGTTGATTTTCAGATAGAGGGCCTCGAGAATTTGAAGATTTTGTTTATTATTTTCGTGCTGTTATCATCAAATATTTTCCTGTATTGTAAAGTTGGACTTGATTGTGATTTTAGAAGTTGCACAATAAAAGTTCTATTGCGCAACATATGTTTGTTAGTGTTTAAGCCCAGATATAATATTTGAAATACTGATGTTCAAAGTAATTATACTGCCTTAATTTTGGCGCAACATAATCTTTTATCGAAATTTCATTTTTGTAATTGTCAGTTCAGTTTGAGCCCGACACTAATTCATTGTTTTTATTTTTTATTAGGATCACAGCGAAGAAGATTTTTCGCTGCATTATGTGAATTGCTCCGATCGTTTAACTTCTTCGAAGCTGCTTTCGATGGCACGAGAAATTGCTTGCGGGATGGTAAGTTGAGACACTTCTCCCCTCAGTCAGGTTCATTACATCTATCTATCTATCTATCTATCTATCTATCTATCTATCTATCTATCTATCTAAGTTTCATTATCTATCTATCTATCTATCTATCTATCTATCTATCTATCTCAGTTTCCTTATCTATCTATCTATCTCAGTTTCCTTATCTATCTATCTATCTATCTATCTATCTATCTATCTCAGTTTCCTTATCTATCTATCTATCTATCTATCTATCTATCTATCTATCTATCTATCTATCTCAGTTTCCTTATCTATCTATCTATCTATCTATCTATCTATCTATCTACCTATCTATCTCAGTTTCCTTATCTATCTATCTATCTATCTATCTATCTATCTATCTATCTATCTATCTATCTATCTATCTCAGTTTCCTTATCTATCTATCTATCTATCTATCTACCTATCTATCTCAGTTTCCTTATCTATCTATCTATCTATCTATCTATCTATCTATCTATCTATCTATCTATCTATCTATCAAATAAATTTTAAAAGAAGCTTCAATTGTTCGCGAGCCGAGTTCGAATTCCAGTTGAATCCATTACATTCACTTACGTGCTAATACTCTTGGGAAATGTATGAATCCTAATCTTCTCCCTCCAGCTATGGGTAAATAGCAGGACAGACCGGGTTCTATAGCCTTGGATGGCAACTGGTCTACTGCGGAAAGAAATGGTAACCTATTGCGGGAAAATCTGCATCGTCAGTCATGTATCAAAAGATACATGATCGCCCAAGTGTGTATCACGCATGGCACATAACTGACTGATTAATTTATATGAATAAAATATAAACTAGTGAAATTTAAAAAAAGTCGTGATTTCACATTTTATGACTTCGTGTTGCAGTCCTGGCTTTTGTCGTTAGTGCTTGAACAAAGCCTGATGGCTGCCGACAATGCTATTCATGGCTTTAAGACCCGTATGATATCAACCTCTGAATTAAGTACACGTTGCATATTAGACCCCCATCCAGAAAACTACGCGTTAATGGGGATTTTAATTGTGACCACAATTATTTTTGAACGCCGCTTCCCTTTTGATTGTAAGAAGAGATCAGTCTTTGAAACGGAAGCCTCAAATGGCAATGGATAATTTCGTTAAACTTTTCTTACTCAAAAAGATATTAACAACCTTAACACATAATTCGACTATCCCATGGTACACCGAATCACATAGCAGGGCTCAAATGACAAACCCCCAAAATATTGACTTCAGCAACTCACTCTTGGATTTGTATATATATATATATATATATATATATATAGATATATATATATACAGTGTGACCCGGATATAAGAGAGTTGTCGGGACCGGAGAAGAATTATCTTATATCGGGGTTTCTCTTATATCCGGGTTTGGTCTATTTTATATACATTAACACAGGCTCTAATTTGGGACCAGAGAAAATCGCTCTTATATCCGGGTTTCTCTTATATCCGGGTCTCTTATATCCGGGTTACACTGTATGAACACATGGAGTAAAAATCCATAATTCGTACCGCTTACTTTTTTAAAAAAAGAGGCTCAATAGAAAGTAAAGCAATATATTATTATAATATTTTTATTATAACAGATTATAATAAAAACATTTACATCGTTACCCAAAAGCTTTCATGTTTCAATATTATGATTGTACTTCCTCAGGCGATGGTAGATAACTTGTGATAAAAATGATTTATTAGGGTAATTTAAAAAAAAACAATCGTTACCTCTTTTCGCAATTTAAGGCGGGGCATAAGCTGAGCATTGGAAATATGCTTGTGGGTATGTCTCGATTAACCAATTAAAAGTCTGATCTACGCTAAAATAGAAAAGTAAAGTCAGAGGGTTAGAGAACTATAAATTGTTGGATTTTCTCTATGTGTGTGTCTCCACAATACATTGTGGGTCTATCAGACTAGTTTTTAAACATCATTCTACATCGTGATCCTTCTTAGATATTTTGGTCATTTTACTCCAGGCAAGGAGATAAAGACGCAAGGCGCTACTGAGACTAAAAGAAACTGAGAAGACGTTGCTGTTGAGAAAGGACAATAAAAAGAACAGAATGCAAGGAGAGTGACGATGACGATGAACGTTATTGTAAATTTATTGCAGATTTTAGTCGTCAAGAAAGAAAATTGAAGAGAGTCCCAGAGGCGAGAAGTGAGAGAGAAAAAACTGTTAGAATATAATATAATATTTTCGAAACTCAGCTTCATGTGAAAAATCACAATAGAGTCCACCAATTTTGGCAACATACTATGCTAGCAGCAGCAACAGCCAATAAGACAAGCTTGTCTGTTATTACTCGGAATTAACGTTTGTCAAGTGGTCTTTTGACAGAATTTGATCAAATTTCTTAAAATACTTCTTTAATAATGAAATAGAATATTTCTACAATTTTGATTGGATCGTTGTCCCCTAAAGTCGCTAGAGATTTTTCTGCAAGATTGAAAAAAGAAAAAAATGATTTTAAAGACCAGGACATTTTTTCTCTTACAGGAATACTTGTCTTCGAAAGGTTTTATCCATCGAGATCTCGCCGCCCGGAACGTTCTTGTTAGCGAAAATCTGACTATGAAAATTGGTGACTTCGGATTAACCAGATATATTTACAATGATAAGATGTATGTTAATCTAAAAGGCGGGAAACTTCCCATTAAGTGGATGTCTATTGAAGCCATTTTTGACCGGACATTTTCTACAGCCAGTGACGTGTAAGTTGATCAGAATTTATCAATCAGTTTTTGATTCAATTTTTTTCGTACATGTTTCTACGGTAATATAAAAAATTTAATTTGATATCTTTAATTGGCTCATATTGGTGAATGTTTACTTCGGCACTAATGGCCGAGGTTCGAGTTTAGGTAAAAGTAAAGATTCGAAAGCTGATTTTCAAGTATGATTGGTGCAATATTATATTCTTGTCCTCACTGTTCCGGTCATGACACTGCTCCTGATTCTATCCTTATTTTACCTGCTTGCCTGCCTGTCGACCATGGAAATCAATTTCAAAATCATAAATTTCATCGGGACTGAATCATCAAAAATTTGACATCAGTGAGAAATACGAAACTCTCTCAACCACGAAGCAGGTCCAAAATTCACCAAATTAACCTTAGTCTGTTAGAAAGACATAGAACGGATTCAGTGTTAAATGAATTACACAAACCATGAACTTTGAAACCTGATTGTTACCTGACAGTGTAATGTTTAATGAAGAGTGTTGGAAAGACTAAATCAGTTGTCATAGATAAATTCTAAGTCACAGATAGGACATTCGATTTCATATTAGGAACTTAAGAAGCGTGTCATTGTACGAAATATTGTTCTGTTCCAAAAATATCGCGATGGTGGGAAGAATTGATGTGAAGAACAAGAAAGATTCCTCCCGTACATTTTTTAGTCTTCAATAGTTGCACAAAACTTTCTTTCAAGAATTTCATGGTGTGCCAAACATCAAGAACAGTCCAATAATATTTGTCAGTTATTTTTATCTGTTTTTATTTTTTTTAAATTAGGTTTACAAACTGGATACGATTTTAATTATATTTGAAACTAGCTTAAAAGCCGCATTTAAACCAGCTCCTGCGGTGGCCTTCAGCACAATATGCAGAACTCAAAATTGATCGCTGCATTTAAGTATTCCCTTAATATTTAAGCTTACTTTTTAAAAGTTCAGCGATAATTCTTCTGTTGCCACTTAATGTAAAGACTTATTTAATGTACGTAAGTTCTTACTTTCTGTACAAAAAATCATTTTTATTTCATAGGTGACTTTCGCGGGATTTCGCAAATAGATTCAATAATTCTCAAATGTATTTCCAATTTATAAAAATTGTTATCGCACAAAATAATTGTTGAACTAATAAAAAAGCGCTCAATGCAATTTCATAAAAAAATGATATAGACCAATTTAAGAGATAAAGATTTTAGAAGACATCAAATGTATATATTTTAAAATTTACTAAATTTATTGAGAAGAGTGCTCTCTGTCAGATATAGAGCGTTTATAGATATAAAGGGTGGACAAAAGAAGGCAATGTTGATTTCTATGTCCACACTGTATCTCCCTGCCCCTCCCCCTCTCTCTCTACCCCCCTCTCTCTCTCTCTATATATATATATACAGTGTAACCCGTTTATAAGAGAAACCCAGATATAAGAGAGATTTCCTTTGATCCAAAATTAGAGCCTGTGTTAATAAAACAAAATAAACCAAACCCGGATATAAGAGAAACCCGGATATAAGATACTTCTTCTTCGGTCCCGACAACTCTCTTATATCCGGGTTACACTGTATATACATATATATATATATATATATATATATATATATATATATATATATATATATATATATATACAAATGAGACAAAGAACAAATGGAGTAAAAACCCACTGTTCATGGTATTTACTTTTATAAAAGTGCTCAATACAAAGTAGAGCAATATATTATTATTATATTTTTCTTATAAGAGATTATAATAAAAAGCATTTTTAAATCGTTAGAGCACTGTCTACATTTATTTTTTTTACGTTAACATGGAAAAAACTGTGATTTAAAAATGTTTTTATCATAATATCTTATATATATATATATATATATATATATATATATATATATATATATATATATATATATATATAATCTATAATCTATAGCAGAAGCCATTGGTTTATACCAATGGCTTCCCATGCTAAATACTTTCACTCTCGCGTGGTCATGTGTGACGTCACGAGTTACGACGCGTTTTTCGTTTCCTTGACTCGTAAATAAGAGTTTGTCGTTACTTTGAGCTTATTCAAACAGCAACGGCGGGCCATTATTGTGGTTTAGTATATGTGTTGTTTGATTTATTAAAATTGTCATCTTTGATAATGGCTTATGTAAGCCGAAAGCTAAGATTGGATTCAAACATGTGTCAATATAGTGTTTTCCTTTTCGTCTTTCAACGATAATCTGATTAAGCTTATCAGACAATACGAAAGGAACTTACTTAAAATAAATAGACAAAACATGTCTATATTATTTAATGAAACATGCATTAATATATGTATATGTGTGTGTGTGTGTGTGTGTGTGTGTGTGTTTACAACGGTACACCATTTTTAAAACTCCATTAGCGTGCTCTCTTATTCAGATTTTCTTCCGTAACAGACGGCCTTCTCCCCCCAAATCTTTCTCATTTCTTCGCTATTTCCAACTTTGCCTGAATGAGGACACGCCCAGTTTTCCCTTTTATATTCTTTGCCACATTTAATACATTTTTTGTCAACTGTAGTTAAGAATACTGCGAAGTGTGGTTGTTCTAAGACACACATGTAGATGCATATAAAGACACTACGACACGCAAAACTGGACGTCTGCCACAGAGCAATGGTTAACGAGCATCATTATTCTCTGTTTGTAACTTAACGCAGGAAAAGATTTAAAAATATATCCCAAAACTAACCAACAGATATGGGCACATTGACAACGAAATATTAAGTTTAGTCTAGTTTACCACAAGGTCATAATTTTGCGACATCTAAGGAGGAGGAATCGAATATGTTGCAAAGGTCTGCTGGACTAGCTTGTTAATCATTACCCCACAGCAAGTTTCTTAACGTAAACACAGAAAAAACTATGCACAGTTTTGTTTCTTTCTTTCTTTATGTACGTTGTTATATTAATATATGGGCATTAGCACATGTACAATTATTCGGCCTGCTTAGTGGTTGAGGTAGTTGCATTATTACAGCCCTTTTAGGTATTCAAGTCCAAGTAATAACTGCGTGTCGAGGCAACGAGAATAAGTCGAGTGCATCACTTAGAGACGGATAAGACTCCTAAAAAAGAACCAGCTACCGGGTGGTTGCTTGCACTTTATAGAAACATATCCAATGTCAACCTATAGACTGAAGTAGACACATGGCCAATTTCTACTCATAGACTTACGTATAAACACTACCAGTATTTACCTATAGATTCAAGCACACATACGACCAATGTCTACGTATAAAACTCAAATATAAACTCGATCAATGGCAATATATGGTCTCAAGTATAAACCCGACCAATGTCTACCTATAGAGTTGAATATAAACTCGATCAATGGCAGTATATGGTCTCAAGTATAAACCCGACCAATAACTACCTATAGAATCGAATATAAACCTAATCAATGGCTGTCTATTGTCTCAAGTATAAACCCGACCAATACCTACCTATAGTCTAACATATAAAATCTATCAATGGCTGTCTATGGTCTCAAGTATAAACCCGACCAATTTCTATCGACATACTCGAATATAAACCTGATTAATGACTGTATATGGTCTCAAGTATAAACCCAACCTATAGACTCGAGTATAATGAAAAAAAAAGATTTTGACATTAAATAAACAAGTAATGGTTGATATTAAAGGCGAGTAGCAAACTATGATTTCAAATGCTGATTTATCAAAAGGTAGAAAAGATCCTTCTGTCTTAGTTGATTGGTGCAATATAGTCTTCTTACGCTCCATTTTCCATCATTTGGCCTTGCGCCGTACTAACTTAAGCTGAATAAATACATACACTCAGAAGGGCGAAAGTAATACACGCCCATTGTCACGCATCAGAAAAAGGCTCGAATGCTTTTCTAGATATTCAAAGCTACGAAATAATCATTTGGCTTCGCAAAATGACTGATAAGTTCTTTGTTTCTGTCTCCCATAAATATTAGAAGCAAAGTGTTTTTTTTTGCTGCTGCTCCTGATGCTGCTACGACCCGTTCTCTGCCTGTCATGTTCACACTCCCACCTTGAGAGTTTTCTCACATGTCCCTCGTTTGAAGCGGAACATGTGGGAATATCGCGAAGCACGAAGCCGAAGGAAAACGCGAGGGAAAGGACGCTTGAAAAATCATTGCTTTTTATTGGGTAATAATCAGCTCGATTGCAGGTGCTTGTCTCGACGATGTCTTAATTGTTTGAAGAGAATTCAGCATTTATTGGTGAGAGCCAATCTGTTATGGCTTAGGGATTATACTCAACAGCTAAGAGCATGCGCATCACGGTTCGACACTTCTTGGCTTTGTTCAATTATCAATATTTTATTGTTTATTATAGAACAGAGATTCGTTCCAGCTTCTCTGTCAAATGTGGAAATATATTTCGTGCTATATATTTTCTCAGAATATATTTTGTATTAATTTGGGGGCATCACTGTGTGCAGGCGAATGTGATTTTTAAAATATCATTTCTGTCTATAGATAGACAGATATTACCAGATTGAAAGATATATATATATATATATATATATATATATATATATATATATATATATATGAAGAAATATAGTCTTAAAATGTGCTATATTTATGGGATAGTGCTCAATATAAGAGATAGAGCATGTGTAAATATAAAAGTGAACATAGAAGTCAACACTTAGAGGCGACAGTCTGTTTCATGCTAGATGCAATCGACTACCCACAATGCACCACTGACCCGTATATATAACTAGCCGAGAAAAATAACACCACTCGTGGCCTGACGATTGCATCTAGCATGAAACAGACTGTCGCCTCTAAGTGTTGACTTCTATGTTCACTTTTACATATATATATATATATATATATATATATATATATATGAGCAAACTGATATAGATGGGTAGATAACAAACTGACATATATATATTAACAGACTGATCTATCTATCTATCTATCTATCTATCTATCTATCTATCTATCTATCTATCCTAGTCTGCTCATATCTTTTTATTTATAGATCTATGGCATCTTCTTCTAATTCTATGTGCCGTGTCCATTAAGGACTTTGGCGATCATGGCTCTCCACAATTTCTTGTCCTTTGTAGCGCTTAATATTTTTTCTTTCCGTTATCTCTCCAAACCTTGTTCCGCCATCCGTTTACAAAAGCTCACTAAGTAGGTTATGCGTTCTATTCCTCTGTCCCTCTTGCCTTCAATCTATCCTGAGAGCATCAAAATTTCCAACCCCTCTTTTCTCATTATGTACCCAAGAAATTTCATCTGTCTCTTTCATATATTAAGGCAAAGTGTTCTTTTCCTTTCTATTTTCTCTAAAACTTCGAACTGCTGTCAAGTTCGGTCTATGGTATCCTCATCATCCTTCTGTAGAACCAAATTTATGTTGCTTCAAGTCTCTTTTTCATCTATGAGGAGATTGTCCAGAATTCACTGCTATATAGGAGGACTGCTTTTTCGTAACAGTTCAGTACTCTTTTCTTTGATTCGAACCAAATTTTTCTGTTTCTTAATACTTTGCTTAGTTTTTGGAAGGCATCTTTCGTAATTCCAACCTGCCTTCGGATTTCAATGTCTTCTATTAAAACAATTTCCTGAGATTGATTTTCGTATCTATAATTTGTATGTTGAACTGTTCCTCTTGATAGCAACCGTGCATTCTGTCTTCTTGCAATTGTAGTTTAGTCCTTTTTCCCCCTTTCCTTCATTACCTTCTGTAGGAGTTCTTGTAGTTTCCGTTTTGCGTTTGCTATCAACACTGAGTCATCTGCATACCATTTTCTGGACGCTAATAATGAAGCCTAGTAGGACTTTTAATTCTCTCAGAATCGCTTCACCGTTGGCTAAGTCTGGTGAGAAGAGACATCCTTGTCTCATACCACTTTCTGATTTTGTATACTAAATACATTTTCTTTTCGTATGCGCCGGTAGGATTGCTGCCAGTATAGGTTCTGGGTTATTCTAACAACTAATGCATCAGTGGGTGTCAAATAAAATTAAAATAAAATTACTCGCAAAAAGATCTAGCAGTTGATCGAGATGCCAGATTTAATCTGTCGTGTACTTCTCGGAGTTAACAGGAATTACATGGAGATTCCCATCTCCTTTCCAATTGGCAGTTTTTTTTTATTGGATTCCATGATATCAATAGCAAAGTGTATTTTCTGATTCGATCAACGTAAGCCAAAGCCATTAGTGTGAATGGTATTACCTCAGTTGGAATTTAAACTTATTCCGCCAAATTCAGTTCTTTGCATCTTCTACTGGCTAACCCCAACTGAAATGCGGCTACATAGAGAAGATGGGGTTGTTTCGAGAATCGGCACTATTCGGGCTCGGTTTAAACGGTAGTTCTAAGTGGCAGAGTGGTTAGACACGTCAGATCCAATTAAGGTTCACCATGAGGTATGCAGGTTCAAATCCTTACGGAAGACGCATATTTTTCTGACAACATTTCTCGAATATTCAGGCCGATAGATGTCGTTGGATAAAAAATACTGTTTAATTAAAATACAGAACTTCTACTCGAATATGAGTATCCATAAAAATAACGTTTAAACAAAATAAATTAAAAAAAACAATATGTCGGATTTAATCCATTTTTTAAAAATATATATACATGAAAAACAAAAAACAAACCAATGTATATCAGTATAAATGTCCTTTGGGAGAAAGTTATATATATGTTGGCCTGCCGACAACATTATCAAGACGTCTTAACCTTCATTTGTCGGATACAAGTTCTATTGTACAACATCTAAGCACAAATTCCTGTCCCCATTTAAAATACAGGAAAATAATTGTAACTGACAACACTAATATACTTGTATACGGACAACACCAATATACTAAACAACGAAAATAATAAACAAAAACTTCAAAAAATTCTCGCTGTCCGATTCTCTCTATATCAAAATCAACCAACTAACATTCAACAAAATTTATTACGAATATAGCAACAACATTTTAAAGTGCATGTTTATGTTTCTACCAAATGCCGACTAGCTCCCTTTTATTGAAAGGCTTGTTTTGAAAAAGATTCTATAACTACTACGGATAAATTTAAAATTCTAAAGTAACTATAACAGAGCGCGCTTGTCCGTGTGTTTTTAAAAAATCACTATCACAACGGAATGCAAATTTTATCTTCATTTACCCCTGAAGATGATCTTAGAAAAAATCGAGAGAACTTGGGTAAAAAAAAAAAAAAACTACAGCAACTTCCTTGAGGAATTTCATCTTAACATCAAGAAACTGATTAGACAAGTCGACAGGATAAGTATAAAAATAAGTAGACACAATACGTTTATATTATTCAATGAAACATGTTTGAATATATATATATATATATATATATATATATATATATATATATATATATATATTAAGCATTAATTTTCAAGTAAATTGAATTGAGTTCTCCGAGTCGCTGGCGTATTTTCGTATAGAGAAAAACGTTAAAAATTGGCTCCCTTCTGCCGTACGACGATGGCCTGGAGGTAAGACATCTGTCTGATTTCATAATCAGTCGGGTTTCGATCCCGGTTTGTAGGAAAGATTCTGGTTAATGGGGTATTAAAATTAATTTTTACAAAATGAAACATCTTTCTTGAAGCATTTAATTTCAAGCTAATTATTCTCCTTAATTTATTATTCATTTGTAGGTACTTTGTTTCAAATTTACTATAGTTATCGCTCTTATTTTCTAATGTCGTGTATGATCGACCGTATTTCCAAAGATCGGCACGTTTATACACACACACACACAAACAATTCAGATTATTTTTTAAAATACTGATGTTCGGTGAAGTGTACTAAGATTTTCCATATATGATTGGTAATTTTTTTTTTACTTAATAACAATATCACCTAACGGTGACAAAGTAATGCAGAAATTTAAAAGATTTAAAACTTTATAAATTATTCTAATTAAAACTAATAAAAAATGAAAAACATTTTTTGATGAATAATAAATTTTTCCAAAATAATTATTATTCATCGAAAAAGGTTTTTCCTTAAGACAATAGTGTCCATAATATATCTTATTCATAAAAAGCTCTTCTAATTGAATAATGTTTTTTAGTTTTATTGCATTTTTTATTTTATGATTCAGAGTAGATTTTCGGTAACTAGGTGTCCTGTTTAAAAAAAAATAAATTGATTTGATTTCTCCAAGAACTTCTTCTTTTAACTAACACAAACATTACGCGGTTCATAATTTAATTTCACCAAATTTCATAAATTAAACGAATGAGCAGATGTCCGAAAAACATTTTTTTTTACCAAGATTTTCTAAAACAAAAAAATTCTAAAACAATTTCCTTTATTTATGAATAAGTCCTGAAAGTTCCATTAAAATCCAACAATAACTTGATTTTTGCAAGAATTTCAAATTCAATGTGTTTTTCATCGGGGAAAAACCCAAAACGCTAAAATTTGCTATACTAATCTTTCTCTGCGCCGCCACCGCTGACTTGTTATGGTCATGTTTAATTTTTTTTATTCCTCTCACCTTGACTCGCTTAATCCTATTGCAAGGAGGTTTCTATCCTTTCATTTTTCCCCTTTTAATAATACACACACACACACACACACACACACACACACACACACACACACACACACACACACACTTTCATTTCATTTCATTTTTCTTGTGTTTGTACAAGTGTTTCTTTTTCTGGACACAAAGTGTGTAAAAACTGTTCCAAAAGTTCTGCATATTCATGCGCTTTCGGCTTTTCTTTCAGCCATTATCAAGGGCGATTTTTTATTTATTTTTAACTCAATATGTAGGTGTTTTATGTGTGTGTCTAAATTTATAGGAATGTTCTATTTTCCGAACACAATCAACACATTGTGGCCGTGTTCATAGTTAATATTATTATTGGATTTTTCTTTTTTATTATTAGGGCTTCCGTTATTTTTTTATCATTTTTTACACGTGGATGAAGCTATTATACTTGTATTTTCTACTAAAAATTTCAGATGGAGGCTGGTAGGTTTTTGTGTGTTCTTAAATGAACCCTAATGGATTTATGGTCGGTAAGTGTAACGTAATTCGTTTAGATAGGCATGTTGTAGTGTGACCAATGTAATTATTTATGAGTTTGGTTTGGAACACAAAAAAGCGCACGGATATGCCGAACTTTTAGAAAGTTTTTACAAAATTTTGTGTCCGAAAGAAAAACACTTGTACGAACAGACGAAAATTAAATAAATAAATTAATCGTAGTGCCTTGTCAGATATCATTAACGAAACATGTATAAAAGAGGGGTTGCTGCCTAAATACACAATATATATATATATATATATATATATATATATATATATATATATATATATATATATATATATATAATTTTAATGTATGCTATATTTATGGGATAAAGTGCTCAATATCAGAGATAGAGCGTATGTAAATATAAATATAAAAGTGATTATTGAAGTCTACACTCAGAGGCGACAGGCTGTTTCATGCCGGACGGAATCGTCAGGCGGCTTGACAATTGCGTCCAGCATGAAACAGCCTGTCACCTGTGAGTGTTGACTTCAATGTTCACTTATACATATATATATATATATATATATATATATATATATATATATATATATATATATATATATATATATATATATATTAGATTTTTCCCCGGAACATATTCGTAGAGAACATCAAAATAATACACTCAGATATATAACTGCAGACGGAAGCCTTAATAATAAAAAAATAAGAGACCAACTTTTAATAATATTAATTATGAACGTTGCCACAATGTGGTGACTGTGTTCGGGAATGAAAACCTTTCTATTGCTAAATCTACATATTAAGACAAACAAAAAAACCTTTATGATGGCTAAGAGATTAGCCGAAAGCGCTAAGATACAAACAGCATTTGAACAGTTCAAAAAAGAAATCTCTTGTACGAATGCAAGAAAAATTTAATAAAAACCTTAATCGCGGTGATTTGTCACTCATCTTTAATGAAAATTATATAAATCAAGGGTTGCTATCCAAATACACAGTTATATATATATATATATATATATATATATATATATATATATATATATATATATATATTTAGTTTACGAAAAACTAGGTAATCCGTATGGGTAGACCCAAGGAGGATAAAATCCAGAGAGCTCAATGTAAATCAGAGCTAATAATTTAAATAATAATATATGGAACCTTAAAGCGGTCTATTTTTATTTAAATTAATATATATATATATATATATATATATATATATATATATATATATATATATATATATATATATATATGTATGCAGAAAAATAGGAAAGAACGCGTTAGCTAAATAATCCGGTGTTCCCTAGTATTTTTGCTTTTATTTTCAAAAAGACAGTGCTCCATACAGAAGTAGAGCTTATATTATAATATTTTTTGTTTTAAAAATATTATTCCTTCGCTACATAAGAGTTCTCATGTTTCAAAAGCGAGAGCCGAGACCCGTTCAACCAAATGGTCAGTACTGAACTTGGGCATAAGTTCCTAGCTTTAATTGGTAAACACTGCCCCACAAATAGCAAACTGAGCGAAATCTTTAATAAAAACACCCTAAAGTTAAGTTACAGCTGCACTGAAAACCTAGAAAGAATCATAAAAAAGCATAATAATAAAATCCTAGAAAAACACGCATGCCAAAACAGTGCCAATAAAACTCCTAAACTGCAATTAGACAAAAATAATGAAAAATCATGTGATTGTAGAAACCCTAATGACTGCCCGTTAGAAAACAGATGCCTCACTAAATCCGTGGTATACCAATGCACCATCTCATCCATGGAGAGTCCTAGCACTGACAGGATATACATTGGGTCAACAAAGAATAAATTTAAAATTAGATGGAGACAACACAAACAATAACATTCAAAATAGAAATCAGACATCTCTATCCCAATACTACTGGCATTTAAAAGAAACGAACAAAACACCGAAAGTAAAATGGAAAATAATAAATAGAACAAGAACTTGTAAAACCTGGGACGACCCATGCCCTTTATGCCTACATGAAAAACTGCACATCATTAAGTTTCTAAATAGTGAAAAGTTATTAAACCACAGACATGAGTTAACAGTTTTCTGCCGACATCAACAAATTTTCGCATTAAATAATTAATAAATAGATACAAACAAATAAAGTCTATAGTTTAAAAACCTTAAAAGCTCAGGCCAATAATTAATGAGAAAACCCCTTTCATGAAGTCGAAAAAAAAATCCATTTGAATAAACAAATAAATAAACAGATTAAACAGATAATAATGGAACAAAACCTTCTCGATACTTAACGACCTGCGACAAAGCCATAAAATTGCCTTTTAAGCAGCTAGGCGTCCTACTATCAGTCTTGAAATAGACCCCCCAATGTAACTTGACATAAATTTTTATAAAGAGACTGGTCTGTAGATAAAAATTAATTCTTAGCTCTTTGACCACCAAACCAACATGGCCGACACTAGCCGTTTCCATAGCAACTAATATTCCAAGAGACTACACTTATAAACACGCGCTAACCAAAAGATAGCTTATTCCCAAATTCTCGCTTGACGAGGAAGCGTGACCAGACACCTTAACTCAACATAATTTCAAAAATTATATTAGGGGTCTTGGCTCTCGCTTTTGAAACATGAGAACTCTTATGTAGCGAAGGAATCATATTTTTAAATAAAAAAATATTATATATATATATATATATATATATATATATATATAATCACACTCCTTCTTTTGAACAGGAGTAAAGGCTTATCTGTTTTTTCCTGTTTAGAATTGTTACCGGTCCATTATAAAGTCTTTTTCATTCTCTTTTACTTCCAGCAGCCCCTTACGTCTTAGTGGTGTCATCGCCTTGCTACTTAGGATGGATTGATTTAATATATATATATATATATATATATATATATATATATATATATATATATATATATATATATATATATATGTATATATATATATATATATATATATATATATATATATATATATATATATATATATATATCGACGGGAGAATCGCGTATATATATATATATATATATATATATATATATATATATATATATATATATATATATGAAATTTCTATATCAAGAAGAGTAAATAGTTTACATATGATGACGCTTGTCGTATGGTAATTAGAAAGTTTATTTTACCACCCATTTGACTTGCATTATGAATTCAGTAATTAAATGTAGTTCATTAATTCTTTATTTTTGTAATAGCTTTTCTGGGTTTGCTGAGAAAACTGAAGATTCATCCTGATATTGAAAGTCGGTGTTCGAAGTCAATAAATTCCGTAGATAGAATGTCTGTAGCAGAATCGATTGGCGCAATAGAGTCTTACTTATTATTATTTTTGGAGCTTTATTCAAGATTAAGCTAAACTTAGGAAATAAAAACCAAGAAACAAGCAGAGATAATTGATGGTATGGAATGGTTCATGCCGAATAAAATGAAAACAATGTTTTCAGCTTTAAATAGGAATGGAAAACTGGCATGGATGCTTTTCGGACAGATAAAAAAAAAGTTGAAAACGAAGTAAAACAGAAGAAAATGTCAATATATTTTTGTTTTGTTTTGCGGCATCCGTTCGAGTGTTGGCAGAAATAAATATTCATTAGAAAAGCGGTACAGGTTTTGTTGAAAAAACATAGAAAAGAAAGAAATTCTGAGACACTTGGCAAAGATGAGATATTTTAATCTTTTCCTGAAAATGCGATGCCTTGGCGCTGTTTGAAAAATGAATTCCTACGAATCATTTTCGCATCTCTCAACCGAGAATCAAAGATTGGCTGGACGGAGACGAAAAGCAACAAGTAGTTTTGAAAAAACAGACACGAAGATTATAATATCAGTAAAATGGTACTGAATGAATATTTTATTCTTTTTTTAGTGCAGATACATCAGTTTTCTATATCTTTTCCATAAAACCAACAAGATGGACATTTACAAGATAATCAAAAATAGATATACACTTTAACAAGCATTGTGAACAACTGAACAAATTATTAAGTCATTTTTATGACTAATATTTTCGGTAGACATTTGCAATTAATTACAAGAATCTTAAAATTAAATTTGAGATGAAAAAAATAGAGTGGATGTTTTTTTCTTTCATTTATATCCAACATTTTTAATCGCAGTTAATATTTCCTGGCTTGTTAAGAAAATATTGTTTTGAACGAATCTCTGTTGCATGTGTTGGGGTGGGAATGGGTGTTGTCGAAACTGAGATGAAAATTCTGCGGGCGTGTGTGAATCTGTGAGCAGGCACTTAATACGCACGCATTAATTAGTGTGGATGAATGTACTTAGCAGACTCAAAACACATTTGTAAGGAATCAGTATCGAATGTCGAAGTGTAGAAGACAGATGAACAGTTTAATCAATCTGTTCAAATACAACGAAATTATATACATATATATATATATATATATAAATATGTGCGTATGCATTTGTACGTGTGTGTAAGTATGTGTGTATAAGTATTTGTGTGTAAACTCACATTCAGATAGATAACTATATAGTGAGATAGACATGAATACATTGAAATAGA
>OZ038512.1:82231961-82251193 GCA_964036315.1 Acanthosepion esculentum
ATAGATAGATAGATAGATAGATAGATAGATAGATATGAAGAAACTGAGATAGATAGATAGATATGAAGAGACTGTGATAGATAGATGGATAGATAGATATGAAGACTGTGATAGATAAGTAGAGATTGATAGATAGATAAACAGATATGAAGAGACTGTGATACATAGATAGATAGATATGAAGAGACTGAGATAGATAAGAAGAGACTGAGATAGATAGATAGATATGAAGAGACTGAGATAGATAATAAGAGACTGAGATAGATAGTTAGATAGATAGATAGATATGAAGAAACTGAGATAGATAGATATGAAGAGACCGTGATAGATAGATGGATAGGTACATATGAAGAGACTGTGATAGATAGATAGATAGATAGATATGAAGAGATAGATAGATGGATAGATAGATATGAAGACTGTGATAAATAAGTAGAGACTGATAGATAGATAAACAGATATGAAGAGACTGAGATAGATAGATAGATAGATAGATAAATAGATATGAAGAGACTGATAGATAGATAAATAGATATGAAGAGAGTGAGATAGATAGATAGATATGAAGAGACTGATAGATGGATAGATAGATATGAAGACTGTCATAGATAAGAAGAGACTGATAGATAGATAAACAGATATGAAGAGACTGTGATAGATAGATAGATAGATATGAAGAGACTGAGATAGATAAGAAGAGACTGAGATAGATAGATAGATAGATAGATAGATAGATAGATAGATATGAAGAAACTGAGATAGATAGATAGATGTGAAGAGACTGTGATAGATAGATGGATAGATAGATATGAAGACTGTGATAGATAAGTAGAGATTGATAGATAGATAAACAGATATGAAGAGACTGTGATACATAGATAGATAGATATGAAGAGACTGAGATAGATAAGAAGAGACTGAGATAGATAGATAGATATGAAGAGACTGAGATAGATAATAAGAGACTGAGATAGATAGTTAGATAGATAGATTGATATGAAGAAACTGAGATAGATAGATATGAAGAGACCGTGATAGATAGATGGATAGGTACATATGAAGAGACTGTGATAGATAGATAGATAGATAGATATGAAGAGATAGATAGATAGATAGATAGATATGAAGAGATAGATAGATGGATAGATAGATATGAAGACTGTGATAAATAAGAAGAGACTGATAGATAGATAAACAGATATGAAGAGACTGAGATAGATAGATAGATAGATAAATAGATATGAAGAGACTGATAGACAGATAAATAGATATGAAGAGAGTGAGATAGATAGATAGATATGAAGAGACTGATAGATGGATAGATAGATATGAAGACTGTCATAGATAAGAAGAGACTGATAGATAGATAAACAGATATGAAGAGACTGTGATAGATAGATAGATAGATAGATAGATAGATAGATATGAAGAGACTGAGATAGATAAGAAGAGACTGAGATAGATAGATAGATAGATAGATATGAAGAAACTGAGATGGATAGATAGATATGAAGAGACTGTGATAGATAGATGGATACATAGATATGAAGACTGTGATAGATAAGTAGAGATTGATAGATAGATAAACAGATATGAAGAGACTGTGATAAATAGATAGATAGATATGAAGAGACTGAGATAGATAAGAAGAGACTGAGATAGATAAGAAGAGACTGAGATAGATAGTTAGATAGATAGATAGATATGAAGAAACTGAGATGGATAGATATGAAGAGACCGTGATTGATAGATGGATAGGTACATATGAAGAGACTGTGATAGATAGATAGATAGATAGATAGATAGATACATAGATAGATATGAAGAGACTGAGATAGATAAGAAGAGACTGAGATAGATAGATAGATAGATAGATAGATATGAAGAAACTGAGATAGATAGATAGATAGATATGAAGAGACTGAGATAGATAGATAGATATATATATAGATAGATAGGTAGATAATATTCTGATGATGATTTAAATTGTCTCTTTTTTCACCTTGTCTCCCTCAGTTCTGTAAACTGAAGTGAATTGAAATCTGGTTGGTTGCGGGTGGCGCTTTAAAACCTGATAAAAAATTGAAGACAATGATAAGAAATTCTTTTTCTCATCCGATAATCACCTGAAGATCATAGGAGATCGTTCATACTGACATATATATACATAAAAACTAATATTCCTGTTCTTAGCCATGGATTAATTATTTCGAACTTAATCTCTGAACAAAAATTTTTTTTATTAAAACCTTTTAATTTTGACTATTAAGGACTGGTAACGAATTTGGTTCATGGTTTCACTTTTGAGGTAAAATTTACTTTATTTGAATTCGAAAAGATATTCCAGAATTTCGGAATGACGGAATCAGAAAATGTTGCCTTAAAATATTAAGAAATATGTACCTAATGAGTATCGGGGATTTTACAGTTAATTTCGTATTACAGGTTTTCTCTTCTAAAATTCATTTATTGTAATAACTATTTTTCTCCAAAATTTAACATTTCTATTTAAAAAAAAAGAATAACAAAAGGATGATTTTTCTCTTAACGCCATAATTACTGCAAATTTTCTTAGCCAATTTTGTTTTTAAAGCTATCTTTAGAATAATTAATAAAACCCAAACATATGGAACTGGTTTATACATTCTCTATTTTTTCGGGAATAGACTAAAAATATTTTTGTGAATAAAAACTCTAATAAACAAATAGTTTGTAACTTCACATACTCGAAACCTGTGGGGAGAGCAAATGAAAGAAATACCCTTAAAAAATTCCTTAAAAAGGATTTTTTACGGATATTTCTTTCATTTGCTCTCAAAATTTTAATTACATTTAATCGTATTTATGTGTTTAATTAAATTTTCTTGTTCGCATGTCATAGACATAAATTTATGAATAAAATTTTTTCATCATATTTATTTCTTTATAATAGGGTAAATAATAATATAATATAATATAATAATAATATAATATAAAATAATATAATAATAATATAATATATTAATAATATAATACAATAATAATATAATATAATAATAATATAATATATTAATAATATAATATACAATAATAATATAATATAATAATAATATAATATAATAATAATATAATAATATAATATAATATAATAATAATAAAATAATATAATATAATATAATATAATAATAATATAATATAATATTAATAATATAATATAATTTGATATAATATAATATAATAGGATAAAAAATAAAAATCGAATTGTAATTGGTTCACATGATTTTATAAACTTGTAAAATGTAAAATTATATTTGTAAATAAACAATCGAATAAAATAATGTTTCATTTATTTGTTGTCAAGTTTTCAGAAAATGCAAAATCCATTTTCGTATGTTTAGGTTTTACTAAAATCCTAAAAATATTTAAAATCGTCGAGTGCGTATATAATAATAGCAGTGTCAAGGGAAAAACCATATTTTTCATATATCATTTCTTTTGGTAGATAATCTGTTAATTCAGTTATGTGCCATGATTGATACACGTTTAGCCGATCATGTATCTTTCGATACATGACTTTTTTTTATTATTTTTTCTCGCACTTTCTGTGGAAGAACAGCTGCCATCCAAGGCTATAGAACCCAGTCTGTCCTGCTATTTACTCACACCTGGGGTGGGGGAGAAGAAGAGGCTTCATACCTTTTCCAAGTGTATCAGCACGTAAGTGAATGTAATGGATTCGAATGGAATTCCCCAATCCGAGCCATTACCCTACCGTTCCCTATTTCCCTTATCAGTGGTCTTGCTTTAAATAGGTATGACTATTTAGTGAGCTTAGGTCAATTTGGCATAAAGCCCTAGTCATTTGGCACTCAGAGAGGATCGAACTCACTATACTGGCGTAAGATGAGCTACGGTAGGTGACGGCAGAATCAATTTCCAACAAATTATTGATACTTATTAAACTTTATGGCATAAATAGCGAGAAATGGATTCTTATATTAAAAGTTTCTGTTATTATTAAGAGGAAAGATAAAAGAATTTTTTGATTATTAAATTATATGTTTTATTCCTTTTCGAACCTTCGAAATTTTGGTTAAAAATTTTGTTTATTTTGCTGGGGAGTGTTGGGGAGGAGAATTAATATACGGAATTTTAGTGTTATTAATTAGGAAATTCTTGTAAAAATCAAATAATCGTAGGATTTGAATTAAATTTAGAAGACATTCAAAAACGAATGAAGTTTTAAAAAAATCTTAGTAACAACATTTTTTTTTATATCTGTTCCACCACCCCGCACCATTTTTTAAAATTTTATGAAATTTCGTGACATTAAATTTCGTATCGCTTAATTTTTATATTCGTTATACACAGAATTCCTTGGAGAATTTAAATCATCAATTTTCTTTTGCAAAACAGGACCACTCCAGTTACGGAAAATCTACTCTGAATCCTAAAATAAGTAATGCAATAAAACTAAGACATTATTTCATTAAAAAAGTTTTTAATTACTTTAATGAGTAAGATTTATTATGGAAACTATTGTCTTAAGAAAATTTCGATGAATAATAAATTTGAACAAGAATTGTTATTTAAAAAAAATAATTAGAATAATTTATAAACTTTTAGAAATCTTTTAAATGTCTGTATTAATAATTACGCATAAGAAGACGCTCATTGAGAGTCTGACAGTCGAGCATAAGGAAATCAATGGTCTTCCAAGACTCCAATGCCGATGTCTAATAAATCATTCAGTGAGTTATAAATTCATTACATTACGAATAGTCAACAATAGCGGTCGGCAAATACATTTTGCCGTTATTCCAATGGTGACTATTTCAAGGGATGCCGATACCCACAAATTTTTCATATCTTATTATAGTCATATATCATTAGCTAGGAAAGAGAAAAAGACAATAATTCGATACGAATTCCTCTTCAATAATTGCAAACTTAAAACAGCAACAGTCAATAGAAAACGTGAAGAATTTAAAAAAAAGAAAAACGGCTGCAACACATTTTCTTCCTCTCAAGAAAAACACAAAACAAAACTTTTAATTTCGGATTGACGGCGCCGTAGTCACTTCCTTTCGATTTTACTTGTTCAGGAAAAACCCGGCTATCTTTTTATTATCTAAGACATTTCATTTTTACTCCTTGCAATTTAATTTACCCCTAGATACCGGCCGTTAATTTAAAGCAGAGGTTCCCACACATTTTTCTCTGTGTTACATCTTCAGAATTAAAATTTTCTCGCGCCTCACCAAATTTTATGTGATAAAAAAGTACATTTGAAATAAAAAAACAACAAAAAAAAACAGAGTGGATTAAAGGGAGATAACCGCGGATTACAAGTCCGAACATTATCATTGATAACTCTCCCCTCCAATTTACGGACCCTAGTTACTATGTTCTTAATACTTGATATAATGCAAAAATATCAAAAAGATAAAATCGGTCAATAATTATTTATAACTATTTATACCGGAACTCATACATGCAATTATAAGTAATCCATAATAATATTTTAAATTTTCAAATCATATTTATTTTTATGAATTTTTAAAAACTGTTTCTAAATCTTTGATTGTCTTTCAATCATTCCGCCTCACCTGCTGTCCTCTTCCGCCTCACCGGCTATCGTCTTCCGCCTCACATGCTATCCTCTCTCGCCTCACCTTGCCGCATCATTTGAGAACCACTGATCTAGAGCATAAAGTTGTTACTAATAGCTCTACCGTAGGTGCCTTTTACTAAGATTAGCTTAGTCTTGTACAGAACGCTACTAGTGAGTCACACAATACCAATAAAACTCACAACATTAACAAAGCTTAGTCAAATGAACTTGTTAGCCATCACCCGACAGCAATATATCGTGAAATAACTACGGTTTTTCGGAAGTGTCGACTTGCCAAATAGAAATTCTGTTTTATTCGCGGTCCGGTCAAATATTTTCAGTTACACGAAATGCAAAGACATCAAATGTCGAGGAGCTGTCATAAATGATGCGACAGATCTCTTTCTTCTTCTGTTTGGGATGTCCAATTGAATGTGGACGATGGGTAAGGGATGAGAAGAAGAAGAAGAAGATGAAGAAGAAGAAGAAGATTGTTTTTATATAGGTGGAATACCTCTCCACCCCTTGTACGAACTTAAACCGTTTTGTTCGCTCTTCTCGACTCTCGGGCGTCCTCCATCACCCAAACACCACTTTGTACGAACTGCTGCCCCGAAAATCTATCAGTGTCTAAAGGATTCCCGCGCCTACGTCATAAATCTCCCGTATAAATAAATAAAATTACTTATTACTGACGGCACGCAAAATGTCGGGGGTGAGGGTGAAGTACTTAAAAACACGCGTACATTCGAGTATATTCGTAAGCAGACAGACGCACGCATCTGTGGTTGGGTGCGTACACAAACGGACTCTCATAAATAAACGCGTGCGTTTAAAATCATATACACACATAGAAAACTAAAGACGCACACAAATATTGTTTTATATCAACACACGCATAATTGTAATAAGATTTCAAAAAACACAAACGCATGGATCTTTATCCAAACCTGGGCAACATGACGTAGAGTAATAGTTAATAAATTACTCTTGTAGTAGACCCGTTGATTATCCGAGGGGGTTAAATCCTGACTTAGCACCCCCATAATTTTGTTTTTGTGTAGTAAACTCTGCTAGTTAATTAACTACTGCTATGTTAAGAGTATAAGCAAAAATTGGTTCGGGCAGATATCATTATTTTTCTACTCTAACTTGGAAATTAAGCTAAACGAGATGGCTGCTCGTTCATCATCTCTGTTATTCTATTAGGGTGGCGAACTAATCTTTGTTGCAGGCGCCTACTCAGGCATATTTTTGTTTCTTGAACGCCTGCAGAGCTAATCTATGGTTTATATTGCAACTACACTGAGCGTACCTTTGTTACAGTTGACAGGAGAGAGCGGTTGGTAATTGGACAAAAAAGTGTTCACTCAAGCTTTCAGATTGCACAGCCATCGACTCTTGGGTCAACCAGTTGTATGGTCTTCTGACTAATCGATATGGTTAGATTCGAATTTCATTTCGGAATAGTCGGGACGCTAAAATTCTTATTGCTTGTTACACGCAGTCACACTCAGGAATTAATTAGCTAATAATATTATAAATGAATTAAATATCAAATGCAGATCAAATATGACAGGATGGTATGACAAAGAAGAAATAAGGAACGTTTATCAATCTAACAGGTTTCACTTCTATTAAAGCTTCATCAGATATTGAGAAAAAACAGAGAAAAAGACAAATACACTATTATGAATACACTTTACCGGCATAGACATATTGGACTTTTACAAACTTATATACATATAAAATAAAATAAAAAATACAGTTTTAATGCACGTGATACATGACTGACAAATAAGAATCGACCCAAACAAAATTGAAAATACCAAAGTTCTGTCTTTGTTTTCTCTCAATCTCTGACGAAGCTTTAATAAAAATGAAACATGTTAGATTGATAAACATTTCCTATTTGTTCTTTATTTTTATCATCAATGTTATAAATGAATATGAAAGGATAAAAAAAAAAGATGGACTCCTTTTTTTCAATATTCACTTGTTCCATCCTGCCTATCACTGGATCAGTTGACTTTTGCCAAAAGCGAAAAGCTCAAGGATCTCAACTTCCCCATTGCTCACATGCTCTATCTATGGTATTCTCAACATACTTCTGTAGAACCAAATTTCTTTTGATTCAAGTCTTTTTTTAATCTGCGATTAAAAGAGGACCGATATTAGATAACAGTTCAGCCGTTCTTTTCTTCATTTCTAACAAAATGTTCCTGTTTCTTAATACTTTGCTTAGTTTTGGAAGGCCTCTTCTGATTGCATTGTCGAACATTTCGTCCTCTATTAAAACACTTCTTAGATATTTAAATTTTGTTGCTTTCTTGATTTTGGAGCCTCTAATTTGTCATTCGCATGTTGGAGTTTTCCATTTGTTGACAAGCAGATATTCTCTCTTCATTCAATTGATGTTTAGTCCTTTCTTCTCGCTTTCCTTTATTAACTTCAGTAGGAGTTCTTGTAGTTTCCTTTTTGTGTCAGCTATCAAAAATGTGTCATCTACATAGAGAAGATTGTGGCCTCCAATAATGAATCCTGGTAGGACTTGTAATTCTCTCAGAATTGTTTTACTGTAAATGCTGCATAAGTCTTTGTCTTAAACCACTTTCGATTATTGTGCATTAACTGAATTCATTTCCTGTCAGTGTGTGGGAGGGGTTTGCTGCGGATTGAAAATGAATTCAGTAAATACATAAAAATAGAAAGGAAGTCATTAACAACATAAATACTATTCTGGTATTTTGTCGTATTTAACAACATTTTCCACCTTAATTAGCCGAGGATACCCATTGACTGAGAAAATCCTCTCGTCTACCTGAAAACCTTCTTACCATTTGCGACAGCCGGAAACAGGCAATCAAGTTGATAATTTTACCAGATCTTCCAGGATGCGCTTTATAATTAAAAGTCACTTTGAAAAAAGAAAAAAAATCACCAGTCGGCAAATTGAGTACAAAAAACTATCAGATTCCTTGCTTTGAGTTGGTGACTCCCAGTAGCAGCAAGGTCCTTGTAGGTTAACTGCATATTGTAGTATTAATACATTGATATACTTACATATCGGCACTCTAACCCCACAAGGCAAGATGCGGCACAAGGCCAGTTGTTAACGTGAGGCGTTCCGAACCCGTAGGCTCGGGCAAAAATTGCCTGTAGACCCCGTATACACGGAGTCGGGTTTGTCTACATCCCCAAACGATACTCTGCTCTTCGGCATAGCCTCGTCTAGGTTCCTCGGCACTCATAGATATATGCATATGTCACGATTCATTAGTACCGTAACTGGTTAGAGTCTTGGGCAAGATAAGCTGACGGAGCTCAACCCTCTCCAGGCTGGTTAGAATTCAGTGTTTTCTTTCTCCAAGATCAGTTGCCACTCAAGGCAGAACCCAGGCTGTCCTGTTATTTACGCATAGATAGGGAGTGGTGGGGAGAGATGGATTCATACGCTTGCCAAGGGTATTAGCACGTTAGTGAATGTAATAAAATCGATTTGAATTCGAACACGGCTCTCCGATTCCTCAATCCGAGCCTCAATCCATTACTCCTTTGTGCTTGGTCACACGCTTGGTGACATGAATAATTACACACATCTCAGACGACAGCGACGGTGGAAATATAACGTGGGTAAAAAGCTTGGATTTTAAATTGATATTTTCTAGATTACTCCAATTCCTTTGGAAGATTGGCGCAGCACACTCTTCCTTACTATTTAATCACTCCAAAGAAAGATAAGCTTTGTCAATAACCAAAGAGATGTGTTCTTCTGATGCGATTAAAATTTGTTCAAATTCATTACTTCAGTTACTTTATTTTGTTTCCTTACAGACAACATTCTTCTTATCTGGCATTCTTTTAATCCGACCAAACGTTTGTCTTCTTATTTTATTCTTCCTTGTGATAAATTTTTATTTATGTTTCATATTTGTGTTTTATCAGCGTTTTTGTATTCACTGTCTGTCGATATTTTTGAAAATACAAACTCCGTTTCATGAAAATTATTAATTCATATTTATTTATTTATTTATCATGCCACTTAGGTTTCCTGTTCATTTATTCTACCGATTCAAGAACAGTCGTCCGACACATCTTTTTTTTTAAAACCCGACATCCAATCAAAACTTTTAATTGACCTTTATTATTTGTGTTTCTGTCAGACGATTCTGGAAGTAGGGATCATAGTTTCATTCGGTTAATATTACATCAGAATGTTGTAATCTGAATTAATATTTCTATCGATTGTATCATGTTCTCTGACCTTCGAAGAAGCCGAGGAAATGCTTATCAAAATCTTTAATTCCATTCTTTAATTTGTTTCTGTTTGAAATAATAAGTTCTAAGACTTGAGCTCCGTTATTCTTTTGCCGATTATCAAATCGGTTTATTCGCATTTTTATTTCTGTTCGTATTAAACGTTTACCGTTTTTCATTCAAGAATTGGATGAAAACATTTTTTGTTCAAATTCCTATGAACATTTGTTTTTATATTTTTGGCCATTCAGCAAAAAACACTTCTATTTAAGAGCACTAACAATGTGCAGCCCCCAATACTTACCCAAAGAAGAAACATACATAGAAAACACTTTCAAAAACCTCCAACACTCTTATTAACACAATGCTAAGAGAAAGGCATAAAAAATTATTAACAGCAATAAACTAGATAAAAACAGACACAGAATACTACCTACTAACTCCATAACATCCACCACTATCCCAAAACAATCTATCCAATCTAACATCAAAATAATTCCAACCACATCCCAAACTATCATGGATATGGTGAGAACCCAAAATACCCATAACAATAATAATCGTGAAGAAGGTATGTACAAAATAAGTAATCAGAACTGTTCCTCTCAATACCTTGGGGGAGACTTGCAGAAATAAAAAAAATGTATGAACATAAAAGAAACCTTATACAGAACAGTTTATCAAATGTATTAGTCCTGCACAGAAATAAATTCAACCACAGATTTGATGTAAAAAAATGTCACACATATTAAAAAAGAAAGTAACTTAGAAGGAAAATTGTCGAGAGTGTTGGTATCGAATCTTAAATTATTTCAATACAAATTTAATTTAAAAGGAAAAACAAAAATTCATAAGGGGCTACATTCTTTCTAATTTTTTCAGTTCGACTGAAATTTTATCAGAATATCACATTTACATTTCTTAAAGGCAACTCCAAAGAAATGCGATCTTTAAGGTTTAAAATGCATTTTTAGAAAGCTTTTATTTTTGTTTTAATTTCAAGTTAATAGATTAAATTTAATATTTCCAATAGGCCAAACACTTTGCTGTATTTCAAAACCAATTTGACTGGAAGGAGTTGTTTAAATCGCTAAATATCGATGATTTTAGCGTAATTTTTTAGTCAACTATGAGCACAATTTAATTCTTTTTACTAAAAAATCTATAAAACATAAAATATACTTTTCTGAAATTTTATTTGAGGAATATTAGCTAATTTAAAGTTTCATTAATCTGATTCGAAACAAATATTACTTAATTTTAGTTTTAAATATAACAGAAAATTGATTTTTAACACGGAGGTATTTGTTTATTTAGGGCATTGACAACTTGACTGACAGCCGGAAGTTTATTTTTTTCCTCCCTGGGACATATCTGTAAAAATTACTTGTGGAATATAACGTGACCACCTTTTTGTATAATTTTAACTACTGAATAATCTTAAAAATTTAGGAAAATATTCTCCGTAATCTAATGTTTTATTGAATTTTAGTTACTTTGATAATGTCCTGAATGAATGTTTGTATTTACAAAAATCGGTACGTTTATACACACACAAAATTAAAAATTCTTTTAAAAATATTAGGGGCCGATGAATTGTAGTAAGCATTTCTATTTATGATTAGTAAATATAATTTAAAATAAATAAATTAATACAGAAATTTAAAAGATTTAAAAATTTATAAATTATTCTAATTAAATTAAAAAAAAATGAAAACAATTTTTGTAAAAATTCATTATTTATCGTTTTGTTTTTCTTAAGACAATAGTGGCCATAATATATCTTATTTAGAAAAGAAATTAGAAACTTTCTAATTAAATAATATCTTAGTTTTATTTCATTTTTTAATTTACGATTCAGAGCAGATTTTCGGTAACTGGAGTCACGTTTTACAAAAAAACAACAACAAAAAAAACTACCCCCCCAAAAAAAAACAAAAAAACAAAACAAATGATGATTTAAATCCTTGAAGGCGTTCTGCGTATAACTAATATAAACATGAAGCGGCACAAAAATGAATTCTCCGAAATCTCATAAAATTAAATGTGCTCGTGTGTGTGTGTGGGGGGGGGGGGACAAATGTAAAAAATATTTTTGACAAGATTTTCTAAAAAGAAACATATTTAAAATAATTTTAATTTGTGAATAAGTCCTGAAAGTTTTATTAAAATCTGACAATTATTTAATTTTTTCAAGAATTTCCTAATAAAAAAAAGCCGCTAAAAATTCACATCCTAATCTTTGGTTTCCCTACTGATTCAAAGAAAAACAAGATTTTTAACCAAAATTTTGAACGTTCTAAAAAAAGATAAAAAAATATAATTTAATAATAAATAAATAATAAAACATTTTGACGCTAAAACTTTTTTTATTAAGTCTGAGGCATTTTTTCATCATGGTATGTTCATTTTTAGTGAATCTGTGAAAGTAGCTAATTTACTATTTATCTTGTTTCTAGCAAATGGAAATCCTCTACACGTGTAAGAATCCGCAAGCATTTAAATATCTCCCGTTCTCTCGGTTTATATTGATACATAGCGCAAAGTCAACACGTGTTCGAATACAACCATTTCCTTGACATTACTGTTCATTTCCTGGGCACTGATGACACTTCTGGTGATACATTAAACCAACGAGTGATCACAAGTATAGGTCACATGTTTTGTAAACAAACACCACCCCTTGTTTCATCGGTATCATAGTGCAGTGATTTTTAATGCCGGGTTAGTCCGCTTGTTCGCCTACACACTTTGTTGAATAGATTGCAAGCGAAATCAAACTGAGTATCATAGTCACATATTATTCTTGTTGTGGCGATGTGTGCGACTAATCAAGCCAATCGTGTCCACCTGCACAGGTGAGAATTCTTTTAGTGCCTTTTCTTACGTTCTTCATGTAATGAACATTCAACACTGTTTACGTATTCAACCCGTGAGGAGAGAGAGAGAAAGCTCTGACACACACACACACACACACACACACACACACACACACACACACACACACACACACACACACGCACACGCACACACACATATTATTTAAAAATATTTTATCATCGCGCCACGGAAATTTCTGTTTCGGAACTGAAAGTTAAAATTATTGTTCCATTTTCAAGCGATTTTGAATACAGAGAGGTGTATGTATCGAAGAATGGGTTAATTTGGGCATTTTTATATTTTAATTTATTTTTTTATACTTTAGGAGTAGCTTAGATCAAAGACCAACTTAATAAAAAAATATGGAAATGTTAGAAAATTTTTGTCTTTATTTTCACCCGAAATTAAAGCAAAAATACGAACATTAGAACGGCTCCTGATCAGACATAATAGACATTCATTGTCTGTTATATTTAAAAATATATGTTTAAATAAGGATCTGCTGCCTCAATACACTATATATATATATATATATATATATATATATATATATGTATGTGTGTGTGTGTGTGTGTCTGTGCGTGTGTGTATGTGTGTGTGTGTGCGTGCGTATGTGTGTGTGATCGATGTCTGCTCATTTCTGAGTGCACCCGTCTGCTAAGGCGGCAAGCTAATCCCTGTGGCAGATGCCTTCTCAGGCACATTTGTATTTGTTCAATAACTACAGACCCCCCCCCCTTGTAGCTTATAATGCAACTATGCTGAGTGAAGCTTTGTTAGAATGTCTGGGAGTGGGTCCATCATCTAGAGTAACCAATTGTTGAACAAGTGAAGTATTCTCAAATCCTCGGTCACGATGGCATGTGAATTCGTGCCACACACACACACACTCACAAACACACAGACACACACATGCTATGGATTTGAATACAACATGCATATACTCATATTCCTGTTTTGATAGTCGGAAATTAATTTATCTGATGATTGGTTTTGACCAATATCCTCATCTTCGTCGTTGTAATCAGTACATTTCAGCCGATCTGTTCTCCGGTCTTTGTCAAACGTTTACCTCATCGGATATGTTATTTTTCCAATCTTCATGACTTGATTTATCTGGTTCAGTAAATTTTCATTGAGGATTACCACGAGGCATAGCACATGAATGCCGGAGACCTGGCCGGTCTTAATATAAAGAAAAAAAATAAAGTTTCGAATGATTAATCAAACAAATACTATTGTTTGTAAACAGGCAAGACAACATACCCATTAATTAAATTGGTGCCTTCATGTTTGATGTTTTTAGTCACAAGGCTTCGGCTGATGTATTCCCTGAACTTCTTTAGGTGCCTTATCATAGTCGGTAACGTTACAATTAGCGTTTGAATAATTTATCATCGCAGAAAGTCAGACAGAACATACCCAAATATAGAGACCCAAACGGAATGCGCACATAGAATTTCATATGGAATCTAGAATTTGGTTAGTTCCATATAAATATTCCTCAATTCTAAAGAATCGTAAAAGTGTTGTGAAAAGTTTTGAAATTCACCCTCTGCCTGTCGGAACTCGCTCACATATGTTTGTAAGAGTCTCTAAGTCTCAAATATCATTTTAATTAATAATTAGACGGACTTAAAAAGTCAACGACTAATCTGGGGTATTAAAGGCATCGTCTTATTACTCTCTCGAGTAAAATGCCCACCCGTTTCTTATGTCAAATTATTTCCACATGTTTAACAATTTTTACTAAAGAATCTTTGAACTTGAAAAAAAAAAAGAAAAAGAAAGAAGAAAGAATTTCAGTTCTGTTTAAGTTTCTACTTGATTTTTGGTCAGAAGAATTCTGATATCTGTCGATTGCATCAATTTATTATTTGGTTGTACTACACGAAATGTCGGAATGATGCCTATTATATGATTTAGTGTTATCATGATGTAGTTGTGCATTGTACAGTATTACTAACGATTTAAATATAACATGTTTCCTTATAAGGAAAGGGATAATATTAGCATTACCATTATCATTCTATTCTTGCATTATTATTAGGTTCGCAACAAGCCAACTTTACTGAACTGTTACGTAATATCAGCCCGCCTATATTGCTGAATGCTGGACAATCTTCTCAAAGATAGAGATTTGAAGCAAGAGAAATGGAGTCATTCAGTTGTATCCATTATATTCAATGATATGAGAAAATGTTTGTATATAGATAGTAGCGTATCAGGATAATAGTCTACATTTAAGAACACGACTCGAGTTCAGAAGTTAGTATTCTGGTTTTGTAGCAAGGAAAGAGTACTGAACTGTTGTGTAATATGCGTCCTCCTATATGGCACTGAATGCTCGACAATCTCCACAAAGATGAAGAAGAGACTTGAAGCAACAGTGGTTCTACAGTAAGATGCTGAGGATACCACTGACCTAATATGTGAAGTTTTAGAGAAAATGGAACCAAAAGTACATTAAACTTAATATCAGGAAAAGACAGTTGAAATATCTAGAGCACATAATGGGGAAAGAGGGCTTGGAGAATTTGACACTCACGGGACAGACTGAAGGCAAGTGAGACAGAGGAAAACAACGCATAGCCAGCTTGAGTAAATGGGTGGCGGTAGACGGTTTAGGAGAGACAAAAAGAAGTGAAAATTTATCAAGATCTACAAACACAGGACATCGTGGAGAGCTGTGATCCCCAACGTGCTCAAGGAACACGACACATAGAAAAAAAGGAAGTGCGTAATATTGTATTAATATTTGAAATATGGTTGTTCCACCGTTGAGTCATAATGTTTAGATTGTTCGTTCGTGAATTTGGTGACATAGTAATTGTGAGTTCAATCCCTGGGCCGAGCAGTGCGTATTTGGACAGGGCGAGCAATAACTGAGCAAGACTAAAATTAAGAAGTAGACGAAATCTCTCTAGACATGGTCAGTGGAAAGCGAACAGGGCTCAGTTCGGAATTCCCTGTAGGTTATTCGGATCGATATACATCTGATGAAGGCCGGAGGGCATAACAACCGAAACGTTGTGATAACAACAAAAATGAGAAGAACAGTCCGAATGTAAATTTGTTCAGATCTATCAATGTGTATATACATGTCTGTTTATTATCTATCTCAATCTATTCATATCTATCTATCTATCTATCTATCTCAGTTTATTCATATCTATCTATCTATCTATCTATCTATCTATCTATCTATCTATCTATCTCAGTCTATTCATATCTATCTATCTCAGTCTATTCATATCTATCTATCTATCTATCTATCTATCTATCTCAGTCTATTCATATCTATCTATCTATCTATCTATCTATCTATCTATCTATCTATCTATCTCAGTCTATTCATATCTATCTATCTATCTATCTATCTATCTATCTATCTATCTATCTATCTATCTATCTATCTCAGTCTATTCATATCTATCTATCTATCTATCTATCTATCTATCTATCTATCTATCTATCTATCTATCTCAGTCTATTCATATCTATCTATCTCAGTCTATTCATATCTATCTATCTATCTATCTATCTATCTATCTATCTATCTATCTATCTATCTATCTATCTATCTCAGTCTATTCATATCTATCTATCTATCTATCTATCTATCTATCTATCTATCTATCTATCTATCTCAGTCTATTCATATCTATCTATCTATCTATCTATCTATCTATCTATCTATCTATCTCAGTCTATTCATATCTATCTATCTATCTATCTATCTATCTATCTATCTATCTATCTATCTCAGTCTATTCATATCTATCTATCTATCTATCTATCTATCTATCTATCTATCTCAGTCTATTCATATCTATCTATCTATCTATCTATCTATCTATCTCAGTCTATTCATATCTATCTATCTATCTATCTATCTATCTCAGTCTATTCATATCTATCTATCTATCTATCTATCTATCTATCTATCTATCTATCTATCTATCTATCTATCTATCTATCTCAGTCTATTCATATCTATCTATCTATCTATCTATCTATCTATCTATCTATCTATCTAAATATCTATCTATCTCGGTTTGTAGAGAGTAGATGTTTTCTCATTTGTTAATCATAAGCACGTGTAAGGCTAGAAACCGTGTTCCCAATTCGAATTCCTATGCAGTTTTGATAAGGCCGACCCCTGTTCTCCATACCGCCGCCTTAGTTATATCATTGATGCCAAGCAATAAACCGAAAATTTCGAAGGCGTCCCATCTTTGACACCGGATTCATTTTCTTTCTCTCCGTCAAACACGTAGTTTGCATATGCAATCATCCTGAACCAGATAAACACAAGTAACAAACGCTGTACTTAAAAAACAGAAAACAAATCTCAAGTTCTTTTTTTAAATTATTACTATTTATCTTCATTTTTTTTCTTCTTTTAAAAAATTCTCGTTCTGTTATAATTTGTTTATCTTGAGAAAGATTTTTTCTAATTCTGCGCCTCTGGAGATTTGCATTTCTTTTCAGAGTTTGTTATCACGATGTACGGATTACTTTTATCTTGGAGAGGAAACGGCGTATCACATAGATTTGATATGAGCGCTGGTGATTAACACGATTCAAAAAAACCTTGAGTTTATCATTTTCCTTTTCGATTGAGAACATAATATGACCAGTCAATGAGAAAGCACGGATATTTTGATTCTAAGAAATATAGTTTCCTCTTTCATGCTATTTATATTATTTCCACCACGCTTCAGCTCATCAATTCTACTGTCTTCTTCGGCTGTACGATCCGTATGAAAAGTGACGATTTCTTTTTTACCGGCAGTGCAAAGCAAAAAACAGAACACGTTGGACCAAACAGAATTTATTCTTAAATATGTACAGTAACAAATCCAGCAGAGCATATTCCATAATTGTTTAAACATGAACATCTCATTTCATTGAATCTTTATTTTTTTGTGATTCAAAGGTTTCCACCCCGTATACCCGTTGAGTAAGGAAAGCTACAAATCTGAAATTCATGCTGATCTGACTTAGGTGCTTATCTAATAGTTTTTAGATACCGATTTTTTCATTTTTCTCCCAGATGGTAATGTAAGCCCTTCTCCCTCCAGATACAAACTGCCATATCAAGTTATCCACTTGCTTCGAAATAATTTTTCTATGTTCTTTGAGTTTGAATTAAAGGGAACGATGGATAATCTATCTTATATACTTTTCCTTACATACATAGAGGTTTTGAGGAGCGTGGAACCACCGCTTAATTGCTGTTGTTTCAAGATCCGCCCTGACTCGGAGTGGCAACACCTGTTAGGGTTCCAGTTATGGGCAAATAGTAAACCTCCCAACAAAAACAAAACATTATGAAATTATAAAAATACATTTTATAAAATACATTTTATAGTAAAATTACCAGCAATACATTTTTATATAAAAATTACCAATATGACACATTTAGAGAATTACCAACAATATATTTTAAAGCAAAATGGCGAACAAAATATTTTATCTGTAGTTGAAGGCATACAATTGCATTCAAAATATAATTAGTTGAAGCCATAAAATTGTGTTCAAAATATATAGGTTTCGGCATGAAATAACCCATAAAGATGTTGATATGTCGCGAAAAAAACAACCAACCAATCAAGAGGAAAGAACTCTTTCAGGATTTAATCCATATATCAGATAATTTCTTAAATCAAACTGTTTTCCAAAATATAACTTCAACAAAACGACACAAAACATTAGTAATATCCACACAAACATGGATATTAACAAAATCTAAGTATCATCTACCATGTATTCAATTGTGAAAGCAGAATAACATATTTTTATTATTTGAAAGCTCCCAAGAAAATTAAATGAGGAGTTGATGTGCCGCGAAATAAAGAAATCAATTAATCAATCACATACACGGAATCTTATAAAATCAATTTCTGTTCAGTTTCTCTTTCGTATAGCATCAAAGATAGTAAGAAGGTCACAAGGAACGATTAGGCTATTGAAGGCTACGGATTAGGCTACGGATTAGGCTACGGATTAGGCTACTGATTAGGCTAACCTTAACCCTAACCCTGATAATAGAATATCCACAAATCTTTCGGCTGTGGTATTCTAGAGGTACATTCTTCCATTTTTCTACTTTGAAACGATTTAAGACGAATAGTAATTACCAAAAATCTTTTTTCTCCAAATCCTTTATTTGTTTCCATCAGTTTCGCAGAAGCTCTGCTAATGGCTTTTGACCGGTGCCAAATTGGAAGGTTTGAAGCAGTGATCCTCAACATGGGCCTGATATTTTTTAAATGAGCCAAGAATTGGCCCACGGAAAATAGGTGGGTTTTGAAATTCTATTTTTTTTCCACTGGCGTAAAATTATGAAAACACTAACTGCTTTACTTTAGTTTTGGAAGAATTCCATCTAACAGGAAATACATTTTATTTACAAAATCAAAATGTCGTAGGTAATATAAATCCTAACAGCTTCTTCTTCTTCTTCTTCTTCTTCTTCTTCTTCTTCTTCTTCTTC
>OZ038512.1:82251393-82271393 GCA_964036315.1 Acanthosepion esculentum
GCGTGTATGGTATTCTCATCATCCTTCTGCAGAACCTCATTTCTGTTGCTTCAATTCTGCTCTTCATCTGTGAGGAAAGTGTTCAGCATTCATTACCATATAGGAGGACTGATATTACGTTTCAGTTCATTAACCTTTTCTAAAGAAATTTTCTTGTTTCATAATTTTTTGTTTAGTTTTGGGAAGGGAACTTTCGTTATTCCAATGAGACTTCGGATTTCAGTGTCCCATTTTCCAAAAAAGGGTTGCGTGCAGAAACAAGTAGAGTATGTAGTGGCCTCTCCCCAGTTTATGTAGAAATAGACTTTGCACTCTGTGTCCTACAGTAAAGCCAGGTGTAGGGATGACCTCCTAGACGAGGGCAGAGATCCGCACCTCACACGATTGGTATACACTCGGGAAATCCCCCCCAAGCTACACACCCAGTGGCTGACGGTGATTAACAAAATCTTGAGTGAAATAATCAGTGACTGTTACGTATGAAAGATTCAGTTTCCTGCTTGCATTTGCAATCTGCCGATGATAACACTGTGGTAGACAATATATAATGAATCTTTTACAAGAATTGAACAAGTGAAAATAGTGAAGTCATAAAATGAGTCGCCTATGCAATCTTTTTCGTTTATTCTCAAGGCGAGCCTTTGCTGTTATTGATTTTTGATCAGAAACAATTTGATAGGATATGTTGCAGACTTTATAATTTCAGGCATTATTCTTGCATTTCTTGTTTATAAGTCTATGGTTCAATTGTACTTTGGCACCATTTTGGTAGGAAAGTGTCCTTAATTTTCCATCTCGTTTACAGAATCTACAACTTAAGGTCAATGGGATTAACATCCATTTATCATTTCATGAAGATTCTTTCTATTTTTCTATTTGTCCATTCAATAAAAACTTGATACTTTGCTGCTATATTTTTACATTCATATTTCCACCTATCCAATGTAATGTGTTGTGTCTTGAGACTTCGTTCCTTTTGCTTGATAGATGACGATACAAGTGAATTGGTTTATCTTGATTTGAGGGGTTCGTTGGGGTGTAGTACCTTTTATGATTGTTGGATTACAATGAAATGTCGCAATCATTACTCGTGAATTGACGCATTCTATGCTGATCGATTGATTTATATGCTCTTGAGCTCAATAGCAAGCCAACGCCCCCCCCTGCTGTGGGGTAAATTCTCTGCTCTTTTGCTGCTGAGCTTATGGTAAGTTTCAAATCGTTGCACAATTCATGATTTTGCCCCCCCCCCCTCAGATTGGCATATATATGACAGATAAACTCTGTGTCCTTGATTGAGTTGATTCTTTGTATACATCCATACATGCATACATACATACATAGATAGAAGTTTTTATGACAATAAACATTATTTTTAGTGTGTACGTTTGTTTTCAGGTGCCATCTCTGTTTTTTTTTATTTAAGTGGAATTAATAACAATCGAGAAGTCCTAATAGAGAAAGATTGTGCCTCCGACAGGGATTGAACCTGTATCACTTTTTTCAATCAGGGAAATCCCTTTTTTTAGTCAAAGCGTGCGCTACCATTTTTAAATAGCGTAAAAATTAGTGATGGGACGATTAATCGGAATCGGAATCAGCATCGAAGAATTTTGAATTTAATTTCCGATTCCTAAAACGATTCTTTGGATTGTTTTGGTTTAAAACTTAATTTTCCATTCCTGGTACTAATGATAAAAAGATATAAATATTTATCGATTTTAAACTATCAGTAAAACTAAAATAAATCTTCTTTTCAATGACCAAGACTTAAAAAAGTAAACATTCTTTTCATGAAACTTAAATTTGTTTCTACTAAATTCATATATTTCTTAAAATTATATAGCTTTCGAAATGGATTTTCATCTGTATTTAACTAAAAAAAAAAAAAAAAAAAAAATAAACAAACTTTTATTTGAAGATTTTTCACACGAAAGTTTATATGAAAAAACTAAAATTTAATTTCCATTAAAAATTTTATTTTACTAATATTTTTCTTCGGGATAATTGAACTTTCCCGTGTTAAATTATTATGGCATTTAAAATATTTTGAACTTTTTCTCATTTATTCTACTGTCCGGCAGGATTAGGTACTCCTTGTATTTTATCAAAATATCTGCATGAATTAATCCACAATCCATAGAATGATGCCTTTCTACTTAAAGTATTATTGTTGCAATAGATTGACTCTTATTTTTGAAATGCAGGCTGAAATTGAATTGTCACACCTAAATTTGTAACATTCATTGAAAAATTCCACTTATAAAATTTTAAGGAGATTGCATAATATTTCGAGGGCGTTTTTGCTTTTTAAAACTTAGAAGGCGGACAAAAAAAACTTTTTACAATTAATAAGATACGAAGGATTCTTCGGAGCTTTGTTTGCAGGAACCGCTCCAGTAAAAGGCCCACTTCTCGCAAGCGTACAAAAGTGTAGAGAGAAACACGGCCTGGAAGACCATGAATTTGGTTCTTATAGTGAGGTCGTGATTGCTGAAGACACGATGCGGGAGTTTTCCGTACGGAGCCTGGGTCGCTCTAACCCTGTTGACAACGTCTCTTTCGCAGGTGACACTATTTGAGAGGATACTGCCAAGGTAGAGAAATTCGTCAACGACATCTACCTGCTGTCAGTCGATGTTGACGTCCAGTGTTGCCTGTCCGGGAACCATCTGAACGAGGATCTTCGTCCCATTTTTAATTTGACCTGCATCTCGAAGCGTTTGTAGGCCTCGTTATATAGGTTTGCCAATCTCTTGAGGTTAATGGCAGTCTGGTCCGCAGTCGCATTGTCGGCAGCATACTGATATTCTCACTAGCGGGTGATGGTACTCTTTGTGCGACGAGATTGAAGAGTATATCTCAGTCCCTTCTTTATCCCCTGATATATATATATATATATATATATATATATATATATATATATATATATATATGTGTGTGTGTGTGTGTGTGTGTGTGTGTGTGTGTGTATGTGCGCACACTCGATATCATTGGTGCGACATGTTGCTGCCAGTTTGGCTAACAGCGCCTATATATCCAACTGAATATCTTGAGCAGCTCGGCAAATCTTTTAACTGAGCAAAAATTAGGTTACCAACACGACCAGGGAATTTCAGGATTTGACACAGCTGACAGTTTCGTAGCCGCTGGTGCCTCTCGGACCTGAAAATATTCACACTAGAAGTTGGCACACCCCACTTCTTCCCACTTAAATGAACAGACAATTGTCACCGCATCAGACAGTCGTAGATTTCATTTGGAGTTTTCTTCTACATAAATAGGAATTTTATGAGGTTCCAAAATTCAACACTTGCAACTTCCGCACTCCAGTAGGCTAACTTTATCCACAACGCACACTACAGTAGGTTATAATTTTATCTCAGACGGATTATTCTTCTACAGAGTTTGAATCCTAACAAAGTACCAGTGACGTTCATCGGTAACAGTTGTGACCGACATCCTAACTAAATAGACTTCAATCCACTAAACACATGGAAATTACAGAATAAGGAGTCAAACTGAAATGAATTTTACTGGTAAAGTTAAAACTGTGGTTTAGTTTTTCTACTGCAATGGTAGCCGGCTTTTAATAAAATAATTTCTTTGTTTCTTTTTGTAATATCCCATTATTGTGACCATGTAGCATATTTTCATTTCTTATTGTAGCCATGTAGTATATATTCATTTCTTATTGTGACCATGTAGCATATTTTCATTTCTTATTTTGACCATGTAGCATATTTTCATTTCTTATTGTGACCATGTAGCATATTTTCATTTCTTATTTTGACCATGTAGCATATTTTCATTTCTTATTTTGACCATGTAGTATATTTTAATTTCTTATTGTGACCATGTAGCATATTTTCATTTCTTATTGTGACCATGTAGTGTATATTCATTTCTTATTCTGACCATGTAGAATATATTCACATTTTATTGTGACCATGTAGGATGTATTCATTTCTTATTGTGACCATGTAAGACATATTCATTTCTTATGGGGCCCATGCAAGATATATTAATTTCTTATTGTGACCATGTAGGATATTGTCATTTCTTATTGTGACCATGAAGGATATTTTCACTATTCTTATTTCTTGCGTTATTGCTCACCTGCTTTTGATATACTTTAAGGTTTTTCTGCTAAAAGTAAATAAATTTTGTGATGTTTTAATCTACTGATAGCTTGCTTTAAATATTGCAAGCTTGAATACACTTAAACCTTACCTGAATAGGTTTTGATTAAATGGTGGGGTTGTCCAATATGTGTCTTTTAGGCCGTCAAAGAAGAGACGAGGAGAAACAGAAATCGTAAATTCTTTTATAAATTTATTCCTACTTGACCATCAATATCTGTATTTATTAGGTCATCGCATAAGTTCTGTCCGAATTTTAACTTTTTGTTAAAATGAACGAAATTTAAAGAGTATTTTATAATGTCTAATGGAACTGAACATTATTTTTATGTTTAGATGCATTTAAACTGATCAAATTTTATTTCAGAGAACAATAAAATTAAATTTTGTTTGATTAAAACCCTGCTAACATGGAAGTACCCAAGAATCATTTGAGGCACATAATGCTTTAAGAGTTCAAGAAAGGAAACTCAGCAGCCGAAGCGGCTAGAAACATTCACTCAGTTTATGGAGAGGAATGTGTGAATGAAAGGACTTGCAGAAGATGGTTTGCAAAATTCAGAGGTGGAGATTTCACCCTTGAAGATGAAGATCGAACCGGACGTCCAGTTGAGTTTGATGAAAATCTTCTTGAAGCAGCACTTGAAGTAAATCCTGCTTTATCAGTTGAGGAATTGGCAGTGGTTCTCAGTTCAAACCATACAACTGTTCATCGTCATCTTCAACAACTTGAAAAAGTTCCTAAACTTGGAAAATGGGTACCTCATGAATTGTCTGAAAACAACCTTAAATCCAGAGTTGACATCTGCTCTGCTCTCCATTCTCGCCAACTTGTTTCACCTTTTTTGGATAGACTGGCGACGAAAAATGGATCTTTTATCGAAATGTTAAGCGTCATAGACAGTGGCTTGGTAAAGGGGAAGGACTCCAGCCACAGCCGAAAAGGGAAATTCATGGGCAAAAGGTTCTTCTTTCAATCTGGTGGGATTGCCAAGGAATAATCCACTTTGAATTCTTACCACCTAATGCAACAATTAATGCTCAAATATACTGTCAGCAATTAGAGCGTTTGAACCAAGCTTTGAGGAAAATAAGACCTGCTCTAGTGAATCGAAAACGGGTGATGTTTCATCAGGACAATGCGCGACCACACACAGCAAGAATCACGTCACAAAAGATCGAAGAACTTGGTTGGGAGAAAATTTCTCATCCACCTTATTCTCCCGATCTTGCTCCTTCAGACTACCATTTGTTTCGTAGTTTACAGAATCATTTGGAAGAAACAGCTTTTGTAAAACAGGAAGAGGTTAAAACTGACATTTGTGAGTTGATTTGTGAATCAAAGCCAAAAGAATTTTACAGTAACGGAATTAGTAAGCTAAAGTAATAGATGAAAGGAAGACTTAGATAATCAGGGAAAATACATCGTTGATTGAATCTGTAATTAAATATAACATTTGGTCACTTGTTTCAAAATTCAAAATTCGGACAGAACTTATGGGATGACCTGATAGTTAATTTTTGATCCAGTTTCAGTCGACGTCAATTATAGACGCGTCCACATTAAAGACGCTTTGAGAAGGACTTCAGTAAAAAGATTCAAAATAGGAAGTGGATTACATAATTTCTTTGTATCTGATAAGGAAAAATTAATTAATATTGTAAAAGATTTGTTTTTTTTTTCATCATAAGATTGTATTTCTAACAAGTTACAGATATTCCAAATGTCAATTGCGGGCTAAAATCAGCGAAAAACGGAATTGGTGTGTAGACTACTACCACGTGTGAGACAAAAGAAATAAGATTGTTGACATTGTGTGAAGATGTTAAAAGATATCAGAAGGTTTGAATGATCAGAAGGCTTAAAATTGTGCGTGTTCAATGATCTTCCATCCACAACAATTAATAAAAGACAAAAATAATGATTCGAAACATAACAATTGAATTTATTAAGTATTTGATGCACATGCATATAAACTGAAAGGTTTGGCAGAGTTGTGTCTCTTTGATTAGGAAATATTTTTACTTAAGCTCATAAGATTAGATTAATTATTAAACTCTAGTTTAGAGGAATTAGTATGTTGCATGTTAGAGATTGTCTATTGGACAAGTTGGTAAGAGTTCAGAAATTGTACTTGCGTGAAATGTTGTAAAGTTCTTTTACATCTGACTGCATTAGTCAAGACGGGAGTTCTTTAAGGGTCACATTTTGGCAGCCTAGGTGAGACGCACGAGTGAGTAAAATGAGGGCGACACAAAGAGAGAAATACTCGTGTTTTGGTTTTTATAATCTGTTGTATCACGTGACTGGCTCAAACTTAGTAGGCGCGAAAACAGACTTGTCAAATGGAGGTGATTTGATTGGTCGAAACTGACTAATCAGCGAGCTAGATTGAAGGTGATTGACCAGTGAATTCTCGTTGTATATTTGTAAGTATGATGGTGATGAAAATTGCAACAGGAAGAGTGCATTTCCCAGCGCAGAGTAACTGTCAGGCGTCGAAGATTCCACAAGATAAAGAGAAGGGAACGACAAGAGTAAACAAAAACGGTTTTATTATAATTTTAATGATTTGGTCAGTGGGATAAAAAGGGGAAAAAAACCCATAAAGGCTCACCGACGAAAAGTTAGACATACTTCAAAATAACTTCGGTCGGGAGTTGCTGAGTTTTGTCACGTGGTATAGTTTACTTTAATAACTACAAATTGCAAATGCCAATCGCTGGCTAAAATCAACGACAAAGGGAATTGATGTATAGACTACAAATTCTGATCAAGTTCATTGCGTCTACTTTCGAACAAATACTCTTGAGAAAAGGTATGAAAAGTGGTGTCTCTCTCTTCTCGCCATCCTCGGCCATGAGACAAATAGCAGCGCAGTCGAGGCTCTCTCACTTGGTTGGTAATCAGTAAAGGAGCGAAGGGACAAGTGGCTAAATTCAAAACTAGTTGGACGTGGGGCTGGCAACTTCACTCCCTAAAAACATTGCTACAGAAGCCACAGTAGCAACACTTAGCAGCGTTGAGAGGCAGTAGTATTCTATCAGACAAGAGAATCTCAAGATACTAAGGAGGCGGAGAAGTTGTTATTGGCGATTCGATTTTATGGGTTTAAACTGTGAAAAGAAATGCGTAATAGCTTATAGTCTGTGAATCAAATCACGTATCGCCCTTCAGTGTGTTGGTGTAAAGGGAATGCCTTTAAAAACAGAATATTTTGCTTGATAACCTTTTGATAAAAATAACAATAGGAATAGGTATTGACCAAGATTTTTGTCGTTTCCCTAGCTATGGATTAAATAAAGGAGTTGTATCCGGAAAAATGATTGTTATTCTCAAAAAAATATTAATACAGTTCACTCTAAAAAAAAATGAATCATTCTTATAATCCAAAATATGCTTCGATTTCAAATAAAACATAAAGGACACATGGCACAGTGGGTAAAGGCGTTGGTTAGATCCAGTGAATGGACCCAAAGAGTGTGAGTTCAGTAACCGGTCAAGGCAGTGGAGAACTTGAAGAGGGGAATTAACAGGAGATAACTGACATCCATTAAACATGGCACGTAGAACAAGAACAGTCTACCCCAGTGAGCGAAATAAAGGGTTCAGTTCGACATTCCAACCACCTGAAGAAGGCCGGAGCATACAACGGACGAAACGTTGTAATAAATATGGCAACAAAAATGAGGACAATAGTCCGAATAATGTAAATAGTGTACATAATACCTCATCTCAGAAATATAGGCAGATACTGAAGGGCTGAAACCTTGTAATAAATATGGCAACAAAAATTGGGACAATAGTCCGAATAATGTAAATAGTGTACATAATACCTCATCTCAGAAATATCGACAGATACTGAAGGGCCGAAACGTTGTAATAAATATGGCAACAAAAATGAGGACAATAGTCCGAATAATGTAAATAGTGTACATAATACCTCATCTCAGAAATATTGACAGATACTGAAGGGCTGAAACCTTGTAATAAATATGGCAACAAAAATGAGGACAATAGTCCGAATAATGTAAATAGTGTACATAATACTTCATCTCAGAAATATCGACAGATACTGAAGGGCCGAAACGTTGTAATAAATATGGCAACAAAAATTGGGACAATAGTCCGAATAATGTAAATAGTGTACATAATACCTCATCTCAGAAATATCGACAGATACTGAAGGGCCGAATCGTTGTAATAAATATGGCAACAAAAATGAGGACAATAGTCCGAATAATGTAAATAATGTACATAATACCTCATCTCAGAAATATAGACAGAACCCACAAAGTGTTGATAAGCCGCAAAACAAATGAATCCATGAATCCATCTAAGACTTTAGATTGCAAATAATTTAGAGCAGTTGCACAATATTATTAAAGGAGTCGTTTCAAAAGGTATGCTAATTCAAATGATGTCGGTTAGTTACTTTATAAAGTTGGTGTACAATATTTTTAATGGACTCTTTTTTTTAGGACGGGATAATTCAAAAGAAAAATGGGAATATCAATCATATATTCATCTAGAGGTAATAAAACTTTGGCATAGTTGAGGATAAGTTTGCGATAACCACCTCTGTTTGCCATATTTACATAAACTCTTTCAATATGAAGAAGATTTCAATTCAATAATTCTATAATCAATTCTCTTCACTTACAAAATAACCCATAAATTCATCACTAAATACAAGGATGGCATCTAAATCCACAGATCTCGTTATCAAATATTTTGTTCATTAAGCATTGAAATGCAACTGATGAGGTCTTGTGGTGAAATAGCACCAAGGGATTCTAATCTACCTGTGGCTAAGAGGCCACGATGTCTCGTCTGCCTGGTCACAACTGTCATTTGCAATTTAGGTAAAACGCATGAGTGATCAAAACCCTAGATATAATGTGAGCCGCATAGACGAGCAGAGAAAAAGAATCTTTAATCCCCAAAAGCGTGTAATTATATTCAAACAGTTCGAAAAGATCAATTGCAGTTGCTGTTATCTTAGGCACATCAAGATGTATTTTTATCTGGGGATGAGCTTACGAGTAAGTCTATTTTGAGAAAAAGGAAGCATTTGTTAGAAAATTAAAAGGTAAACGAGTTTGTAAGACTTTTATAGATCAGCATCATCAAAGTAGTTTTTGGAAAGTCCGTGAAATTGTGAAACAAGATGGAGGGAAGCTGTCCGTTGTCTTTTAGAAGAAAATATCCATCCGGAATTATGAAGTCTTTTGTTTTCTGATCGTAATGCTTTAGATTTTTAAGTAGAAATCTGTCTCGCTTTCGCAAGAACTAGAAATTGGCTTCCTGTATCTATCCTTTGATAAGTTCCTTGGTATTTTCCTGTTGCATTTCTGTGAGGTGATGTAATACCTGGATGTCTTCTTAATTCAATCACATATAGAAGAGGAATAACATTGTTGACAATTAATGCAGTTACATTTATATAAGGTCATTTTAATATTCCCTCCAGCACTAATTAGTGATTATATATAACAATTGTTTACTATCGCTTAAATTATTCTATCAAATATTAAAAGTATAGTTTGACAAATTCATTTTCAAATTCTTTTAATTTGAAATTTGAAACACACGATGTAGGGCATTTGGATGTTTTATTTCATCATCATTAAATATAAAAAGATTTTGTGCAAATAGACAAATGCACAGTTTTCTATAGAAAGTATTTTTTATAGTGATTTTTTTATAGTGAGCCACTTGAGGTAGAGAATTACAGAGTAAGAGGCACTACTCCAAGCAAGTAGATAATGCCACCAAGACGTAAGGGGCCATCGGAAATGAGAAAAGGAAAAGGCTTTAGAAGGATCCGGAAATCCAATCCTAAACAGGAAACAAGGAATAAAACCCTACGCTTTGTCTCACCAGGGGTTAGGTTTAGGTTTAGGGTTTTGTTCATTGAAACTCACTATTCTTCTTCCTTATTTCGTTAAATTATTCCACGGGGTCACTATATGGCGGTAAGTTATATAAATTGGTTAATCCTATAAAAGATTCTGGGTGCAGCTATCTCTGATATTTTGTTCATAAGTTTATCATTCTGCGATATAACGTGTTTGGATATTTGATGTCCTAGCTACGAGATTTTTTCACAATTAACCTCGTATTTATCTCAATTAACTGTCATACACGCGTTATTTAATTTTCTCAAAACATGCTCAGTTTTACTTTTGAGCTCTTTTTTACTGCGCACACCAATGCCAATGTCGTCCTGATATACAATTATATTTTAACCCCTTCTAAAATCTTTTCAATGGCTTTTTGGAAACTGTGACTTGTTTTTACTCCAAAAGGCAGACGAGTAAATCTTAGTAGTCCAATAGAGGTGTCCATTGTGGTAAATTCTTGAAACCTGCTATAAATTTTTATCTGATTGTCTACTGACGTAGGGTCGACTTTAGCAAAGTATTTCATACCAGCACACTCATGGCAGGCTATTTCAGTGTTTGGCAATGGGAATGAATCCAAACATATCTGATGATTTACCTTATAACCGCCACAGATTCTTAAATCTCCATTGGGCTTGCATATCGCCACAATGGGTGAAACCCAATTGTTTCCATCCTGGTTGACTTTTCCTTATATTCCTTATTCCACCATTTTGTTCAGCTTAGCAACCACCAAGAGTAGCATGTGAACAAGAACTTTTTGAACATGAAAATACATGGCTCGGCCGCATTCTTTAAACCGAATATTCGCCTCGTATCCCCTTAATGATGCAACGTCTCGTTCTACAGTGTTCATGGAATTTATCAGCTTCGATGTATTCAATCTGAACACGTCAATTTCTAAAAGAGCGTGACTTTTGATGTTTTTCACTACGATGATGGGTATTATCTCGAATCTGCTTTTTGTCTCAAACGCGTCTTCAAATCATCCTAAAATTTTGATGATTGGCCCATTGAACTGTTTCAACTGGAGATTACTTTTCTTTAACTTTCTCCCCATTTTTCTCCCAAATTCCTCGGCATCAACGTAACATCACTTCCAGTATCCACCTGCAGGAGTAAAGTTACTCTGTTCAACTTCACCATTTCCCTACCTTTATCCTGTGCTTTTATCTCAAATAACTTCCGTATTTTCCACTCGCTTTTCATACGTGCATACCGTCTGGAAATGATTCCACTTTTACACTTAAAACATAATTTTCCCAAAGGCCAAATACTTATTTTTGCTCTTTTCATGTTCCTTATTGCAATATCTACATTACAAGTAAGCTTTTAGCGGCAATATAATACTGCCCTCGGAGGCATTAGATTTTTGAATAAATTCCAATGTTGTAAGAACTCAACACATGCTTCCAGATTCATATTATGAGCTTGAAGCCGCTCTAGAATTCTACGCTTGTACGAGATGTTAAACATTCCTTCAATCAGTTTTCGCAAAATTAACTCGTCTTTGATAGACATTTGCTCTGAACCCATTCTTTCAAACTCACAATATCTCGACGCTTCTTTCAATCGCTGTACATACTGCATAATAGTTTCGTCTGATCTCTGTCTACTTTCAAGTAATTTGGTTCTTTCAGCTATGAACAATCTTTTTGGGTTGCACACTTGCTTTTATGATAGCAGCAATTTCTTCAAACACTAAATCTTCCAATACTTTGGGATAGACAATGGCGGAGATTTTTATAGCCTCACACCCCGCTGAGGCCCCAAACAAATCCGCATCTTCATTTTCTCCTCCACTGGCTTTGGTGTCCTTTAACTTTTTCACTCTCACCGACACTGCGAAACACCTGAGTCGGGTTTAAATATATTCAGGATCTTCCATCGTAGAAGTAAGCGATCAGCGACACCATATTGTTATGATAGGTATTCTCTCTGACAGATGTAGTCTCGTCAAGAGAAGATAACTCGTTATTTATTATTGCAAAAATACAATAATTGTGGCACTAGGCCAAATAGGAGGGTGTGGGTGGAGGCTTGTCAACACTAACTATTCAATATCTAGCTAATCAGATTCACGACCCACCCATACATTACAGTTTACTCGCTCATCACAAGAATCCATCCGTCACCATTCACAATTCACTCCTACATATACCACAATACCCCCCTACAGGGAACCTACAAAACATCCCATCACATAAAAATTTCTTTATCTACAAATATATACGATATATATATATATATATATATATATATATATATATATATATATATATATATATATATATATATATATAGTGATGGTATGAAATGAGGAGGAAGGGATGAACCTTAAAAACAAACAAAACTCACAGACTGAAAAAAAACAGATTTCAGTAGGACCTGTCCACCCTTCAAAAATAAGAGTGGTCGCTGTATCCTGTCTTCAGACAGAATCAAGAAGCTCACTCACTAACGGAGAGGTGATGATAATACTGGCATGGGAAAATCAAAGACTCATCAGTTAAGATGAAAAAGGAGGCCAAAAACACATTGAGGAGGTTGGGAAACTCGAATTGGATCCTAACAAAAGACGAAGCTGGGAACGACATTTACTCACATTAACGAGGCACACAAATAGAGTTTGTCTTAACCAGGGGATGATTCGCAAGGAAACCACCCCGTTGTGACCAAGGGGACGTAAAAAAGAAAATTAAATTTAGCTCCGTTCACACGAACCAAGCTGGCTACTTTCACCAACCTTTTGCTGAAATTTGTCGATAACAAATGCTTTCTATCAGTTTGAGCATCATCTTGAGCTGTTGCTCAAAGAATCTGATCAGTTCGTGATGAGCATAGCATTCGTATAGCAAAATTTCCTCCATCCGCATCGTCTAAATCACTATTCTTGCCTCGGCTAGCAGTGTTAGAAACACCACCGTTTCACTCCAAATTACGGGCCGACACATTATCGCACACTTATGCAAGATCAATAAGCACGAGTTTTTCAGGAGTGATACAAGCCATCAATTCGCCGATATAGTCCCATAGAGGGCGCACTTGAGGAAATGATAGAATGCGTGCGAAGCCAAAATCACACCGATGACATTCAGGCAAATTCACCAACCTCCATCTGAAGACTGCGTCATTGAGAGATAACCCATTAGGAATCAATCGCCAGGAAAGCGAAAACTCAAGGTTGCCGAGGCGCCCATAGAGAGGTTGTTCCTTCGCGATCCCCTCTGCCAATTCCCGATACAAGACTCTCCTAGGCCGTGAAAGGTCACTGGACAACATCGAGGCGCGTCGGTGACTCACCAAGTCTCGCGTTTTCAGCCAAGCATGACACGGACGTGGGGCACAGGCATCTCTGTTGACATAATACTTGCGACCATCCCATAAGAAGGAGGAGAGCAAGCGCTCGATCGCCTTCTTGCAGAGAGGGAGTAACCCGGTAAATGATGAGAGGAAAGACGCAAGGGGTACAGGCCTCAGTCCTACCCTTCAAGAACAGCTTTGGAGCCAAGTCCGGATTGACGCTCAGACCTTTGTCTGTACCTCTGACCAATTCTTCTCCAGCTGGAATCCGAGCCCGAATCACACTCCAAGAATGCGAACGGGTCCGTCAGTCCGACCAAAATGCCTCGGAAGATCGACCGATTCAGACAGGCATTTAACCGCAATCTGCGGTTAATCTTGACCCACGTGACCTTTTCGTACCGTTCACTGTGCCACCTCAATGTCGCTGGGGAACGACACGGAAATGGATACGTCATCGGCGTACACGGAAATCCTGGCTCGAGCTCCACCAGTGACAGTGATTCCACGTAGAACCTGATTGCTCGCCCCGTTCCTCGAGCTGCGAAGGAGAGGCTCCAACGCCAAAGGGTGAAGTAGGGACGACAGTAGGCAACCCTTACGAACCGACCAAGACTGCTTTCTGTTCACCTGTACCACAGCACTAGGGAAGCGATACACGAGGCTAAAGTCGAGAGAAGTACCGATGGTCGACCCTATCAAATGCCTTGGACTGTTCCAAATTGATTAGCATGGCTTGCTCGTCGTCTTTTACACCCTCTAGGATCGTGCGGATCAGATGCAGGTTGTTCTAAATTGTTCGATCTCAACGGAACCTCAGCAAACGCTCCGTCAGAATCTTGACAAAAATCTTTAACTCTGGGTTGACAGAGATGGGCCTGTAATCATCTAATTCCCTCCCAACACACTTTTTCAACAGCGTGATCACATCCTTGGAGATCCTGTCGGGATGGACCTCTGCCGGAACCATTTGGTGAACACGGCAGTCAAACACGGCACAAAGATATTCGACAGCCTTAAGAACAATTTATAGGGCGGAGTATTAAGTCCCGGAGACTCACCACTCTTTAATGCCAAGTAAACCTCACCCTCTGTGATCTCACCCTCACAGCTAGATATAAAACTCTTCGTCACAGAAACAAGGCTTCTTGGCAAACCAGCTGTAGAAATGCCACCGAAACACCTCGCATATACCAACAGTCGCCTACAAAGTACGCCTCTCCGGGATATCGACCTCCCTAATGTATCGATCGGAACCTCGATGCGTCTATTATTTGCGCAATTCCGTACTCATGTTCACGGTTTTTTTAGACATCTTGTTTAACCTATGCCTAATTAACTGACCCTGGTAGCGCTCACTAGCTGCACGCTGCAGAGCCTGCCTATAGCTAAACATATCTCTAGGGAATCCTCCAGATCCCGCCCAGGACAGACTATCCTTGAGTGCCTTCAACTTTTTATCCTTATCTAGGGCGAGCCGTTGGCTATATTCGGTGGTGAAGGACCTAATGCTATCCTTAAGCCTCTCTCACCACTTATTCCCAATAACCGCACCCGCTAGTTCCCGCTGTACTAATCTAATTACCTGTTGCTGGAAGTCCTGCCTGTCCAGTAAAGTCAAATTGAACATCCAGTGTCCAGCCATTCTAGACCTAGCACCTAACGCAATCCGGGCACAGACAAGTCCGAATAGCCTAACGAGTGCAACGTGAGACAATCTAGTAAGTCTTTATCGGCCCTTCTTACTAGCATTCTATGCAGGTACTGGCTACTTGGGTAGACGGTCCTCACGACTACATCTTCCGCCTACGGTGATTGACTGGGTATCTATCGACGAGACCAAACTCGTCGATCAGATCAACCATACTGCGATCGCCGACCTCCTGAAAGCTCCCCGCCCTCTCTCTAATACGAGGTCCAGGATGACATTCCAGTCCCCCATTAAGATTAAGCGCGATGATTCCACCAGGAGCGGCCCTAACTGACAGAAAAACGAGTAACGCCCCGTCTGGTCGTAAACTGCAATGATCCGAAACGAACGTTAATATCAGCCGCGATCAACCTCCACCCGCATCGACGTGAACAAGGTCTTCCCTCGTACCCAGGGTATGTTTAACCAGCAAGTAAATACCTCTCGTCAGCCAGTCGCCGTATGCTGAATAGACAACAAAATCACTAGACAGCACACGAGTTATCGAACTTGCAAACAAAGTGTGTCTCCGCGATCGCAGCGACATCCACCTCGAAGGACAAGAGATCACGAAGCAGCTTTAATCTGATCCCTCAAAGCCCTCGTATTCAAGATGAATATCTTAAGAGACATTTTTCAAGTTGGATCTCCTAGTTACAGACTGGGCAAAAATCTTCTGGGGCAAGGACCCCGACGGATTATCCTAGGCTTCCTTTGTCCACCTCTGACGTCATCCGTCCATGTAGGACAATGCCGCCGACCTTAAGAACCCTATATAAAAAGGGATGGAGAATCACCGGGACCATCTCTGCACAAAATTTGGATATATTTTTTTTAATTCTGGGGTTCCCACCTGGGCCATTAGAATTTTGGGGAAGGCGTCTTTTGCCTCGTACAGGTGATTCCATACTCTTAAATCTTTCCCCGTACTCCTTATCCATGATATCACATCTGTGGGGCCTTAGGGAAAATACAGGGATCATCCAACGACTTCCTCTCAACGGAGGTTACTTTAAATAACGGACCTATGAGAGCCTTTTTCTGAGTAGAAAGACCTCTCTCAAAGTCCTGCCTGTCTATTTGGCAGATTTTTTTCCCTCTAGGGAAATGTTTTTTTTCTTCTCTTTGAACGAGTTAGGAGGGGTGGAAGTGGAAGGGGCCGGAGTCCTAGAAGGGGAAGTTGGGAGGCTCCTTGACTTTGGGGTGGTATCTTCAATTTTTTTTGCAACGTAGGGACGGATTGGGACTTTGCTTTGTATATGTCCTTCTCCGCCCTGTTTTGTTCAGCTCGCTTCTTAATAATTTTTCCCTCCTTTTCTACGTCTTCTTCTTCCCACTCCTTCTTAAAAAGGAGGACCTATGTGGGGTCATTTCTCCTCCTCCATATCCGAGTTCAGCCGTTGCTGCTTTTGCTTCTGCTTTTGTTGCCGCTTTTGTTGTTTCTGTTGTTGTTGTTGTTACTTTTGATGTTGCAGTTGCTGCTGTTGTTGTCGCTGTTTTTGTTTTCGTTCTTGTTGCTGCAGCATTTCCTATTGTTGATGCTGCTCTTTCGTTGCTGTCGTTGTTGCAGTTTTCCCTGTTCTGGCCGCTCCTGTCGTTGTTGGGGGACATCCTTCTGTGAAGGAGGGCTTGCGGTCTTCCGTCCCCTCCTCGACACCTACTTCCAAACACCGAATCCGTCGGTGGCCTCGCCAGACTCTTCCACCACTTCCACTGTTGCTATTATTGAGCGAGTTTGTGGCGCCGTGTTCTTACAGGGGCACGCTTACGACCAGCAGTAGGCTCGACGGCCTTCTAAAACCACAGACATCCTTTTTTCCAGAATGTTGGTGGATTTCTGAAAAGCTCTTGCGAGTCATTGTTACCTGGGGAACAAAGCCCCCTGTAGCAATGTCTGCTTTACTTATTACTGCTGAGATGTCCTCTACTTGTCCGTATCCGGCAAAAAAAGGTCCTCATTCGGTTCTCGGTAAAATCCAAGGGCACCCCATGTACGGTCACCCTTGTCTTTCGGGTACCCATATATTCAGTCTGGAAACGAACTGTTTTTTTTCCCTGTTAATATACTTCCAGCCAGCTGCTTGGCCTTTTGCTCTGTAGCTAGTAGGATGTCCCACATGTCCTTCGATATTCTAGCCAGTATCTTCGGCCCAATTTTCAGGCTATTTTGCGCCTCCATTGTTTCCCTGCTGACCACAATTAATTTCCATGTTTTTACATCGGTGGTCAGCAGTGAGATTGTTTCCTATTCAGTGCAGTGCTTCTGGAACAGTGAGAAATTTATTTCCTCTTATATAATCCTCATGCTTTGCCTGAAGTTGCGCGCAGTAATTAGCGTCTTTTTGGGGGGGCCTGTTTTCAGTCCAGGCCGATTTTTAGGAGTTGCAGTTTGTTCCACCTGCACCAGCGGTGTCTCGGGAAATTCTGCCATAGTGGTCGGGGTATCACCACAGCCAAATAACTAAAAAGTTAGCCCCAAAGAATTTAATACACACACAAAAATAAATAAAAGAAAATAAAGATTAAAACAAAAAGGGAGGAGGGGAACAGGTATAAAACCCAAAACAGTTACAGCAAATTAAAAAAAAATAAAAAAAATAAAAGATTAACCAAAATCAAATGAAAACTCACTTCACGGGGTTTACAAAAATACGAAAATAAAATAAAACTGAAAAAGAAAATTCAAAAAATACCCCCAAAAATTTTTTTAAAAATAAAAAAAAGCAAATTAACCAAAATTTTACTTGTAAAAAAAAAATTCTTTGTGACAAATACTACTCAATTCGACGTGGACTTGACAGTGAGAAGCAAAGTAACACTCCACGATAACCTGCCTAAGAGAAGATAACTCTCCCGTAGGTATAGCGATACCGCCTTTTATAAAATACCTCATTTACATATCACTACAGGCTTATATAACTTTTAAATGGTGTTTGCATATATATATATATATATTGTCATCCACAGACAGACTGTTTCGCTGTATCACAGCTCATCAGTGTGACTAGACGTCCGTTTGCCTCTAGCTAGGATCGAAACCCAACTGAATTAGTGTCAGTCGCGGATTCTACCACTAAGCCGTTGATTCGATTTACCGAAGAGTCTTGCATTATGAGCTGTAATAGTCACTGTTTCACAGCTCATCAGTGTGGCTAGACGTCCATTTGTCTCTAGCTAGGATCGAAACCTACATATATATATCAATTAGTATGTATACTACGTACCTACCTACGCATATATATACTAATTAATACATATCTTTTCTCTGTATAACCGCATTGAGCACTATTGCATTTACACCTCATGCATAAATTTAACGATTATCTATTTCCTTGACAGCGTATGCACACCAGCACACGCGTACACGCCTGCTTACATATGGCCGTTTCATTTATCCACTCTATAACTTTATATATATATATATATATATATATATATATATATATATATATATATATATATATATATATAATTTTAAATAAAAACAGACCACTATAAGGTTCCATATGGAACCTTAAAGTGGTCTGTTTTTATTTAAATTATTAGCTCTGATTTACATTGAGCTCTCTGGATTTTATCCTCCTTGGGTCTACCCATACGGATTACCTAGTTTTTCGTAAACTATATATATATATATATATATATATATATATATATATATGAATAAAGGAAAAAACAAGAGGGAAACTGTATGTAGTTTTAACCGACGCGTTTCGTTATTAATTAATTATCAAGGCAAAAAACGAAATTAATTTATTTGAACAAAGTATCTATAAAAAAAAGATCAAAATGTTGTTAGTTACTAGAAGAATTTAGAAACGCTCATATATATTCATTGGGTCAACTGAAAATTAGCGTCATTTGGGAATTCTTTGATTGAATTGAATTTTTCATAAATGGAAATATTTTTTGGGTTCCTATGATGACGGATTAAAGCATTTTCATTAAATTTTTTCACATATTTGTTGTGTATATTGGCCTTGGAGAGTAGTGATAAATAAATAATAAAAAAGATGGAAACCTACCAAACTCTATTCGTAACCTACTCGTTGATAATACAAATATAAGAGCCTCATCTATTTATGCTTGGGAAATAAAAGTGATTCTCACTGTTACAGTGCATTTCCTGCTTCATTTAATTGTAATATACGGGAAAATATTCGTGAATATGAAAGGATTATGATCAAAATAAGCAGACATAATGGTTGTAACTTATTCAGATATAGCTAAAAGACAACTTTCTGCCTAAATGCGCAAATATATATCGGCATAGATATTCACTAAAAATCTAAGCTTATACTCTCAGGCAGATCCTTAATATAAAGCAAAAATGTTTTCATCGTTTTCGTAAATTTTGTTCAGTTTTAGATTTCAAATTAATTGTTGCAACAAAAATGTTGGCATGAAAAACAAATTGCCAAACATTTTCATCCAAGAAAGAAAAATACATTTGCACAATTCTTATCTTATAAATATTTAAGGGACATTTTGTATTTAAAGAAAATGCATAGACCAACGCAGGGTATTGCATAGGTTCACTGCATGCATATGCACATGGTGACTAAATTTTCTTGAATTGAATACATCATTAACTACATCAGAATATATGATTTCAAATATTACTTATATATATATGTATATATATATATATATATATATATATATATATACATATATATATATATATATATATATATATATATATATATATATATATATATATATATATATGTATTCAAGCATGTTTGGCTGAATAATCGGAACATGTTATGCCTATTTATTTTATTTTGAACCACTCGAATTCTCTGATCGACTTCTTAATGTTGATATTAAGTTCATTAAGAAATGTGCTGTACATACATACATACACACACGCACACATACATATATGTATATATAGCATATCTTCATTCAAGCATGTTTTGGTTGAATAATATGGTGTGAATTACTAAAGCAAA